>CM061141.1:133033388-133610392 GCA_030789695.1 Scilla litardierei | reverse complement strand
TGAACGGCGGCCTGAGCACGAGAGGGCGACGACGCGGCTTGCAGAGGGGGCTTCGGCAGTAGGCGGCTAGGGCTAGAGGCGTGACGGCGAGGGGAGGGGGCGGCACGGCCTGCGGGGGCGCGGCCTGGGGAGACGCGCACGTGGCGGCGGCCTAGGGCTGGGCAATTACAGGGGGCGGTGGCGACTGCGGGTAAGGGCGGCGGCTGCTCACGGCAAAGGGGAGGGGCACGACGACCTGAGGTGGAGCGGGGCGCTGTTGCTGCTGCGGGGAGGCGCGCGCGACGGCGATTAGGGCAGCGGGAGGCGCAGCCTGGGGAGGAGAGGCACGGGAGAGAGTGGAGAGAGTGGAGAGAGTTGTAAAGATCTGAACTGATTTCAGATCTCCCTTCTTCTCCTCTTAATTCTGTTTTCAGTTTGATTGGATTTGATGGCTGATTTTGATTTTGGTTGGGATTGACGTTGATTTTGGTTGAATTTGGCTCGATCGGGGAAGAAGGTTTGTGGATGATTTCTTGCTGCTGTCGTTGATGCCGTGTGTACGCTGATATAGGAAAATAATGCAGGGAGACCAATTGAATGGGGGAGATGGCTGTGGGGAAGGGAAATGAAGACGTTAGTTGGATCTCACCGACTCATTCGGTGGGATTCAATAGGTTAGGTAAGTTAATAATTTAATTAGGGGTAATTAATTAGGGTTAAGATTTAATTAATCACGCCATGGTAAAAAGTAAAAATCCGAGACGTGCTCGCGTCGACGCGTAGAAATAGGACTCGCGCACGAAAATACTCGGACAATCAATACAAAATACGGACATACAAACAAAATCAGACGCCTAGAAATACCGACCGTTACACTCTACCCACCTTAAGAAAAATTCCGTCCTCGGAATTCTTATTCACTAAAGAGCAGAGAACAAATATGGATAACGTTCTCGCATCTCATCCTCCCGCTCCCAGGTGGACTCTCCAGGCGAGTCACGACGCCACATCACCTTGACTAGACTAACAGTCCTGTTCCTGAGGATTCTCTGGCGTCGATCAAGAATCTCCACTGGTTGCTGCTCATACGTCAGATCTGGCCGAACCGTAATCTCAGAGTAGTCTACAGCGTGAGAAGGGTCGCTGATATAACGACGAAGTTGAGACACATGAAAGACATCATGAACTCCCTCTAAGGATGGCGGCAGTGCTAAGCGATACGATACCTCTCCAACTCGCTCTAGCACATCGAAGGGTCCAATGTATCTCGGACTAAGCTTGCCTCGCTTCCCGAAGCGGATCACTCCTCGATTCGGGGAGATCTTCAGGAATACATGATCTCCCGGCTGAAACTCTAGAGGACGCCGTTTAGCATCCGCCCAATGCTTATAACGGTCCTGAGCGATCCGAAGCTTGTCTCTGATATCTCGCACAACATCAACTGCTTCGACTATCATCTCTGGCCCCAAAAGCTCTCTATCACCAATGTCATCCCAACTCAGTGGCGATCGACATTTCCTCCCGTAGAGAGCAGCAAATGGTGCCATGCCAATGCTCGCCTGATAGCTATTGTTGTAGGAGAACTCCACCAGATGCAGATGATCCTCCCACGAGCCTTTGAGATCCAGCATGCAGGCTCTCAACATATCCTCCAATATCTGAATAGTACGCTCTGACTGTCCATCTGTCTGCGGGTGATACGCAGTACTGAATTTCAGACTGGTACCCAGGTTGGTCTGCAGACTCTTCCAGAACTGAGAGGTGAATCTTGTATCTCGGTCAGATACAATGCTCACGGGAACTCCATGCAGTCGTACGATCTCCTACACGACATATTACACATCACAATCTATACTAGAAAGAATTATAAAGGTATGAGTTAGATCACTACCTCCATATACTTTCTCGCCAGTACCTCCGTAGATTGGCCTACTCGAAATGGTATGAAGTGTGCAGACTTGGTCAATCGATCAACGATGACCCAGATTGCGTCATTCTGCCTGGTGCTCCGAGGTAAGCCAGTCACGAAGTCCATCGTGATGTGTTGCCACTTCCACTCTGGGATTGGCAAAGGTTGTAGCAGTCCAGCAATACGATGATGCTCTGCTTTCACTTGCTGGCACACAATACATTTGGCAACGCTCCGTGCCACGCTCCTCTTCATTCCGTGCCACCAGAAATTCTGACGAAGATCCTTGTACATCTTCGTACCTCCAGGATGAATAGAATAAGGCGAACTGTGAGCTTCATTCATCAACTCCTCTCTGATATCTCCTGCAGGCACGCAGATCCTACTACCATATCTCAAAGATCCATCCGCGTGAATCAGAAAATCTGTACGAAGTCCTGCTTCGACTTGCTCTCTGATCTTCTTCAACTTAGCATCTCCACCTTGAGCAGTCTTGATTCGATCCACAATCGTTGATTGAATCTGCATGTTCATCAATGATGATGTGACTCCTGGTAGTACAGCTTCAACATTCATCCTTCGCAGATCCTGCTGCAATCTCCACTGAGCTGTGAGAATCATCACTTCGGGCAGTCGACTCAAGGCATCCGGTACAACATTCACCTTCCTTGGATGATACTGAAGGTCGATGTCGTAGTCTGCCATCAATTCCAACCATCTGCGCTGTCTCATATTCAGCTCCTTCTGAGTGAATATATATTTCAAACTTTTGTGATCAGTGAAAATTTTCACTTTTTCACTCAGTAAGAAATGCCTCCAAATCTTCAAAGCAAAGATGACGGCAGCCAACTCCAAGTCGTGAGTCGGATAATTCTTCTCGTGGATCTTCAACTGTCGAGATGCATAAGCGACTACATGACCGTGCTGATGCAAAACACATCCAAGTCCCTTGCTTGATGCGTCGCAGAAAATCTCGAAGCCTCCGCTTCTATCCGGAATAGCTAAAACTGGTGCAGAGGTCAGTCTCTCCCTCAAGGTAGAAAGAGCTTGCTCACAAGAGTCTGACCAACTGAACTTAACATCCTTCCTTGTCAATCTCGTCATCGGCTCAGCTATTCTCGAGAAGTCCTTGATGAATCTGCGATAATACCCCGCCAATCCAAGGAAACTTCTAATATCAGATGCTGATCGAGGTGTTGGCCATTCACTGACTGCCTTGACCTTCTCCGGATCCACTGATATACCAGCTCCTGATACCACATGCCCAAGGAATGCAATTCTGTCCAACCAGAATTCGCATTTGCTGAACTTGGCATACAGTCTATGATAACGGAGCGTCTCCAATACCATCTTTAAGTGCTCTGCATGCTCCTCCTCGCTCCTCGAGTACACCAGGATATCATCTATGAAGATCACCACGAATTTGTCGAGAAAGTCGTAAAAGATAAGGTTCATGAGGTTCATGAACACAGCAGGGGCGTTGGTTACACCGAAAGGCATAACCACAAATTCGTAATGCTCGTACTTGGTCCGAAAGGCTGTCTTGGACACATCTTCCTTCTTGACCTTCACCTGATGGTATCCGCTCCGGAGATCCAACTTCGAGAATACTCTCGATCCACCAAGCTGGTCAAAGATGTCGTCAATACGGGGCAACGGGTACTTGTTCTTCACTGTGACCTTGTTCAGCTCACGATAGTCAATGCACATTCTCCTCGACCCGTCCTTCTTCTTCACCAACAAAACAGGTGCTCCCCAGGGAGAAACACTAGGATGAATGAAACCCTTCTCCAATAGTTCATCCAACTGTTTCCTCAGCTCTTCTAGCTCTGCAGGAGCCATACGGTAAGGCGCCTTCGAAATCGGTTGAGCTCCTGGCATAAGATCAATGCCGAACTCCAACGCTCGATCAGGCGGCAGTCCAGAAATGTCTTCCGGGAAGACGTCTTCAAAATCTCGCACTACTGCAGGTTTCTCTGGCTCAGCTATCAAAGATGCAACAATCGGTCCACTCGGCTGGGCCCGGAATCTGACTGGCCCAAACGAACGACCTCCACTAACGAACTCGAACACCGGGTGATCAGGAATTTCAAATACCACCTTCTTCCTGTGACAGTCAATTGTGGCATAGAAAGCTCCTAACCAATCAATGCCGAGAACAGCATCAAAGTTGGGTAGATCATGGACAATAAAGTTAGCATATAACTCATGTCCACTAATCACCAACGGACAGGGTCTACATCCCAGAGCGACTTTCACTACACCATTCCCAGTGGTGATGTTCCAACACTTGGAAAGAGTGAAGGTGGGATCGAATGTTCACATACAAACTTCCGGGATATAATGCACATAGAAGCCCCCGAATCAAATAGGGTCAGGGCTGGGTGAGAGGAAACTAAGATGACACCTAAGATATAATATAACTAAGTTAAGCATGGCGATCTAATCAAGCATGAATGTATAAAATCAAGTCTAGGTCTAGAAGTTACCTGCGATCACGTCATCCTCAGCTTCTGCCTCTACAGCGGTCATGGTAAACACCCGGCGCTTCGGCTGATTGGCCTGCTGAAAGGCTCGATTCTGTGGAACCAGAGGTGGTCCACGCTGTCCAGGTGTAGGTCCCATCTGCTGAGCGGATCTGGGAGCTCCAGGGGGTGCGGGTCGAGTGCTGAGGGGGCAGTCTCTAGCAGTATGAGCGGGCGATCCACAGACTAAGCACTGATTCAACATCCTCCTGCAGTCTTTCTTCATATGTCCCAGCTTGCCACAGTAGTTGCAAACCATCTGAACTCGGTTGGGCCCAGGTGCAGCTGGCCTCTTAAATTGGGTAGTGTGAATAGGACGAACCATAGGCCTAGGTGCACTCCTCTGTGGCTCCATCGGGCGCTTGCCCGTTCCAGCTGAAGGTTCCTCGGGTAGTCTCTCCACAATCTCATGCTCACGAGCACAATCCAGAACGTCCTGAAGTGTCGTCGGTCTCGCTGAGCTCATCGAGGCTTGGACCTTGCGATTCAGGCCCTTGCGAAACTGAAACGCACAGTCTTCAGGGTCTTCTACCATGTGAGGTGCAAAACGGCTAAGCATAGCAAACTCAGCCTCATACTCGTCCACAGTCATATCTCCTTGGACCAGGTTAGCGAAACGTTGCTGAAGCTCTCTCTTGGCTGCTTTGGGAAAATACTTAGCATCGAACCTTTCCCTAAACATGCCCCAAGAGATCGGTCTGACCAGACGTTTCTCCTCCAATTGCCACCAGCTCCTGGCGTTGTCGGTCAACTGTAGTTTCGCTACATCAACCCATCCAACCCGAGGAATACGTGCAGCACTCAGCTTATCTTCAGTCGCTTGAACCCATTCATCAGCTCCTAGAGGCCCTTCTCTTCCAGAGAAGCTCTTGGGCTGCAACTCCTGGAACTGTTTAACTCCTGGTTCTGCCTTAGGGGGCGGTGGTTCAACTGGTGCATCCTTCTGCCCCTGCTGGATCAGTTGCTGCTGAACCTCAAGCACCTCCTTCATGACCCCAAGGATCCGGTGGATGCCATCGTCTCTAACTCCATCGGCACCGGCTCCACGTCGAGGGTTGCGTCTTCCTGCCATACTGAGACAGAAAACCTCAATCAACCTCATATACATGGTTGTTCTAGATGTTTGGCTATTAATAACATTTTTATTGTTCTGAACTTTCGCAGATGCAAGACCTGCATGGGCCACCACTAAAACCTGTCACGCCCCGCTTCCCAAAAACGGTGGAAGCGAGAGCGTTACAAAGGTCCGCATGAACTGGAGCGGTGAAGCTCGAGTTCATTACGCGTCTGTGATAACAACTTGCAGGGTTCTTGCTTGCTTTCCAGAACAATAAAAACATTATTAAATTACATGCCACAATCCAGAAGTTCGCAGAAATAAAAATTACAAGACAAGGCCTCAGCATGGCCAAAGAAATACAACAACGACATACATCAATAAAAGATACAAATTGCAAATCCAGAGGGGAGCAGCAATAGTTCGAGCTCTAGTCCTCCGCGGGGAGTGACTCAGCGTCAACGGCAAATTCCTGACTTTCCAAGTCAGGTGTCTCGAACAGATCTTCCTGGTACACAGGCTCGGGATCTGACATACATTCCAAAAACACGAATGTATGTCAGCAAGGGTCTGCAAGAAAAGGTTAGCCGACCCAAGGCAAGGTGTAATAATAACGAAATATGAAATTTTGCGCAAGATGTCTACAACATGGTTATAACAAATTTAAAGAAAGTAAAGTACTTTTAAGCATGGCAGTTCTACGAAATTTAAAACAACTTAGCAGTTCTAATGTATTTAAAACAAGTGGGCAGTTTTAAAGTGCGACTAAATTTGTGACAATCATTTCCATTTTCATGCAATGTTTAGCTAACATGCTTAGGGTTCTCGCCTTTAAGACGTGATGAGTAAGTCATTCTTCTCGCGGGGGTATAATCGCGATTGATACTAACCCACCGTATAGGTGGTGTTCTTAAAGACATGACCCTTTCATACGCTTAGCGACCGCTCAACCCTAACCCCACCCGAAAATGTGCTGAAACTCGGGCCAGCCTAATTACGAATGCACGTGTTCACGAAATCGAGATGTTTGCCTTGAAGCAAACGATTTTTACGAATTCAAGTTGTTCAAAGTGTTCCGTCAATGTCCATAGTACTAAGCAATTCAAGAGTGCGTTCTAATCAGGTGTGTGTATGGCATGAAGTGAAGCGTTTCGAGATTTAATACATTCTAAAGCAAGGGAATACAACTTTTGAATTAAGTAACAATTTTAAAAGATTAACAGTTCAAGGTAGCACACTTGCCTGACTGGGATGATTTTGGGTGTCCAAGCAATTTATGGAAAAATACACGACGTATCTGCGTTATTAAACAAACAATAATAAGCTAGTCGAACGCTGTTAATTAAACTAACACCCTATAAAACTAACATCACTAACAACCTAAGCTAACTTACTAGTTTAATAAACCCAACCCAATAAGTTAAAATTTAAACCTAACAAGGGTTATTACCTAATACCCAATAGCACAAACAGCCCAAACCCAATAGCACAAACTTAAACCCAATAAGAAACATTACCCAATAAGAAATATCTTTTCTCCTCTTATTCTTATCTTCTTTCACTTACTAACCCCTTTTATTTTCCTTTTTTACTGTTCTTTTTCTTTCTCTAACTTTTCTTTCTTCTCCCCTTTTTTTGTGTTCTACCTGCAGGTGGCCTCCAAGGTGAACGGCAGCCTGAGCACGAGAGGGCGACGACGCGGCTTGCAGAGGGGGCTTCGGCAGTAGGCGGCTAGGGCTAGAGGCATGACGGCGCAGGGGAGGGGCGGCACGGCCTGCGGGGGCGCGGCCTGGGGAGACGCGCGCGTGGCGGCGGCCTAGGGCTGGGCGACTACAGGGGGCGGCGGCGACTGCGGGTAAGGACGGCGGCTGCTCACGGCAAAGGGGAGGGGCACGGCGACCTGAGGTGGAGCGGGGCGCTGCTGCTGCTGCGGGGAGGCGCGCGCGACGGCGATTAGGGCAGCGGGAGGCGCAGCCTGGGGAGGAGAGGCACGGGAGAGAGGGGAGAGAGTGGAGAGAGTTGTAAAGATCTGAACTGATTTCAGATCTCCCTTCTTCTCCTCTTAATTCTGTTTTCAGTTTGATTGGATTTGATGGCTGATTTTGATTTTGGTTGGGATTGACGTTGATTTTGGTTGAATTTGGCTCGATCGGGGAAGAAGGTTTGTGGATGATTTCTTGCTGCTGTCGTTGATGCCGTGTGTACGCTGATATAGGAAAATAATGCAGGGAGACCAATTGAATGGGGGAGATGGCTGTGGGGAAGGGAAATGAAGACGTTAGTTGGATCTCACCGACTCATTCGGTGGGATTCAATAGGTTAGGTAAGTTAATAATTTAATTAGGGGTAATTAATTAGGGTTAAGATTTAATTAATCGCGCCATGGTAAAAAGTAAAAATCCGAGACGCGCTCGCGTCGACACGTAGAAATAGGACTCGCGCACGAAAATACCCGGACAATCAAAACAAAATACGGACATACAAACAAAATCAGACGCCTAGAAATACCGACCGTTACAAAAATGTTTTATCAAGAACACCTTTGGTAACTTAGATAAATTTGAGCCAAGATCCGATGAAGAGATCTTTGTTGGATATTCCCCGCGTAGCAAAGCCTACCGGATATACAACAAAACCTCTTCAACGATCGAGGAATCACTATACGTATCATTTTATGAAGATTTTGATTCTCCTCATGTTATAGATGATAGTGTAGATGCTATATGTGATTCTCTTAGTAATGTTAAGATTAATGATTCTATTATTGAGACTAACACTACTAATGAGATTGTTGAAGATGTTTCAAGTGATGCAGGAATTCCCAAAGCTTACCCAAACGTTCCCAACCACCCTCATGACCAAATTATTGGAGATATTGGTGTGGGTGTTCGAACGAGTTCAAGAATTGAAGAATTCTCTCATTGCGCATTTGTCTCTACCATTGAGCCAAAGAACATCCAAGAAGCATGTGAGGATAGCTCTTGGATAGTGGTAATGGAAGAAGAGCCATGCAATTTGAGAGAAATGAAGTTTTGGAGCTCGTTCCTCTTTCAAGTGGTCACCAAGTTATTGGGATCAAGTGGATCTTCAAGAATAAGACTGATGAGAACGAGGTCATCACAAGAAACAAAGTAAGGTTAGTAGCTCAAGGCTACCGATATTGACTTCGAAGAATCTTTTGACCCATAGCTAGATTAGAAGAAGTTATTAGATTACTTTTATCTTTTGCATCTCATAAGAATTTCAAGTTGTTTCAACTGGATGTTAGAAGTGCATTTTAAATGGTATTGTTAATGAAGAAGTTTATGTTTCTCAACCATCCGGTTTCATACATGAAAAATTTCCAAACCATGTTTTCAAACTTAAGAAAGCATTATATGGGTTAAGACAAGCTCCGAGAGCTTGGAATGATCGACTCAAAACCTTTCTTTTAGATTTAGGTTTTAAAATGGGTGAAGTTGATTCAACTCTTTTTATTAAGGATTATGAAAATGACATCCTATTGATTCAAGTTTATGTAGACGATATAATATTTGGTTCTACTGACTTTAATCTTTGTCAAGAATTTTCTAAGTCTATGAAGGATGAATTCGAGATAAGCCACATGTGTGAGCTCAACTATTTCCTTGGACTACAAATTCGGCAAATGAAGGATGAGACTTTCATACATCAAACCAAGTACACAGAGGAGTTTATCAAGCGATTCGGGATGGAATCATCTTCAAGCAAAAGGACTCACATGAGTACGACAACCCATCTACACAAGGATGTGAACGGAAAAGATGTAGACATTCGTTTATATCGAGTTTATATCGAGGTATAATTGGTAGCTTACTCTATTTAACTGCTAGTAGGCCTGATATCATGTTTTCTGTATGCTTGTGTGCTAGATATCAAGCTAGACCTAAGGAGTCACACTTGATTGCAGTTAAACGAATTTTTCGTTATCTCAATCATTCACTAGATTATGGGTTAATTTACCCTAAATCTAGCACATATGAGTTAATCTCATATAGTGATGCCGACTTTGCCGGATGCAAATCCGATAGGAAGAGTACTAGCGGTACTTGCCATTTTCTAGGAAATTCCCTAGTTTCTTGGTTTTCCAAGAAACAGAACTCGGTATCATTGTCTACGACTGAAGCGGAATATATTACCGCGGGTCTTGCATGTGCACAAGTTCTTTGGATGAGACACACTCTTAAGGACTATGGTGTCAATTGTGATACTTGCCCAATCATGGTTGATAACCAAAGTGCTATATGTCTTTCCAAGAATCCGGTAGATCACTCCCGTACCAAACATATAGATGTGAGACACCACTTTATCAATGATCATGTAGCTAAGAAGGACATCATCTTAGAGTACATTGAAACCCAAAAACAAATCGCCGACATCTTCACTAAACCTCTTAAAGAAGATTCATTTGTGGGGTTACGTGGAGAATTAGGGACTATGGGTGTATTTGAAATTTATGAGTTCAACTTTCATATAATATCATTTTTGGACTCACTTCACCATGATATTTCTCTTCTCTTGATAATCTATATGTTTCTCATATATATTTGTTCTAAAAGATGTTATTGAGAGTTTGATGATTTCGTTAGTTTTTGGATTGTTTTAACATCTATGATATTTTGATGTTGACTTCTTGATTAGATTTTTTTTGTTAGAATATAGGTCCTAGGGTGAGTTGTCTCTTTTCTCTGGTTTTTAACCTCACTGTGCATTTCTGGACCAGGACAAACGACTGTCATTCCTTCGACAGTCGAATGTCCAACTCACTTTTATCTACAACAAACTGTATCTTTTGCACATGCGACTAATGACTATTTTACAGTCGACTGTCTGATCGATAGGCGACTGCTGTTTGGTCATCAGTCGCATGTCCAAACTTTCAGAACTCTCTGTTTTTATCATCGAATTTGTATTTCTCAGTCAGTCGACTGATCAGTAAAAAATACAGTCGACTGTCTCTCCGACAGGCGACTGTGATTGACCCTACAGTTGAATGTCTGTCTTCGCATGCCTATCTCTACTTAACTTCCCAGTCGACTGACAAATGTTCTTCAGTCGACTGTCATCTGTTGTGGCGGTTCGCTAACTTGATCTGAGCCGTCGATTTTTCAATCCAACGGCCCAGATTCTTTCGACCATTCTTTATATCGTCGAGAGACGTCGATTCGTATTTCTGTTTTCTCTCTCATCCGACTGAAAACTCCCTCGTCTTCCTCCTTCGAACTCCACCGTCGATCACTCCTCCATCGATTTCGTGCCGTTTCGAAGCTTCCCTCTCCTCTGTTCTTTCGATTTTGTGAGTCGATTGTATCCCTATTGATCGTTCATCACCGTTAGGTATCGCTATATTTCGTTTAATCGACCCGTTCATACCCTAGCTTCTTAATTTCTACATTCATGGATCCAGCTAGTCCAACTTCGTCGGGGGAATTCTTGGGCATTTTCGTCGCTCCACCGATTCCCTCAGCCACTGCGGTTGAACCTTCCCCTCCTCCTGCTGAACAGCCATCCCATCCTCCTCCGTCTGTTCCGCTCAAAGATTTCCTACTCGCTCAACTTTGTGACCTAGTCACTTCAATCAAGAAGATTGCCGCTTCTATGGATCAGAAGCTCTCACTACTTCTTGAGCCTCAGTACAAGTCGTTCTTGCATCACGACTTCCCCATTCCGGCCGAACTCCAGGCCATGTTTCCTTATTCTGATCAGTCTCCCTATTCTGTTGTTCATACTGCTCCAAGCTTAGTTTAGTGCCTCCATCTTCTGTTGTACAGCCCATTGTCCCTGCTCATGTTGAGTCTTCAGCTGCGGGTGCGTCGTCATCCAAGAGGAAGGCTCGAGCATACCCTACCCGTCGCTCCACCAGACTGATGCTTTGCCAATCTGGTCGCCCCTCAGATCAATCAGTCATCCACATCGACTGATCCTGATGTTGTTGCTGATATGTACACTCACCCTTGGTACTATATTTTTTTGTAGGGTTGAGTGTGTGTTTTGATGTATGTGATGTTGTATGTATTTTGATCTCTTTTTGTGTGGATATACATGGTGTTATGGTTGTATTCTGTACCCATGTAATCTTGATCTCATATATATACATAATAGCATCCATGTACATGGTTGTATTCTGTACCCATGTAATCTTGATCTCATATATATATACATAATAGCATCCATGTACATGGTTGTATTCTATACCCATGTAATCTTGTATTATGGTTATATATACATAATATTTCTGTTTCGTACATTGTCTCATTATCTTTTATGTGTGTTATTTTGTGAAATAGTCTCCTTGTATACGATATCATTTATATGATGTGATTTGGGTCGTATTTTGTACCATATGGCTCATAACGTTGATATTGGATTCTCATTCCTTTAGTCAACTAAATTTTAATGGGTTTTATGAGTTTTTGGATATACATGGTTGTATTCTATACCCATGTAATCTTGTATTATGGTTATATATACATAATATTTCTGTTTCGTACATTGTCTCATTATCTTTTATGTGTGCTATTTTGTGAAATTGTCTCCTTGTATACGATATCATTTATATGATGTGATTTGGGTCGTATTTTGTACCATATGGCTCATAATGTTGATATTGGATTCTCATTCCTTTAGTCAACTAAATTTTAATGGGTTTTATGAGTTTTTGGAATGTATATCAATAAGATGCCCTTGTGTGATTTGGGTAGTATTTTGTATCATATGGCTCATAATGTTGATATTGGATTCTCATTCCTTTAGTCAACTAAATTTTAATGGGTTTTATGAGTTTTTGGAATGTATATCAATAAGATGCCCTTGTGTGATTTATCTCACTCCGAAGATTTACAAGCATCAAATTGAATATACATCCTCTCTTTACACTCCCATGTTAGTACTTATTTAGCACGATTGTTGTTATTTTACTCCCACCTTTTGGATAATTCCATAGAGTGAGAGAAATAAACAGATTCATAATGTATGTGCTAAGTAAATTCTAATTACACTTGAATCTAAGATTGAAGTTTTTGGAATGTATGTCAATAAGATGCCCTTGTGTGATTTATCTCTCTCCGAAGATTTACAAGCATCAAATTGAATATACATCATCTATTTACACTCCCATGTTAGTACTTATTTAGCATGGTTGTTGTTATTTTACTCTCACCTTTTGGATAATGCCATAGGGGGAGAGAAATAAACAGATTCATAATGTATGTGCTAAGTAAATTCTAATTACACTTGAATCTAAGATTGAAGTTGCCTTAGATTCAGGGGGAGTAAGATATAATGAATATGGATTATAAAATCCTAGATTTCATGGATTCAAGAAAATTATTCCATTTATGCATATCTTACCCTTTTGCTTCATTTCATTTATAGATGCCCCAAAATTTTAATGACTTGTTTAGCATCTATATAGGGGGAGTAAGTTTTCTTTAAGCACAATTATTTATTTTTTTATGTTTGTTTGTTATCATCAAAAAGGGGGAGAATGTTGAGTATTGGACTTCTCCCTACTTGGTGTTAATGATGAGCAAACTTAAATACTTGTGACTAATCCCCTATTTGCAGTTAATCTATTGCCTAAGCATTCATGAAGCTCTATTAGCAATGGATGGCACTCAAAGATCAAGGGAAGCAAGAAAAATGGATTCGATGTTCAAAGATGGTGATTGAAGCTCCTAGAAGCTCATACTTTGGAAAGATTAGTTAGTTCTACATTGTAATCCTCTTGTTTACCTTCTAGTATGTTAAAACGTGATGCTCTAAATGTGTAAGAAAATAAAGGTGGAAAATGGGTGGAAAATGAATAAAGAGGTGTAAAATGAAAGAAAATTAAAAAAGAAAATTAAAAATAAAAGCAATAGCGCTCATCTCCCAAGCTAAACACAGCAGTGTCCTCACTGCTAAGAACATGCTGGCAAGGGCGGGTAGGCGGATAAGAAATAGAAAGTGAATGAAAAATAAAACTGTGCAAAGAAAAGAAAAAGTGATATGATGCAAAAGAAAGTGATAATGCAAATGCATGGAATGATGCTAAGTGATGGGGAAGTGCAAAATGCAAAATCGGTCCTCCCCAAGCTGTGTAAGACTGAGGCCCCAAAAAGACAGATGGGTACAAAATAGGATGAGGGCGGGACCCGAGCAAAAGGGTGAAAAATTCATCAGACAGCGGCACCACCCTCTGGTGGTAGTAGTGGGTCCCCGATGCTGGGGACCCGAGCAAAAGGATGAAAAATGCATCAGACAGCGGCACCACCCTCTGGTGGTGGTGGGTCCCGCTGCTGGGACCAAGTGGCGGGGCGACAGCAGAAGTTGTGGGTCGAGGGGGTCGCTGTCGTCTAATGAGATATATAAGGGTAGGAAGGTCCTGCTCAACAGATTACCGAGAGCTTCCGCTGGTAACGTCATATGCTGCATCGTTGAGATATAGACGGTCGGGAGGGGCGGTAGTGCGGGTGGTCTGAGGGGCTGGATTCGATGATTCACCAACATTATGCTCGTGTGTGGGCGAGCATGTACGACGGGGGCGTCGAGTCGGCCTAGAGGAGGGTGTGTCGATGTCGGCATTCCCTGGCCTAGCTCGGCGTGCGGGCATCGTGCGAGCGGTCAAACGATGTGCGTCGACAGGTAAAGTAAATAGCGGAAAAAGTATACCGACACGACAGTCGAAGCGAAAGCAATGTGGTCGTACACGTGCCTGACCACGAATCCAAGGTACCCCCAGGCTGCTCCTGTACTGGTCCTCCTCGACAAGTGCAATGCACCTGAAATAGGAAGATAAAATAATATCAGCACGTGCAAAAGTAACAGGTAGGGGAGACGGAAATGTGGTGATGCGGGTGTAAGGGGGATGGAAGGTGGATGGAAGCCGCCCGAGCAGCGGCCCTAGTTAGGGGTGGGGCACTCGGCCCGTGCACTATTTGTGCTCGGTCGAGTAGGTTGAGCTGCCATAGGGGAGGAGGGGCGGGGGAAGAGGGGCGGCAGTGGTGTATGAGAGGGAGGGGAAGAGTGGGGGATTGTAATTGGAGAGGGGACCACCGCTCGTTGGCTTCGGCGGCGGGGCTCCGGTGATGACCGGAGCAGAGGGGAGGTGAAATTGAGAGAGAGAGAGAGAGAAATAGAGGAAGATAGGCAGGGAGAGAGAAATGAGGAGAGAGAGAGAGAGGTGGGGTTGGCGAACTGAAGCGGCGGAGGAAGAGGCGATGGTGGTGGCGGGGTTGGGGGCGGCGCCGGAGATCTCGATCGAGTAGTGTGAGGGTGAGAGAGCTCGGGCTAGCGGGATTTAGGGGGGGGGGGGGTCGAGTGTGATTAGGTTAAGATAAAATCGAGTTGGATTTTTATAAACCCGACTCGATCTGAAATATGGGCCCGGTTGTAAGTCAGCCGCTGCTCGGGCCGAGCATCTAGAGGTGCTCGGTCGAGTAGAAAAATTAAAAATATATGAAAACTTAAGATCAGAATACTCGCTGCTCAACCGAGTAGGGTGTTACTTGGCCCGCGTAGACAGAACGCCAATTTTCATCATTTCGTTGTGCCTTAGCTCGACCGAGCATGTAAATACTCGATCGAGTAGGTGGCTACTCGGGCCGCGTAGACAAAACGCTGATTTCGTCGCTTACTCGGCCGACATAAAAAGGTCTACTCGGTTGAGTCACATGTAGCTCCTTTCCCCCAAGCTTGTTCTTCTCTTGGGTGCTCTTCCCTTGGCTTACATGCCTTCAATACATCGTTTTGCATGCTCCCCTCAACATTCAACCTGTAGAAGGAGGAACTCATCAGATTTTTTTATAGTTTTGTATTTTTATAGAAAAGCGTTTTTATTTTGTTTTTGAATAAGAAAAGAAAATAAAAATTGAAAAGCGAAATCTAAGAGATAGAAGGTCGGGTTGCCTCCCGATAAGCGCTCGTTTTGCGTCATGAGCTCGACTCCCTTCAGATCTTTAACAAATGATATTTGGCGCATAGGAGATGCACGCATCATGCTTGCCAACGATACAGTGTGGCGGTATTTGGCACGCTTCCTCTATGTGGTTCTCTTCTTGCATGTGGACAACGTCTTCCGGCTCTTGTTGGTGCAATGAGTGGTCTGGGGGCTCCTCATCAAGCGCACGAAGATAAGCGGCAACCGCCTTATTGTAGATTGTCTTCACCGGGTCCTTCATGAACTCTTCAGTAGTGTGCTCCACTATAACATCATCTTCCAAGAGCTCTAGATAGCTCGCTCCTTCTTCTTGGACATGCTCTTTCATGGATTTTTGTACCCGGAATTGAGCTTCAATATTGCCCACATTAACAAATGATATTTGGCGCATAGGAGATGCACGCATCATGCTTGCCAACGATACAGTGTGGTGGTATTTGGCACGCTTCCTCTCTGTGGTTCTCTTCTTGCATGTGGACAACGTCTTCCGGCTCTTGTTGGTGCAATGAGTGGTCTGGGGGCTCCTCATCAAGCGCACGAAGATAAGCGGCAACCGCCTTATTGTAGATTGTCTTCACCGGGTCCTTCATGAACTCTTCAGTAGTGTGCTCCACTATAACATCATCTTCCAAGAGCTCTAGATAGCTCGCTCCTTCTTCTTGGACATGCTCTTTCATGGATTTTTGTACCCGGAATTGAGCTTCAATATTGCCCACATTCATGGAGAGAGTACCTTCGCGAACATCTATCAAGACACCGGCCGTTGCCATGAATGGACGGCCAAGTATGAGTTGGGAACTCCCCTTTTTCGGCATATCCATTATAATGAAATCCACTGGCACGCATAATCCAGGTGGTATTTGTAGAATGATATCTCTAGCAATACCTACCGGATATGTAATTGAGTGGTCCGCCAGTTGTATAGACATGTTGGTAGGCTCCAACTCGCTTCCAGTGTGCAGCCTCTTGAATATAGAGAGTGGCATCAAACCGATGCTCGCTCCCAAGTCGATCAATGCACGGCTAATAGGCGGCATACCTCTAATAGAACATGGCACTGTAAAGCTTTCCGGATCCGGTAATTTCTTTGGGAGGTGGTTCTTTAGGATGGAAGTTGAATCCTCCAAAAGCATCACTTCTTCACTCCGCTTTCCGATGATGAGGTCTTTCAAAAACTTTGCGTAGATGGGAATTCTGTAATAGCATCCATAAAAGGGATGTTGAGTTGAATACCATTTAGAAGCTCCGTAAACTTTGCGTACTTTTTCTCCATCTTTGCCAAGGCTAATCTTTGTGGGCAGGGTGGGGGAGGTCGACTTCCCTTATATTGGCGGCGTCCTTAGGAGTTGGCTCTGTAATATCATCCTTTGGTGCCGTTTTGATGGTGGGCAAGGTGGAAGGCGAAACCTCTCTCCATTTATAATAGGCTCATCAGTAGCCTCTTCCTCATCGTTGCCAATATGGACATCTTCAGTTGTAGCTTGAATCGTTGGTCCTTGGCTTTCCTTACTTGTAACCGGTACCATTGCAGTGTCGGTTATCCTACCTCCTCGCGTGGTGACGACGACCACGACATTTGCATGAGCTCTTGGGTTTGGCTCCGGTTGTGAAGGCAACCTTCCTTGAGGCTTCAGTAGTTGGGACATTTGACCTCTTAGCTCTTCAAGTGATGTATTGATGTTCTTGAATTGAGAGCAGTTGTGTCTTGATTGAACTTTATTTGTTCGCTCATAAACGATTCCAGGGTAGCCTCCAAGTTAGGACGTGGTGGCACCGGTGCATAATTTTGCTAGGGTTTGGCTCCCGTTGTGAAGGCAACCTTCCTTGATGCTTCAGTAGGGGACATCTGACCTCTTAGCTCTTCAAGTGATGTGTTGATGTTCTTGAATTGAACGGTTGTGTCTTGATTGAACTTTATTTGTCCGCTCATAAACGATTCCAGGGTAGCCTCCAAGTTAGGACGTGGTGCCGCCGGTGCATAATTTTGTTGGGGTGGGCGACTGAATTGGTAGCCCGGCGGTCTATATGGCCCAGATGGCCTAAATCCATTCTGCTGCTGATGTGACTACGATCCTTGTTGTTGAGTGGTGTGGTGGCCTCTGAAACTGTGGAGGTTGCAGCCCTCCATTTGGATTTCCATAGGACAATCCAGGGCAATTTCTTGCTGCCGGATGTTTCCACTGATTGTACTTGCTCATATTGTGATTCAGCTCCGTCGTATGGTCCTTCATTTAGGGGCGTAAGCTTGCTCCGCATATTCTTCTTAAGGATGATAAGCTGGAGCGCTTGAGGTTATTGGAATAGCATCCAACCGTTGTTCGATCCTTGACACATGTTTGAAGAAAGTTTCAATATGAGTATCAAGGTGGCTAACGACTTTTACCTCTGGAGTCTTGGTGATGATAGTGCGCTCCTCGCTCCATTGTTGGTTGTTCGCCGCCATGTGTTCAAGCAAATCAATTGCTTCCTCAGGTGATTTGTCTAGAAGGGCTCCTTGTGCGGCGACATCAATTATCATCTTCGTATTTGGCTGCAGCCTGTTATAGAAGCTATGAACTAGATCCCAAGATTGGATTTCATTGTGTGGGCACTGATGTTGAAGGTCTTTGAACCTTTCCCAGGCTTCGTAGAGCGACTCTTGCGACAGTTACTTAAAGTTGGAGATAGCTTCTCTGATCCTCACCGTTTTAGACGGTGGGTAAAATTTGTCCACGAAAGCAAGCGCCAGTTGCTCACAAGTAGTGAAGTGGTTGGATGGGTGGGCCCGCAACCAATATAAAGCCTTATCCCTCAAAGTGAAGGGAAAGAACCTTAGCGTTATAGTGTCGTCGCTCACATCCTTGGTCTTAAACGTATCATACTTTGCTAGAAACGTGTCGATGTGATGGTTAGGGTTCTCGTGCGGATGCCCATGGAAGGGATCCTGCTGCATCAGATTTATGAGCTCGGTCTTTATCTCAAAGCTACTCGCCGCGCTAGTTGCGGCCTCAGAATGGAAGAATTATTCATGTAGCTTGGTTTCATGTGGTCCCGGATGGACCTGGTGCGAGGCAGATTGGGGGTATTTTCTGCCATCGGATCAGAGGATGTCTGACCCCTAGTCAAAGCTCTAAGAGTTCTTGCGGTCTCCTTGATTTCAGGATCAAATAGTAGTTCTTTATCAATAGTTCCGAAGCAAGCAATCAGGACAACTCAGAAAATACCATGCAAGCAAGGTAATATAATAAAAAAGAATAAACAGGATGGAAAGATAGGAAATGAATAGAGCTGCTAGCAAATTCTTCAAAATAAAAATAAACTGAGTAACATCGTAACTGTCCCCGGCAACGATGCCAAAAACTTGACGCGCCTAGAACTTATACTTAAAGCCACATGGCGGTGTAACGGTCGTCAAGTGCTATAAGGTTACCAAGTGTCGATTCTGGGTTCTATCCGCAAGCGGATGGTGTCAAATTATAGTATAAAAGATTGTCGAATTCCATAGAGACAGTGACGGTGTATTGGGTCTCAGAATATTTCTAAATCTCAGAAAAAATTAGCATTCGGTTGGAAGATTGTTAGTTGTTGTTGTTTGCTCAATATAAGGAAACTAGGGCTTTAGGGATCACTGTTAGGACCGTCGGAGGTCGATGTTAGACTAGGGTTCCTACGTTGCATTGGTTTTATGAGGTTGGTCTCTCAGCTCGTACCACTCTCATGAATTAGAACTTCGAGGTACTTTGATGGCTCTCATTGACGCAATGCCGGTAGCCGTCAATTTAGTGATATAGCTCATTGATGGATCCCCTCAAGGCACGAGCCGGGCATGGTCACGAGCCTTGGTTGGATCCACTAACTCCCTAATTAAATCCTTAGGATACTGCTTAAGCTAATCAATTTTACAAACCGTGGGCATCAATCTTAGTCCGAGTTCTCCTAGGGATTTGTCTGGATCAACCAAAGTGCACCCCTTTTATTCCAAACACAACCTAAAACTCCTGGCTTTACATCTTTTTCCTAAAATCCTAGGACTAACCCATTAGCCCTAGATAAGACTACTCAGACATAGCAGGTAGAACAAAGAAAGATGCGATTTTTAGATAGGAATTCATAATAGCAATTAGAGAAAATGAGAAAGTTGAGATGTTTACGTACCGAAAGCAAGTAGCGCGATAGATAATAATAAGAAAGTTAAGATCCAGAGATTCCACGCAATATCAAAGCAATAAAAATATCGACTTTACTTCGTCGGCACAATCTCTCCAAAAACTAGATCTAAAACTCTCAAATAAAATCCAAACTAAAACTTTACCTCTAGGACTTCACGTCTAGAAAAAGTCTGGAAAAACGTCTTAAATACATAGGGGATGGACCCCACAAGAAAAACTCAAAATCTGGAAGTTTGGGGCCCACTTGTCGCTGGCCGAGTCGGCTGCTCGACTGAGTAGGCTGCTGCTCAGTCGAGCAGACACCTTGGCATGGACTCTGCTGATGCGCTGTTTGGAACGGATGTGGGGCTACTCGGTCGAGTAGCCCGCCTGCTCGGTCGAGTCGTCAGTGGATCTGAACTCCCCTCAAATTGTCGTTCTGTCTGCTCGGGTCGAGTATGCCCTGCTCGGTCAAGTCGTCAGGAAGTCTGGACTTTACTTCCAAAATCTCGCTCTGCCTGCTCGGGTCAAGTAGGTCCTGCTCGGTCGAGTCGGGTGTCTGATGGAGGAAGCTTGAAGTTGTGTTGACTCGGGTCGAGCCACCTCTCTGCTCGGTCGAGTCGGATGTATGATGGAGGAAGCTCGAAGTTGGGTTGACTCAGGTCGAGTCACCTCTCTGCTCGATCGAGTGGCTCGTGCACATCTCCTGGCTGAATCCGCGTGTCAGCTCGACCGAGCAGTAGAATGCTGCTCGAGTCAAGTCGCCTGGGCTTTTGCTCCTTTCTCTCTCTCTCTCTCGCTCCTCTTCCTCTCCTCCTACCTGCTTTTAATCTTCGGCGAACTCATGCTTAGCCTTCCCTATGACGTCCTGGACGTGCTGGATGTGTCCGCATCCCAAATCAGCTCCAAATCGCTCCAAAATCCCTGCAAATACAAAAAGCTATACGAGACTCGAATATGTCGTTAGAAGCACGTATATGCAAGAAAATAAGGGGTTTGGATGCGAATATGACATCGAATGAGATGCAATGATGTTATAAAAAGATGGAAAATATGGACACATCAGCTCCCATCCAAGCATATTCGGTGGCTTTGTGGTCCTCACCATCCCTTGAGCTCTTCTTGAGGGCTCTCTTGCTCTGGACCATGGCTTGAACTCTCATCTTCCCATTGTGACGTTTGAGTTTTCCAAGCCATCCAATTCGAATGAGACTTCTTTGGCCAATTTATTTCCTTTGCCATCATCATCTTGTTGATCTTTAAGATCCCTTGATAGCAAAGAAGCTTCATCAAAGACCACATTTCTACTAGTCAATTTCTTCCGATTTACCATATCCCAAAGCTTGTACACTTTCGCTCCTTTTTCAAAACCGAGGAAAATGCATTTATGTGACTTGGCATCAAGACCTTTTATCACTAGAACATGTGCCTCCGCCGGGCATTCAAAGACCATCTCTACTAGTCAATTTCTTCTGATTTATCGGATCCAAAGCTGCCCCTTCACTCCCTTTTCAAAACCGAGGAAAATGCATTTATGTGACTTTGCATCAAGCTTTGACCTTTCATCATGTAGAACATGAGCACCCAAACACCTTTAGAAGAGTGTAGTCCACTTCCTTGCCATTACATACCTCTTCGGCCACCTTGAGGTTAGTAAGAAGCCTTCGAAGGTGATCTATTCACCACATAACAAGCATGGTTAACTGTCTCCGCCCAATAAGACTAGAGTGGTGGGTCATTCTTTGACATATAGCTCCTTAAATTAAGCAGCATAGAATGAAAAGATCGATTTCTTGCTTAAATAATAGATCAATAGATTGGTTATGTGATCAAACATACGTTCAGCCAATAAAGTTGCTCTAAGCATCAAAGATTTCGAATGTCAATACATGGTGGGGAATTGTTTGATTCATGTTAGCTCCTTAAATTAAGCAGCATAAAATGAAAAGATCAATTTCTTGCTTAAATAATAGAGCAATAGATTGGTTATGTGATCAAACATACGTTCAGCCAATAAAGTTGCTCCAAGCATCAAAGATTTCGAATGTCAATATATGGTGGGGAATTGTTTGCTTCAAGTTGTCCTTCGATGGGAGATGAGCATTGTATTTGCTAACTTGAACTTCAAAGAATAATAATGTAAAAAATTTAATCCCGAAGAAAAAAATATAACAAACATAAGATTCATTATGTTTTTAAAACAGTAACAAACAAAAAAAATCATACAATGCCATGCATGAGAAGGAATTGTAATGCTAGTAATATTGTAAGGTCATGGATCATATAGTTTGAATTCTCACGAAGAACGCTGAACATTGAGAGAGGACATGAACCGACATAGCAATTATGCAGTCTCATGTATTAAAACCAAAAGTAAGATCTCAAAAGTTACTTTGAAAACAAATGTGAAAGAGCAATAGAGACTACATACAGTCGTATATGACTGTGCTATTTCGAAGATGAGTGATCAATCTCCCAGCAGCAGTCATGCTAAAATAGGAAAGATCCGTGTTATGTTACCCCATACTGTATCACGATCCAAGTTTTAAAGACTCAGGAGGTGAATTCCACTTTGCATCTGACTCATGTATTAAAACCAAAAGTAAGATCTCAAAAGTTACTTTGAAAACAAATGTGAAAGAGCAATAGAGACTACATACAGTCATATATGACTGTGCTATTTCGAAGATGAGTGATCAATCTCCCCGCAGCAGTGATGCTAAAATAGGAAAGATCCGTGTTATGTTACCCCATACTGTATCACGATCCAAGTTTTAAAGACTCAGGAGGTGAATTCCACTTTGCATCTGCAAATAATCAACGGCAGTCATTATCAGAAGATGAAGATTGAATAGAAACGACTTATAATGGCACATTCTAATGGGAAGAACATTGAAGTTGGTGAGACTTTTACGAAGTTCGAAGGATGGGGACATCATCGTGCAAGATGAAATACACAAAAGCTCATAGCGGATATGAAATAAGAAGAAGCATCATTGTTGGATATTGGACTCCCCGGATTTGGTTTTGGATGATGAACAAAACATAAATATAATATGAACTAACACTTTGTGAGCGCAGTTATGAAGATCGTCGCCAAATTCACATGAATATCAATAACGACGTCTCAAGACTTCTCAAAGCACGTGATCGTATGCCTAAAGCTTCGTTGAAGCTTATGGACCTATTTAGAAGTCATGAAGATTCGATTGAAGCTATTGAAGACGGTATCATCAAGTTTATTTTATAGTCTTTAAGCTTCTTTCGTAGAATGTTAAGCCTTGAGTAGGTCTTACGTTTTAATTCTTCATAACGCTCATATCTTAGCTCTAGGATCTTAGTAGAAGTCCATACAATTCTTCCCGAAGCTTCGCGCTTCGATTCGGGACTTCTTGTGCATGTTAGTTGGTTCAAGAAGAAGAACTGACCGACTAGATGGTGATCTAGTCGGTCAGCCAAGCTTCTTGGACCGACTAGTTTCTGTCAGTTAATTCTTAGCTCTTTACTGTTTACAGTTAGTCGGTCTAAGTTGACTCACCGACCGACTAGTTTGTGAACTAGTCGGTCAGTGATGCTTCTGTGACCGACTAGTTGAGCTTTCCCTGAACATGCACATTTGAGCTTGAGCTACTGTTTATCTTTAGTCGGTCTGTGCTCATTGATCGACCGACTAGTTGATGAACTAGTCGGTCAACCTTCCTTCTTGGACCGACTAGTTTAGTTTACTGTACATGCCAAATTTTTCACCATACTTACTGTTTATTGTTAGTCGGTCTATGTTCATTTGGTGACCGACTAGTTGGTGAATTAGTCGGTCAACATTTGTTCTTGGACCGACTAAGTCTAATTCTTCTCAGACTTCAGTTTTATCTGTTAGTCGGTCCACGTTGAGTAACCGACCGACTAGTTGTGAAACTAGTCGGTCAGCTACTCTTCTTAGACCGACTAGTTCCTTAGTCTGTACTTTGATCTTTTCTCAGTTTACTCATTAGTCGGTTTACGTTAATTGACCGACCGACTAGTTGATGAACTAGTCGGTCGGTGGTTGTTCTTTGACCGACTAGTTGGGTTCAGAAAAGAGCCGTTGGAGCTTTAATTGAAACGTTTTTCTCTCTCTCTCTCCTCTAACCTATATATACTTGTTGGGCTGCATTCATTGCTGCCAAGGCTGATATTAATGCAAGTTTAGAGTTCAAGAGAAATCAATCCAAGCTCATTCAAAGCTCATTCCCTCCATTCAATAATCTCTCCTAACTCTTACTTCCAAAGAGAGATTCATTGAGTGTGAAGCCTTCCAAGCCAAGTGCTTGATTCTAGGTCACCAACATCCCCAAAGCTCTCCATCGCTGTCTACATCTTGGAGCTAGGGTTTGGTGCCACTTCTTCCTCAAAATCATCCTTGCCCTAATTCGTAAGCAATATTCAAGGCATAGGTATTTTGTTCGGTAAGAAGTTTCTTTATTTCATTTCATAATTGATTTGTAAGTTTCACTCTCGGTTGTGAGAGTGTGGTTGTGATCCCGGGTTGTGGGAGTCACAAATTACATTTTGTATGATTTGACTTGTGGAGGTTTTTCACAAGTATTTCATAGTGGAAATCTTGAGTTAGGGTTTCTAACTCAAGTATCCGGAGGGGATCCGGGTGGTTGGGACATAGGATCACTGGGAACAAGTCGGGGAGCTTGGGTGGATCCGAACCCAGTAACATCTCTTGTTAGCGTTGTTAATTTTGTGTTTTCATTCAGTTTAAGCTTCCGCAAATTGATTTGGTAGTTGTTTGCATTTTAATTTGGAATTATACTCCTTATTATTTTAAAGTACTATTCACCCCCCCTCTAGTACTTGTGCAGTAGCTTGTAGGGCATTACATTTGGTATCAGAGCCAGATACTAAGCTATGTCTGCCAACGACAACAAGACCGTGCGTCCACCTTCCAACTATGACACCTTCAGGAACCGTGAAGGAGCATCTTCGGTGATGGAAGGACATTCCTCTACGAGGCCTCCATTCTTCAACGGTACCAACTACGGGTACTGGAAATGTCGGATGGAAACCTTCCTCCGAAGTGCATCTCTATGGAGGACTACAATGAAGGAGTACATCGAGCCCGAAGAAGAAGACTTCGAGAAATGGACAACCGCGGAGGTCGCCGCGGAGGTAAGCAATGCCAAGGCAATGAACGCCTTGCAATGCGCATTGGAGCCCGAGGACTTCAATAAGATATGCACATGTAAGAGTGCATATCAAATTTGGAACTCCCTCCTCATTCTTCATGAAGGGACGAGTCGGGTAAGAGACTCTAAACTCGTAGTTGTAAACAAAGATTACGAAATGTTTCATATGCAACAGGGCGAGAAGATGAAGGAGTATTACGCTCGCTTCGTCGACATCATAAACGAGTTAGAGGCTCTTGGCAAATCCTACACCCAAAAGGAGAAGTGTTCGAAGCTTATCGAAGGACTTCCTTCTTCTTGGGAAAAGCGCACATTCGCCATCGAGGAAGGTAATGACATGAACAAGTACAACGTAGTTCAACTAATGGGTACTTTAATGTCATACGAGGTACGCAAGGATAGCAAGCTCAAATTGCAAGAAAAGATGAAGTCCTACCTAAAGCAAGACGAGCCAAAGAAGAAGGCCATTGCTTTCAAGGCCGCTCCATTCACATCCACATCAACCGATGATGAAGACTCGGAAAACGAGTTGGACTTGGAGTCCATGGCACTCATGGCCAAGAAGTTCAACCATTTCTTCCGAAAAGGTAACTTCAAGAACAAAGCTAAATTTGGTTCTTCTAACGCTTCTTCCTCTCCTTTGTGTTTCAAGTGCAATAAGCCAGGACACATGAAAGCGGAGTGTCCTCTCAACAAACAAAAGGAGAAGTGGAAGGCGCCAAAATTCGATAAGTCCAAGAAGTACAAAAAGGGGTACAAGAAGGGACTTGTCGGAGCAACGTTTACCGACTCCGAGGATTCCTCAAGCGGAGAGTCGGACGATGAGCAAGTGGAGCAAGCGCACATGTGCTTCATGGCAAGAGAGGAGCATGATCAAGGATCCTCCTCTTCCGATGATAGTGATGACGAAGGCAACGATGAGGTACTCAAGGAAAAGAAAAAGAAAAGGAGCAACAAATTTAAATTTAGCTCCAAGGGAAATTGGATACTCGATAGCGGGTGTTCAAAACACATGACGGGTGACGCTAGTTTGCTCTCCGGAGTGGTTCCCATAGCAAATGGAAACCGCGTCGTATTTGGAGGTAACGAGAGCGGAACCATCATAGGTGTTGGTAAAGTGGGTAACCCTTCTAAACCCCTAATTAGTGATGTTTATCTTGTTAGTGGTTTAAATCATAATCTTATTTCGATAAGCCAACTTTGTGACAAAGGTTACAAAGTTAGCTTTGCGAAAGGATTGTGTCACATTTTAAGAAAAGATAATGATAAATTATTGTTTTCCGGAACTCGTCGTAAAGATATTTATATTTTGGATCTTCCTAAGTCATATGAACAATGTCTCGTTGCCAACACAAGTGAACAACACTTATGGCATCGACGCTTTGTACATGTGAACTTTGGAACACTATATAAGCTTTCAAAATTAAATTCCATTAAAGGTTTTCCGAAGCTTGTTTTTTGAAAAGAAAAGTTTTTATGATTGTTGTCAACGTGGCAAGCTTCCTAAATCTTCATTTAAACCTAAGAAAAGCATTTCTACTAAACGGCCACTAGAGCTATTACATCTAGACTTATTTGGGCCAACTAGAGTTGCTTCCTTAGGAAATGCAAGATATGGACTTGTCATCGTAGATGACTATTCAAGATTTACATGGGTATTTTCATTGTGTAATAAAAATGAAGCTTTTGAAAACTTCACAATTTTTGTTAAGAAAGTACAAATTCTCTTAGGAACCACCATTGTCACTATTCGTAGTGATCATGGAGGTGAATTTGAGAATGAGTCTTTTGAGACATTTTGTGATGAAGTTGGTATTACTCACACCTTCTCTTTCCCTCGTGCACCTCCTCAAAATGGTGTAGTTGAGAGAAAGAATAGTACGCTAGTGGAGTGTGCTCGCACTATGCTTGATGATAGCCAACTTGGCCATCAATTTTGGGCGGAAGCGGTACACACCGCTTGCTATGTGTTTAATAGAATACTTTTGAGGCCCAGAACTAAACAAACTTGTTATGAATTGTTGTTTGGTAGGTTGCCTCAAGTTAAACATTTTCGTGTCTTTGGTTCGAAATGTTTTATTAAGAACACGTATGGTAGTTTGGACAAATTCGATCCAAGATCCGATGAGGGGATTTTTATTGGATATTCTTCGCGTAGCAAAGCCTACCGGATATTCAACAAACGAACCTCAACGATCGAGGAGTCGCTTCATGTCTCTTTTAATGAATGATTTGTTCCAACTAGAATTTCAAATGATAATGATTCTATGGATGTTTTATGTGATTCATTTGATAATTCTAAGTCTAATGATTCTATTGATTCTATTGAGACTAACCCAACTAACGAAATTGTTGAGAATGTTCCTAGTGATCAAGGTATTCCCAAACGGCTTCATACCGTTCGTGACCATCCTCATGAGCAAGTCATTGGCAATATCTATGATAGTGTCAAGACGAGATCGCAAGTAAACTACTTCGCTCATTGTGCCTTTGCCTCCTCGATAGAGCCAAAGAATATTAATGAAGCATGCGAAGATAGCGCTTGGATCTTAGCCATGGAGGAGGAGCTCATTCAATTCGAGAGAAATGAAGTTTGGGAGCTTGTTCCATTGCCATCGAAGAACCACACCGTCATAGGGACAAAGTGGATCTTCAAGAACAAAACCGACGAAAACCAAGTCGTCGTCCGGAACAAAGCTCGGTTAGTTGCTCAAGGCTATCGACAAGAGGAAGGTATTGATTTCGAAGAATCCTTCGCTCTGGTAGCTAGATTAGAATCAATTAGATTATTATTGTCTTTTGCATGCCATAAGGATTTTAAATTATTTCAAATGGATGTTAAAAGTGCATTTTTAAACGGAGATGTTGTTGAGGAAGTTTACGTTTCTCAACCTCCGGGCTTCATAAATGAAAAATTTCCAAATCATGTTTTTAAACTAAAGAAAGCGCTTTACGGCTTAAGACAAGCTCCTCGAGCTTGGTATGATCGCCTAAAGAATTTTCTTTTGGATTTGAATTTTAAAATGGGAGAAGCCGATTCTACACTTTTTGTTAAGCATGCGAATAATGATATAATTTTAGTTCAAATATATGTTGATGATATCATTTTCGGTGCTACTAACTTTGCTCTTTGCGAAGAGTTCTCTAATGTTATGAAGGAACAATTTGAGATGAGCCACATGGGTGAGCTCAAGTATTTCTTAGGTCTCCAAATTCGCCAAATGGACGATGCAATCTTCATCCACCAAACGAAGTATACGGTGGAGTTGCTAAAGCGATTTGGAATGGAGAGTGCTTCCGGGAAAAAGACTCCAATGAGCACGACTACGCATCTTGACAAGGATACGGGCGGTAAGGATGTAGACATTCGTCTATATCGAGGTATGATAGGTAGTTTGCTTTATCTTACCGCAAGTAGGCCCGATATTATGTTCGCCGTATGCGTATGTGCTCGTTATCAATCTCAACCTAAGGAATCTCACTTAGTAGCGGTAAAGCGTATTTTTCGCTATCTAAGTTACACTTTAGATTTTGGATTACTTTATCCGAAATCTAGCACATATGAGTTAATCTCATATAGTGATGCCGATTATGCGGGATGCAAATCCGACAGGAAAAGTACTAGTGGCACTTGCCATTTTATAGGAAATTCTCTTGTCTCTTGGTTTTCCAAGAAGCAAAATTCCGTATCACTTTCAACCACCGAGGCGGAATATATTGCCGCCGGTGCCGCGTGTGCTCAAGTTCTTTGGATGAGACACACACTTAAAGACTTTGGTATAAATTGTGATACTTGCCCTATCATGGTTGACAACCAAAGTGCAATATGTCTTTCCAAGAACCCGGTACACCATTCCCGTTCGAAACACATAGATGTCCGACACCACTTCTTAGATGATCATGTTGCTAAAAAGGACATCATTTTAGTGTACGTTGAAACCCAAAAGCAAATCGCCGATATTTTCACGAAACCCCTAAAGGAGGACTCCTTTGTGTGGTTACGTCGAGAATTGGGGATTATGGGTGAATCCAAGATATAGGATTCATGTTTCATTCAATAATTTTGCATGCTATTATATTTGGCAATATCTCATTCATGCTAGAATTATTGGATTTTTCGGAATTTATGTGTTATTTTGATTTTTTCGTTCGATTCGTGCGTAATCGTCAAATTTTGAGTTTTCGATGTTTAATGGGGTAGTTTAGATGTTTATTGAGAGTTTTGAGATATATCGTCCAAGCGTATTAAGGAGAGAAATTGATTATCATTTTTTGGACTCCTTAGTCGGTTCATGTTCAGTGACCGACCGACTAGATTGAGATCTAGTCGGTCAGTCAATGAACTGTGACCGACTAAATCTTGTCAGTAAATCTTGGATTCAGCCACTGTTTGCAACTAGTCGGTTCAAGCTCATTGACCGACCGACTAGATCGTGATCTAGTCGGTCAGTGCTTGAACTGTGACCGACTAGTTGTGCCAGGGACTGTTTGGTCATTTGCGATCTCGACCGACTTAAACTCAGTTTAGTCGGTCTGTTCTCATTCTAATCGGTCCAAAGTCTTTCTCCCTCAGCTCGAAACCCCGATTCCCCTCAAAACCCTTCATCTTCCGATCGTTCTCCGGCCATTTTCCGGCCGTCTCCATCGATCTCCACCGTCGGCCCCTCCTTCTAGGTGATCTCTTCTCCTTCTAGGGTTAGATTTCCTTTCCTAGAGCTAGGGCTTGCTCGGTTTTGTTTAGGGTTCTTAGGGTTTATCTATTTTTTTCGGCTAGGGCTTCTTCGTTTGATCTCCTTGTCCCGTGTCTTGCTTCGAATATGGCAAGAACACGTATTCCGATCACTCCGTCTAGCCCCTCTCCGATGACCGTTGATCCAAACCCTTCGGATCCCGATCGTCCAACCCCTCCGAAACGTCGAACCAAGACCACCCAACCTTCGTCGTCTTCGCCTCCTCTCAAGAAGAAGAGGACGACGACCGCTAAACCTAGAGGTCAACCGAAACCCAAACCCAAGTCAAAGGCCAAAATTCTTGCCTCTGCTTCTTCGTTCCATACCCCTACCGATTCCGATACGGAGTATAACCCCGAGACTGAGACTCATAGGGAACCCACTCCTCCTACCCATCCCGAGTCTAGCACCCACCCTCGTACGTCTACCCGAAAGCCTAAGGGAAAGGGTCCGATGCCGGTGGGCGGTGTCGATATTTCGTTATGTCGCGATGACCCTTTGTGTCTCGCGGCGTATAACCGTATCGAACATTGCCCTCTGCTTCTGGAGCATTTCGTCCAGTTTAGCGACTTTATAGGGTTAGCTGATTTTCTGTCGTCGTCGGGTCTCCTCGATTACCTTCGATTTGACCCGAAGGCGAATCCTCACCCCTACCCTAGATTAGTGAAGCTTTTCTATGAGAATAGGATCCGGGGTCAGTACGATCAGACCCACTCTGTTGAGACGACCGTTTTGGGGACCCCTATAGTCCTCACTGCGGAAATCTTAGGAGAGATTTTGGGTATCTCTTCGTCTGGCCTTCTTCCCTCTGATATCTCGGTTGACGATATTTCTTCTCTTGATCAGACCATCCTTTCAGAGATTTTCCATCAGATCCCTCCTGCCATGATTGGCGTGCCATCTAAATCATTCAAGCCAAATGCGTGGGTCCTAAATCTGATTCTGAAGTCGTGCTTGCTTCCCAAGTACGGCTCCTCATCTTTACCATCCCAGCCATTTTTAAAGCTTATCTATGCGATCTTCATGGGGAGCTCGATTAATTGGGCTCGAATTATACTCGATAAGATTGACTCTTTCGAGTGTATTCGAAAGTCCAATAAATCGGCTCATATCCCATTTCCTTGCATATTGACCCTCGTATTTCGTCATTTTCGTGTCACGTTGCCTCGTGACGATGAGCGTCCCCTTGGTCCTCCCCTGAATGCGACGGCCGTCAAGAAATCTCTTGCGGCGCTTCGTCACGTTCAGAGGACGACACCTTCAGCGTCTGTCCCTGCCTCTGCCAGTGCCTCTGCTGCTCCCTCTGCCACCCTGGATGAAGTCCTACGGATACTTCGTCGTCACGAGTCCCGCTTGGCTCGTACCGAGGAGGTAGTCTGCCGTATGGCTCGTCAGATGGGTGTTGAGCTTCCTCCTTCCGTGTCTGAGGATGAGGAGTTTGATGAGATGGCTGAGGAGGACATTGAGGAGCTCTGTCGTGCTTCGACTCGTGCCCCCGAGGGCACTTCTGCTGGTACTGCTGCTGCTGGTGATACCTCTTCCGGTGCTGCTGTTGCTGCTACGTCTGCTGGTGCCCCCGAGAGCACACCTGTTGCCACCACTCCTGTGGTGGATACTCCGACTGGTGCTCCCGAGGCCACTACGGTCGCTGCTTCAGTGGTTGCCACTTCTGTCGTCGCTCCTGCTGATGCTTCGGACGTTCTTGCTGATCCAGTCACCTCCTCTGCTCCTGCTGAGCCTGCAGTTGCTTCTGGTCCTCCCGCTGCCTCTTGAGTTGCTTCGAGGCCTCTCCTGATACTCTTTGGATGATATATCTAGTTGTGAGAGATGTTGGGTAGGATAGTGTGTGTGTGGCTATGTATTTTGGATCATTGTGATGTTCTGTTTTGATATCTGTGCTGATGTATTTTGCATTCAGAGATGATGTATTTCTTTTTGTGATGATGTATGATGTATTTTTGTGCCCCGATCTGTCGATCGTCGGTATGTATATCGGTGATGTACTCTGCTTCATGCATTATATATATATATATATATATATATATATATCTCAGTTGACATTTCATTATTTTGTGCAATGTATAATTTTTATGTCTCTGATGTTTGATTTCGTCGCTCGACGATATTCACTTGGTTTAATAGAAATTTCTTCTATGAAAACATAGAATTGTTTTCCATGCACTAAATTAACCAAGAACTGTTGATATTGGATAGTATATTCCATAACTCAATCCGTTAAATTGATTTGAGTTTTGATGATTTCGTTTTACGATTTTCCGACGTTGGTATCTTTGACACGCCTTGATTCTATTCGTATTTTTCTCTTTGGTGTCACTTGAACCTTCGTCGTATTCTACGACTCCCGTGCTTTTTGATTTAAGGTCATTGTTGTTGTCGTTGTTATCCTCCCGCTCTTTTTGCTTATGCCAAAGGGGGAGAGATATAATAATAACGATGTGCCAAATGAAAATTTAAAGCATTTCTCCAAGAATCTAACTTGATGTGTTAGATTCAGGGGGAGTTAAGATATATAAATGGATTTTCAAATCCGATATTTCAATAACCATCATTTGGTATTTCAATAATTCAACAATCGATTCTCATTTAATATACTTCACTCGTCTGCTTGATGCGTATCATTTTTGTTTAAATTGGAATTAACGTGTCATCAATGCAGGGGGAGTAAGTAAATTTCATTTGAATTATTATTTTTGATTATTATTTATGTTAGTTTGTCATCACCAAAAAGGGGGAGAATGTTGGATATTGGACTCCCCGGATTTGGTTTTGGATGATGAACAAAACATAAATATAATATGAACTAACACTTTGTGAGCGCAGTTATGAAGATCGTCGCCAAATTCACATGAATATCAATAACGACGTCTCAAGACTTCTCAAAGCACATGATCGTATGCCTAAAGCTTCGTTGAAGCTTATGGACCTATTTAGAAGTCATGAAGATTCGATTGAAGCTATTGAAGACGGTATCGTCAAGTTTATTTTATAGTCTTTAAGCTTCTTTCGTAGAATGTTAAGCCTTGAGTAGGTCTTATGTTTTAACTCTTCATAACGCTCATATCTTAGCTCTAGGATCTTAGTAGAAGTCCATACAATTCTTCCCGAAGCTTCGCGCTTCGATTCGGGACTTCTTGTGCATGTTAGTTGGTTCAAGAAGAAGAACTGACCGACTAGATGGTGATCTAGTCGGTCAGCCAAGCTTCTTGGACCGACTAGTTTCTGTCAGTTAATTCTTAGCTCTTTATTGTTTACAGTTAGTCGGTCTAAGTTGACTCACCGACCGACTAGTTTGTGAACTAGTCGGTCAGTGATGCTTCTGTGACCGACTAGTTGAGCTTTCCCTGAACATGCACATTTGAGCTTGAGCTGATGTTTATCTTTAGTCGGTCTGTGCTCATTGATCGACCGACTAGTTGATGAACTAGTCGGTCAACCTTCCTTCTTGGACCGACTAGTTTAGTTTAATGTACATGCCAAATTTTTCACCATACTTACTGTTTATTGTTAGTCGGTCTATGTTCATTTGGTGACCGACTAGTTGGTGAATTAGTCGGTCAACATTTGTTCTTGGACCGACTAAGTCTAATTCTTCTCAGACTTCAGTTTTATCTGTTAGTCGGTCCACGTTGAGTAACCGACCGACTAGTTGTGAAACTAGTCGGTCAGCTACTCTTCTTAGACCGACTAGTTCCTTAGTCTGTACTTTGATCTTTTCTCAGTTTACTCATTAGTCGGTTTACGTTAATTGACCGACCGACTAGTTGATGAACTAGTCGGTCGGTGGTTGTTCTTTGACCGACTAGTTGGGGTCAGAAAAGAGCCGTTGGAGCTTTAATTGAAACGTTTTTCTCTCTCTCTCTCTCCTCTAACCTATATATACTTATTGGGCTGCATTCATTGCTGCCAAGGCTGATATTAATGCAAGTTTAGAGTTCAAGAGAAATCAATCCAAGCTCATTCAAAGCTCATTCCCTCCATTCAATAATCTCTCCTAACTCTTACTTCCAAAGAGAGATTCATTGAGTGTGAAGCCTTCCAAGCCAAGTGCTTGATTCTAGGTCACCAACATCCCCAAAGCTCTCCATCGCTGTCTACATCTTGGAGCTAGGGTTTGGTGCCACTTCTTCCTCAAAATCATCCTTGCCCTAATTCGTAAGCAATATTCAAGGCATAGGTATTTTGTTCGGTAAGAAGTTTCTTTATTTCATTTCATAATTGATTTGTAAGTTTCACTCTCGGTTGTGAGAGTGTGGTTGTGATCCCCTCCATTCAATAATCTCTCCTAACTCTTACTTCCAAAGAGAGATTCATTGAGTGTGAAGCCTTCCAAGCCAAGTGCTTGATTCTAGGTCACCAACATCCCCAAAGCTCTCCATCGCTGTCTACATCTTGGAGCTAGGGTTTGGTGCCACTTCTTCCTCAAAATCATCCTTGCCCTAATTCGTAAGCAATATTCAAGGCATAGGTATTTTGTTCGGTAAGAAGTTTCTTTATTTCATTTCATAATTGATTTGTAAGTTTCACTCTCGGTTGTGAGAGTGTGGTTGTGATCCCGGGTTGTGGGAGTCACAAATTACATTTTGTATGATTTGACTTGTGGAGGTTTTTCACAAGTATTTCATAGTGGAAATCTTGAGTTAGGGTTTCTAACTCAAGTATCCGGAGGGGATCCGGGTGGTTGGGACGTAGGATCACCGGGAACAAGTCGGGGAGACTTGGGTGGATCCGAACCCAGTAACATCTCTTGTTAGCGTTGTTAATTTTGTGTTGTCATTCAATTTAAGCTTCCGCAAATTGATTTGGTAGTTGTTTGCATTTTAATTTGGAATTATACTCCTTATTATTTTAAAGTACTATTCACCCCCCCTCTAGTACTTGTGCAGTAGCTTGTAGGGCATTACAATCATCTCATGCCCTCTCATATAGCTTTGTTCTTGTTTGAGATTAAATTACTATGGATATGAAATAAATAAAGGTTTGCCACTTAGCTAACTACAGCTGCATAACAAATCTTTTAAAGGTCATCGTGCAAGATGAAATACACAAAAGCTCATAGAGGATATGAAATAAGAAGAAGCATCATCTCATGCCCTCTCATATAGCTTTGTTCTTGTTTGAGATTAAATTACTATGGATATGAAATAAATAAAGGTTTGCCACTTAGCTAACTACAGCTGCATAACAAATCTTTTAAAGGTCATTCATGGGCATTCAGAATCCTTTTGTTATTTGGCATATGATACAGTGAAGCATGTGTGGAAGGTTAGATTTTTCATTTAAATATATACCGCTTGAGATAAAGGTTTGCCACTTAGCTAACTACAGCTGCATAACAAATCTTTTAAAGGTCATTCATGGGCATTCAGAATCCTTTTGTTATTTGGCATATGATACAGTGAAGCATGTGTGGAAGGTTAGATTTTTCATTTAAATATATACCGCTTGAGATAAAGGTTTGCCACTTAGCTAACTACAGCTGCATAACAAATCTTTTATAGGTCATTCATGGGCATTCAGAATCCTTTTGTTATTTGGCATATGATACAGTGAAGCATGTGTGGAAGGTTAGATTTTTCATTTAAATATATACCGCTTGAGGACGGCAGTACCCTACAAAATCGTTGCAATGCCCATATTATTCAATACTAATTTCGTTGAATATTCCAATAGGATCTAGGCCTTGGAGGGCAGCAATTCATATATGCACATAACAAATTAGATTTGAGAGAGCAGCATCACGGAGACATGCAACAACTACCACGACATGCAACTACCAAAGATAACTGCTAGTGTAATCAATGTGGAGAGTGTCATCAGCGATGTGTGACGAATATTGCTGAGGCCACATAAACGATGATGTGCTACATAAGTAAGCATGCACTGCAATGGGATGCATGTTGATTCCACCAATCTCTTCAAAGAACCAAGCACAACAATATCCAAGACAAAAAAGAAAAAAAAAAGCTAAATACAAACAAGATGTGGAAGAGGAATACCAAGCTGTATTAGAAGTTCCCAAAGCACCTTACAAGAATTTAAGTCATATATCCACAACTTTGCTTCTTCTTCTCTAAAGCCCTCTCTTCACTAGCCTTCTTTCTCTTTTGATTATTTTTCTCTCAAGATAAAATCCCATAAAGACTATTTATATGGTCTTCTTAGGATACAAGTAAAGTACAAAGAGTTTTTAGAGCCAACTCCAACAATGCATAGATGTATAGTAATAGCAAAGACAACGAGCTTGGGCTTGGTTCTTTGCATCACCAGAATGGTCTTTTTACTTTTCATAAGTAAACATGGATAGGTAACAATAGAGCAAGCATGCACTGCAATGGGATGCATAGATGTGTAGTAATAGCAAAATTGCTTAGGAGCAATGGCTCATGAGTGTTGGCTATGAAAAGACCAACAACGAGCTTGGGTTACATATGATAGCGTGCTACAAACCAGTGGCCTGGATAATTGCATCAGTTAGGGATGTTTATTGGAGATTAATGAAGTTTTATAATTGAGAGGTGCTTCGCTTAGGGGAGGCGAGAAATGCTTTAAAGGAACAAGGTTTTTAAAGCATTCAGATGTAAAGGGAAGAAGTGCGACAGTGCTGGCATCTACATGAAGCACTAAAAAACTAAAAATTAAAAACAGAACAAAAATTGGTTTGTTGGATCTGATACGGAGAGCAGAACAAGAAAGACTAATATGAATGGTAAAAACACCAGAATGGTTGTTTAAACGACCGTACGTTCATATGGGCTTGAATTATTTGATCAGAGGCCGACCGAGGCAATCTACATTTGGAGTGAGTGTCTAAAGACGCATGTAAAATCTACTGGTACATATTGGTTGGCAAGAACAACAAAATATTGCTATATTTTACAGCTCATTAAATTCAATTCTAGATAGAGATTGTCACGATAGTGTTTCACATCCAGTTGCAAGAAGATCACATGAGTTTGCTTGTTAGGCAGGCTAAAATCATGAGTAATGCTGAAGTTCTTTGCATCACCATAAATACACTCTCATCAAGGAAATGCAGAGAACTTGGCTCTTTTGTGAATGGAGCAAGAAAGGAACACGAGAATGCTGAGATAATAAGAGGATGGTCATAGACTAGAGAATGTGATTTCTCTAATTATGCACAGTAAATCTAAGCCAAAGTTTGGTGACCAAGCATCGTAAAACTCCCAATAATTGGATGATCTTAATCGTCCATGGTAAGGTAAGTGTGTTCTTTTTTCGGAGAATTATAATAGAAATGTTATTTTATATATAATCCTAATCATTAAAAATAATTTTCTCTCCCATCTCAAATTTTCTCTCCCATCTAAGAGAATTTGAATCATGCATATAACAACAGTATACTGAAAAGATAGCGTAATCATTCAGTTGTTAGACCTATATTGGAGTATGTTTATTATCCACATATCGGAACTTTAATAAAGACATCGGTGGTAAGATACTGCCTTATTTTTCTTTGATTTTTATACTAGTAATAGGTTTATAGTTCTATAGTTCAATAGTTCAAAGATCAAATCATCTAGATATCCATTTTATTTACTTGCATGTAGATGTGGGAGCCCTGCTCTTTATCAGTGATATAAGCACGAGTCTTTTACTTTCAACTCCACCATGTCACCAATCTTCTCAATGGAACCAATTTTGCAACTTCTCAGAATATATCAAATAGCTTCTTGAAAAAGTCATCTACTCAATAATAGATTTTCATGTAATTTGTTTCATATGCCCTTCAGGTTGGATATTGGCTAATTAAGCGCACTTTTGTTTTGATGATGATCGCCTCATTATATAGTGCTAATGACTCTACTTGTTTTAGTCTCAAAATTTGTTTATCTTGATAAGGAGTCAAAACAATTTGTGTGTTTTATCTTCATGTAATCTTATTAGCCTTCAATTGTAATGTCATATTTTATCTTCATGTAATCTTACTTTTATTTATAGATTATTTGTAGCCTTAAATAGATGCACACACACTTTTATTTACGCAAAAGTCATCTACGCAAAAGAATTCACGAAGATTATTATTAGCCTTCAATTGTAATGTCATATTTTATCTTCATGTAATCTTACTTTTATTTATAGATTATTTGTAGCCTTAAATAGATGCACACACACTTTTATTTTGCATCATTTCCATCATAGGGTTCCTTAGAATTCTTGTAGAACCCATCCCATTTGTTTTGATGATGATCGCCTCATTATATAGTGCTAATGACTCTACTTGTTTTAGTCTCAAAATTTGTTGATAAGGAGTCAAAACAATTTGTGTGTTTTATCTTCATGTAATCTTATTAGCCTTCAATTGTAATGTCATATTTTTATCTTCATGTAAATCTTACTTTTATTTATAGATTATTTGTAGCCTTAAATTGCACACACACTTTTATTTACGCAAAAGTCATCTACGCAAAAGAATTCACGAAGATTATTATTAGCCTTCAATTGTAATGTCATATTTTATCTTCATGTAATCTTACTTTTATTTATAGATTATTTGTAGCCTTAAATAGATGCACACACACTTTTATTTTGCATCATTTCCATCATATGGTTCCTTAGAATTCTTGTAGAACCCATCCCATTTGTTCTTATGCCCAAAAACACTTTTTATAGTTTTTTCTGGAGCTGAACAGACGCCTGATAGGTATTCACCAGACGTCTGTCCCAAAGCACTCTTCATAGTGACTTTGGTATATGATCAGACGTCTGGTATGTCTTCACCGTCTGGCATGTCAGCTTTTTGTTTAGTTTGACACATCTATGGGCCAGTCACCTAGAGTTCATTGTCCGGCATCTGCACAATGGTCTAGACGTCTGGGACATATACTCCAGTCGACTGAACAGAGTGAGCCAACTTTCATTTGCTCTCTGTCTTTTTGGACCCATATTTGGCAGCTGTCTGAAAAAGGCTTACCAGACGACTGCACAGTCGATCAATCGTCTATTAAGTGTTCATCATCCGTCGCTTGGAGATTGGACATCATCTTTTTTCTTCTGTACATATCATTCTGCCAGTCGCCTGGAGTTGTGTTTCTAGGCATTTGAGCAGTTGATCAGCCGCCTGTGAACTTTTCTCAAGACGTCTGGTTGACTCCAAATCCGCATGTTTACAGCCGTTTAGCGCAATTTTTGAGGAGCCGTTTTCTTGGCTTTAGTGTAGATTTGAGGGTGTATTTATGCTCGGTTTTGAGGGAGATTTTTGGCACCCATGCTCACAGAAATAGAACTCATTTAGAGCCAAAATCTTAGAGCATTTCTATTCTATCTCATTTTCTTTCGCTTTGGTTAAAAGTATTCATGCATTGATATATTGCATCAAAAGAGAGAGTTTCGTCACGTGCACAGTGTTCTAAATATCGGATATCGGTTGTGTATCAGCCTAGTAAATTTGATATCGGATTGCGGATATCGGGGATATTGACTAAATATCGGAGTGTCATATCAGAGGCTTAAAAATTATGACATATGTCAGCATAGATGTATCTAAGAAGATGTAAACTATACACTCAAATAAAAGTATGCTTTGGTTATACTTATCTCGTTAAACATGAATATCGGGATATTGACTTAATATCGGAGTATCATATCAGGGGCTAAAAATGATGTCAAATAAAAGCATATGAGTCTAAGAAAATATAAACTATAGAAACTCAAATAATAGTATGTTTTGTGTATACTTATTTCACTAAACGTGAATACCGGTCATCCACTTGGTGGAATATTTCTTTTAAGTGGCCACAAACCAAACGAGTTAAATACCTACAATATATGATTCATGTGGATCAATATTACCAGTGTGAAGATGAAAATAAAAAATTGAAAAAAATTTATAAATGTAAAAGAGGGAAAGAATACTCACCTTGATCGGAAACCCCGCTTAAGAAGAACAAACGCTGGACTGAAATAAACCAACTGAAAAAATTCAGAAAATGATAAAAATGAAAAAAATGAAAAAGGTAAAAAATACTACGTAGTAAGTGCTAATCTTGATCGGAAAATCCCTTGCGAAGATCGAACGTCGGATGTCAAAAGCTCGATCGACGGAAAAAACCCAATACTAGAAGGGAAAATTAAAAATCGAAAAAATAACAGAAAAACTGAAAAAAGGGCTCGACTACTCACCTTGATCAGAAAACACTTCCTCGCAAAGATTGAATACTGGACGTCGAAGCTCAATCGATTGTCGTCGGAAATTTTCACCGGACAGAGCTGAGCGGAGCGGTGTAAGGAGCGGATCGTCGAGAGGAGCGGAGCGGTGCGATTAGAATTAGGACAAAGCGGCAATTATCTTTCAAAAATCCTGATGGTTCTCGTCGTTTTAAGTAAATGATTGGGTCGGGTAACTCCGGTCGGATCCATTTTTACGTGGACCGACACACTAACTTTGTTTTTAAAAACCTATGAATTGCGGCCGATATTTCAAAAGGATATATCGGCCGCAATATCGGCCGCAGCCCGATATTATGGCGATATTTTCCCAAATATCGGAAACCGCAATATATAAGCCTATATAGTATCGGCCTAGTGATAAAACCGATATTGTGGCTGATATATCGGATATCGGACCGATATTTAGAACACTGCACGTGCATCAAGAAAATCATCTAGCACTTGGTTTCCAATCATCATGCCTTCACACACATTGGTATGATTTATCAACGCATATATAAGATTATATTTTATTTCATATTATTTGTGAAAGTAAGCTCTCAGTTTGTGTTCCCATGCGTCTGAGCAGTTGATCAGCCACCTGAGAACTCTTCGCCAGACGTCTGGTTGACTCCAAATCTGCATGTTTATAGTCATTTGATGTGATTTTTGAGGAGCCGTTTTCTTGGTTTTAGTGTAGATCTGTTGAGGGTTATGCGGTTTTGAGGGAGATTTTGGCACCAATGCTCACAGAAATAGAACTCATTTCTCTTCTATCTCATTTTCTTTCGTTTTGGTTAAAAGTATTCAAAAGAGAGAGTTTCTTTAAGTGAATCAAGCAAATCATCTAGCACTTGTTTCCAATCATCATGCCTTTACACACATTGGTTTGATCTTGTATTTTGTTTCATATTTGTGAAACCAAGATCACAGGTCGTGACAACATTATGGGGCTTACTCCATACCCGGTTTAGGGATTATCCCGGTTTAGGGATTGTATTCATGAAGAGTGTTCTTATGTGTTGTGAAAATCCACCGCTCGGGTTATCGAGGGTTGTGCTGGAGCAGGAGTACCAGTGTAGAGATCCGAACCAGGACAAAATTCTGTATATGTGTTTGTTATTTCTATTTATGTTTGGTGTAATTTATACTCCACACTTGCTCAATTTGTTAATTAACATTTTTAAATTGCCTATACAATTCACCCCCTAGTGTGTTGTTGTTTAGTGGACATGGATCCTATAATTTGTATCAGAGCGGGTTGATTACGCTCAAGCAATGACGATGGCATTTAGAGCTTCATCACAATCCCACGAGAAGGGATGTCTACTGTTCGATCCCTACTCTTCAATGTGACCAATTGTCCATCTTGGAAGGTCAAGATGATGATTTGGCATTCAGTCAAGAGTAATGGGACATCAACAAGTCTCTATTTGGGAAGCCTGAAAAGACCGCGGTAGAAAGGACAAAGGCGAAGAAGGACATGATCAATTTCAATGCTTAAGCGATGACGCCGTTTCATTGTGCGCTCGATGCGAACGAGTTCAACCACATTTCAATGTGCAAATCGGAAAACGAGATGTGGCATCTTTTCGATGTTACACATGAGGGTACCTCAAAAGTAAAGAAATCGAAACGAAGTGTTTTTATTTCTAAATACGAGATGTTTAAGATGCAGGAGGGAGAAGCATCCCTGAGATGTTCACAAGGTTCATTGAGATCGTGAATGCTTTGGAAGGGCTTGGAATGAGATTTCTCAAGAGGATCGGGTGACGAAGATCTTAGGCTCACTCACATCTCAATGGTAGTCCAAGGCCAATGGAATCGAAGAATACAATGACATGAGTAAGTACGTCGTGAAGGAGTGCATTGGAAAATCTTGTGGCTTGGGGTGAAGATACACAAGGAGTGCCAAACGTCAAAGCCCATTGAAAAGTAAAAGGGGATTGATTTCAAGGCCGATGGTGAGAAGATGGAGGAAGAAATTCAATCCCAACTATGAGAAGCTTAAGAAGAAGAAGAAGCATTTTCACGCCCCTAACGGGAAGAATGCGACGATGAAAAAAGTGATAACTGAGGAGCGACGAAACTTGCTAACAAGCTCATGAGCACCATGAATCCATCGCAATGTAAAAAAACTTTGAAGTTATTTTCAAATACTAACAAAGCTATGCTTGCCCAAAGAAGAAAGAAGAGAAGTATAAGGGCAAAGGGAGTAAGAAGCATTGGAAAGGAAAGAAGAAGAATCCCGCTTTCGTATGTACTTGGGATGAGTCTTCGTCTTATGACTCGAGCGAGAGTGAAGACGATGATGAGCTCTCACATTCACACATTCATTGTTGATGCCAAGCGTGATCTCACAGATTGGGGTATGCCAAAGTGTCTTATGGCGATCGAGGAAGAATCCTCATCCTCAAGCTCAAGTTCATGTGATGAGGAAAGTGAGGAGGAGAGTGAAGGACCCTGGAGGACTTTGGGGAGAACAAGGTAATGTTTGCATATCTCCAAAAGCAAGCAAAATCTTTAACTTCGCTTAAATCTAAGCATGATGAATGGCTAGCTAGTCAAGGGAACCCCCTCTATTGCTTGTGTTGATCCACCTATGCATCCTACACACACATTAAACACTTATTTCTCAAATCAAAGATCTTAGCATAGAAAATGACCAATTGAATGCCAAGAATCTTGCACTAACTTTGAAATGTTACGAGGAGACTCATAAACTTCGAAAGTTTGTGACATCCGGGGATTGCCTCAATGATTTGCTCAAACAACATCCGGAAAATCATCGTGTGGGTTTGGGTTATTTCTCAAAAGTTGGTTTCGGTTGATAACCAAAAATCCTATTAAGCACCTAAGAAGACGCACTATGCTTTCTTGTATACCCACACTAACTCTCACAAGAAGCATGTAAAACACAGTGTTGTGAATGCGAATCAATACGATTCATTTTATGCAAGCATTCTTGTATACCCATTCACAATAGACATGCCATGGATATTTCTTTTACACACAAGCATGTCTCTCTCTAAGGCCAAGTTTCATCCTAATATCGCTTGCCTTAAATGCGGACCCTTAGGTCATTATATGAAACGTTGTCCTAACCGAAATCCTGACAAGAGATCTAGGAATGCCATAAAACTTTGGATTCCTACTAATGTAGGGTTGTTAAATGCCTACATTAATCTCACTAGTAAATAACGTGATATGTGTTATAGTGATTACGTTAGAAAATCAAACTCATTTTGGGTTTGGTTGCCTAATGTGTAGATCCACACATTTTGTGATTGGTTGGATGCTAGTTTTGTGTATTTTTTATTTGCATCCAACACGTGTCTGTGTGTTTTCCATTATTTCGAAAATTATTTTCAAATTCTTAATATGGGATTGGATCTATGGGGGGTTTCATGTCATATATGCAAAGGTCACTCATGTATAATATGCCATATTTGCAAAGTTTATATGCTATGTATTTTCAAAAAAATTTAAGCATACTTTTACTCCTTTGTTGAGTTAGGGATTTTTCCAACCAATATTGTTGGATATTGCTTCAAATTAATCATTTAACATTGTTTAGTTTTGGTATGACTAATTTTTCATAACAATGTCATTTAATCAATGCTTAAGCTTAATTTCTATGATTTTGCATTGATATCTCCCACGATTCCACAGTTTGTATTTAGTTAATTGAGTCAAAATTTGACATTTTCAATGATCTAGGGGGAGCATAGTAGAGTAATTGATACTCATCCTTATATTATGCATTTGGTATCAAAAATTTTCTTTTCTCATTGTCATATTTAATCAATGCCTAAGCTTAATTTCCTAGTTTTTGCATTGATATGTTCCACGATTCCACAGTTTGTATTTAGTTAATTGAGTCAAAATTTGACCTTTTCAATGATCTAGGGGGGAGCATAGTAGAGTGATTGATACTCGTCCTTATATTATGCATTTGGTATCAAAAAATTTCTTTTCTCATTGTCATTTGCCATTCCTTTGGAGATTTTAATTTTCCACAGGGAGAGTTATTTGTCCACCTTTTTGACAATGACAATGGGAGAGTTATTTGGATTATGTGAAAATGTATTTTGTGTATTTTTCAGATTTTATTGGTATGCATATATAAGTCGGGGTTGATTGCAACCTGTATCTGTGTTGATTGCAATTGTTATGTCATTTTGCATCATAATTGTATTTTTTTTTTCAAATTTTCAAATTTTATGAAAATGTATCTGTGTTGATTGCAATTGTTATGTCTTTTTGCATCATTTTCCACATTGTCCCTTATATGCATTTTGTGTATGTTTTCAAATTTTATTGGTATGCATATATAAGTTGGGGGAGCCATTAGTATGTAACGAATGTTTATTTTTATTATTTTCACATAATGTGTGTCTTCATCAAAAGGGGGAGATTATTGGTATTGGCCAATTAGCCCACTTTTATTTTGATGGTGATCCCCTTATTATGTAGTGCTAATGACTCTACTTGTTTTAATCTCATATTTAACATTTGATTATCTTGATGAGGAGATAAAACAATTGGTGTGGGATGATCGATCAATGATATGGAGCAAAAGAATTCATGAATATTATTGGACTTCAATTGTAATGTTATATTTTATCTTCATGTAATCTAGCTTTTATTTCAAAGATAATTTGTTGTAGCCTTGAATATGCACACACACCTTCATTTTGCATCATTTCCATCATAGGGTTTCTTAGAATTCTTGTAGAACCCATCCCATTTGATCATACGCCCAAAAATACTCTTTATAGTGTTTTCTGGAGTTGGACAGACGTCTGATAGGTGCTCTCACCAGATGTCTGTCCCATAGCACTCTTCATAGTGATTTGGTATAGGATCAGACGTTTGGCGTGTCAGCTTTTTGTTTAGCTTGACACAACCATTGGCCAGTCGCCTGAAGTTCATTGTCCAAGCGTCTGCACAGTGGTCCAGACGTCTAGGACATGTACTCCAGTCGACTGAACAGAGTAAGCCAACTTTCATCTGCTCTCTGTCTTTTTGGACCTATATTTGGTAGCCGTCTAAAGAAGGCTTACCGGACGACTGCACAGTCGATCAGTCGTCTGGTAAGTGTTCATCAGATGTCTATCACTTGTAGAGTCCCATTTTCTTTTTTCTTTTGTACATGTCATTTTGCCAATCGTCTGGACTTATGTTTCCAAGTGATGTGTCCATATTTTACATCTTTTCATAGCATCACAACATCGCATTTCATGCCATATTCGCATCCAAATCCCGTATTTTCCTACGATATTGCAATTTTAACGTTATATTCAAGTTTCAGAGTGTTTTATGGATTTTCAGGGATTTTGGAGCGATTCAGGACCCATTTTGGCTATGAACACATCTGGAACGCCCGTGAGCCCGTTGGCGAGCTTTACAGGAGTTTGCCGAGTTTTGGGAGCCATGGGAGGAGTGGAGGAGAGAGCAAGGAGAGAGGAGAAGCTGCAGGAGTTTCAGCAGGAATTTTCCCAGGCGACTCGACCGAGCAGAGCAGCTGCTCGGTCGAGTAGATGCAAGATGAAGGAGGAGAGCTGATACGCGGATTGCTTGGACCAAGCACCCAAGGTGCTCGGTCGAGCAGACTCTATCTTCGAAGCACGATCAACCTCCTACACGGACCGAGCAGAGCTTTTGGCGACTGAGTCAGTTGTCTGCTCGACCGAGCAAGGCTGACTCGGGCAGAGCAGACAGAGCGGCATATTTTGGAGGAGTGCGACGTGCTGACGTGCTCAACCGAGCAGAAGGGCTGCTCGACCGAGCAGCCGACCGAGCAATCTCATGCTCGACTGAGTCACTGACTCCGTCGATGACGCTGAAGGCTAATTTTGGAAATTTTCGCGTGGCCGTCTGTTGCGCGCTTGGGGAGTGAAGAGTGGATCTGGCTGCTGTGTTTTAGGGAGTTCGTTCATTTTGTAGTTTTTGAATAATTTCTAGAGATGAGAGGAAATTAGAAAATACTTGTTAGATCTAGACCTAATTCTTGAAGATTATTGAATTGTTTTCTCGGAGATCTACTATTCTTGCGTTCTGGAATCTTGGGCTTTCTTTTGGATTATTTGGGATTGTTCTTCGTCTCCAGTCTGTAGGTAATTCGATTCTTAATTGATTAATTTACTATGATGCTTTCTTCGATAAAAACGTATTTTCAATTGTCAATATCGACATGAGTGAGTAGTCTCTTCTAGGGTTGATGGAGAGTATTTCGGTCGATCCTACCGAATCCCTAGGATAACCTGTACTAAGATCATGCCCACGGTCTGTGGAAATGATGTGCTTAAGGGAAATCGGTGGATCCAATCAAGGCTCGTGACCATGTCCGGCTCGTACCATGAGGGGATCCACCGACGAACTATATCGCTATGTTGACGGCTACCGCTATTGCGTCAACGAGAGCCACCGAAACCTCGCAATTCTAACTAACGAGAGTGGTACGAATTGGGAGATTAATCCCCTAACCCTAATGCAACGTAAGGATCCTATTCCAACATCAGTCCCCGACGGTATTAGTGGTGATCCCTAATACCCTAGTTCCTTTTATTATTGAATCAACAACAATACCCCGACCAATCCTTTCAACCCGACAGCTATCTCACTTCGAGATATAGAAATAAGCTGAGAACCTAAATACACTGTCACCGTCCCTGTGGGATCCGACATCCTTTATACTATAATTTGACACCGTCCGCTTGCGGATAGAGCTCGGGATTGACACCTAGGGGCCTTACTACGCCTGGTGACTGTGACACCGCTAGGTGGAATCTAGGTGTAGGTTCCGGGTGCGTCAAGTTTTTGGCGCCGTTGCAGGGGACGACAATATGTTATCTCAGTTTATTTTTATTTTGAAAAGTTTGCTAGCAAATCTTTCCATTTCTCACCTTTCCACCCTTTTTATTCTTTTAATTATTACCTTGCTACTAATGGTATTTGTCTGAGTTGTTTTGGTGCATGAACACTCGCTTCGGGGCATTAAGTCAAGAATTATTGTTCGACCCTGAGATCGAGAAAATGGCAAGGGCTCTGAGGGCCTCGAGTAGAAATCAGTCTCCCTCTGCTCAGATGGCAAACAATACCACTCCTCCTCCTCGCACCGGGTCCATCAGGGACCACATGAAGCCTACATTTGGAAATAACTCTTCTATCCTTAGACCGCAACTGGCGGCGGCGAGCTTCGAGCTGAAGACGTGGCTCATAAATCTAATGCAGCAGGATCCTTTCCATGGGCATCCTCACGAGAACCCCAATTACCACATCGACACTTTCCTGGCAAAGTGTGACACTTTCAAGGCGAAGGATGTGAATGATGATGCCATCAAGCTGCGGCTTTTCACATTCATCCTGAGGGATAAAGCATCATACTACTGGCTGCAGACCCATCCGCCCAACCATTTTACCACATGGAAGAAGCTGGCACTCGCCTTTGTAGATAAATTCTATCCACCCTCGAAGACTGTGCAGATCCAGGGGCAATTTCAAATTTTAAGCAGCTCCCGCAAGAATCTCTTTATGAGGCTTGGGATAGATTCACTCCAACATCAATGCCATCATCACGGGATCTAGCCCTAGGACTTGGTACAGAGCTTTTATAATAGGCTGCAGCCCAGCACCAAAATGATAATTGATGCTGCTGCGCAAGGCGCCTTGCTTGACAAGTCTCCTGAAGAAGCCATAGACCTGCTAGAGCATATGGCAGCTAATAATCAGCAATGGAGTGAAAAGCGAACCATTGTGACTCGGACTCTCGAGGCCAAAGTTGCCAGCCACCTTGATTCTCACATCGAGACCTTGTGCAAACAGGTGGCCAGAATTGAACAACGTTTGGATTCTATCCCTGCAACCACCAGCACCTCTACTTATCATCCTACAGAGGATTATGTAGAGCAATGTTACATTCCTAGTGAGGCATATTATGATGGCGCTGAATTATCTGAGTCTGTGCAGTATGTCCAAGGAGAAGGACGAAATCAATGGCAAACAGGTGTCCAGAATTGAACGACGCTTGGATTCCGTCCCTGCAACCACCAGCACCTCTACTTATCATCCTAAAGAGGATTATGTAGAGCAAGGTTACATTCCTAGTGAGGCACATTATGATGGCGATGAATTATCTGAGTCTGTGCAGTACGTCCAAGGAGAAGGAAGAAATCAATGGCAACACCCAGCTGCTAGGAATCATCCGGGATTTTCTTATGAGAACCCCAGTGGAGGGCTGCAACCTCCATAGTTTTAGAGACCGACACCCCCTCCTCAGCAACAATAGGTGCAACCACAGAATCAGCAGCAAAGCGGGTTTAGGCCAGCTGGGCCTTACCGACCACCAGGTTCTCAGTTCAATCACCCACCTCAGCAGGGCTTTGCACCAAATCCGCCTCGATCCAATCTGGAGGCCACATTGGAAACTTTTATGAGTGGTCAAGCCCGGTTCAACCAGGACACGTCCGCCCAGTTCAAGAATATAAATAATTCGCTCTATGAACTGAGGGGCCAGATGTTCCAGCTGCTAAAGAACCAAGGGAGGTTGCCTTCGCAACCAGAGCCAAATCCTAGGGCCCAAGCAAACGCCATGGTTTTTGTCACCACGCATGGAGGACAGGCAACTGACCCCATTATGATTCCAGTTGTGAACAATGAGAAAGGCATAACTGAAGATGCCATTATTGGCGATGATAGAGAAGAGGCTACTGAAGAGCCTACAAAGAATAAGGAGAAGGTAACTCCACCATCCATCACACCTACAACAACGCCGTCTCATGTCGATGTTACAAGGAACAAAGTAAGCCGACCTCCTCCGCTATATCCACAGAGGCTGACTTTGGCCAAAATGGAGAAGAAGTACTCCAAGTTTACAGAGCTTCTGAGGGGCATACAGCTGAACATTCCATTCATGGACGCCATCACGGAGATCCCCATTTATGCCAAGTTCTTAAAGGACCTGATCACATGGAATAGGAGGTACGCCAATTAATCGTGCCCTAATTGATCTGGGAGCGAGCATCAGCTTGATGCCGATTTCCATATTTGAGAGACTGCAGACTGGAAGCGAGCTGGAGCCCACGAATATGTCCACACAGCTAGCAGATCATTCGATCACATATCCGGTGGGAATTGCCAGGGACATTATTTTGCAGATACCTCCTGTGTTATGTGTTCTAGTGGACTTCGTGATTATGAATATGCCCGAGGGAGGGAGCTCCCAGCTTATACTTGGACGCCCCTTCATGTCGATGGCCGGCGTCTTGATTGATGTCCGAGAAGGAACTCTCTCGTTGAACGTGGGCAACATTGGAGCCCAATCCAGGTTGCAGAAACCAATGAGGGAGTACGTTCGTGAAGAAGGAGCTAGCTATTTGGAGCTCCTGGAAGATGAAGCTGTAAGAGATTTCACTTCTGAGGGGTCATGAAAGACCCGGCGAGAAAAGGTATATTGACGATGACGACGACCCAACACAAAGCGGTCGCCGCCTATATCCGAGTGTTGGATGAGGAGCTCTTGAATCATTCTCCGCATCGTGAAGAACCGGAGGCAATCAGTTACGCCGCCGAGAAAAAACCTGGATTAGACGGATGCCAAATACCGCCAGACGGCATCATTGGCAAGAACGACACGCGAATTCCACGTGCACCAAACAATTTTTGATGAAACAAAGGGAGTCGAGCTCATGACTCAAAACGAGCGCTTATTGGAAGGCAACCCAATCTCTTAGACCTTGGATTTTCTTTTGCAATTTCTTATTTTTACTTTATCTATTTAGAAAAATCAAATAAAAACGATATTTATTTCTCCTAAAAACACAAATCATAAAAAATTTGATGGGTTCTTCCTTTTTACAGGTTGAACATGAAAAAGCACTCAAATCGACATTTTAAATAGAAGAAAGCTGGAGGAGAGCAGCAAATTTGAAGCGCAAATCAAAGGAGAAAAGCTAAAAAGGGATACAGTTTGCTCGACCGAGCAGCCACTCTGCTCGGCCGAGCAGCACATGCACGAGTAAGAAGAGCAAATAGTCACTCTGTCTACACGGCCCGAGCATCATTTGCTCGGTCTGAGCAGACATTGACTCGACCGAGCAGCCACCTGCTCGGTCGAGTAGCACAGGCTCGTGAAAATTTGGAAGAAACGGCGTTCTGTCTGCGCGGATTCCACATGCACCAAACAATTTTTGATGAAACAAAGGGAGTCGAGCTCATGACTCAAAACGAGCGCTTATTGGAAGGCAACCCAATCTCTTAGACCTTGGATTTTCTTTTGCAATTTCTTATTTTTTACTTTATCTATTTAGAAAAATCAAATAAAAACGATATTTATTTCTCCTAAAAACACAAATCATAAAAAATTTGATGGGTTCTTCCTTTTTACAGGTTGAACATGAAAAAGCACTCAAATCGACATTTTAAATAGAAGAAAGCTGGAGGAGAGCAGCAAATTTGAAGCGCAAATCAAAGGAGAAAAGCTAAAAAGGGATACAGTTTGCTCGACCGAGCAGCCACTCTGCTCGGCCGAGCAGCACATGCACGAGTAAGAAGAGCAAATAGTCACTCTGTCTACACGGCCCGAGCATCATTTGCTCGGTCTGAGCAGACATTGACTCGACCGAGCAGCCACCTGCTCGGTCGAGTAGCACAGGCTCGTGAAAATTTGGAAGAAACGGCGTTCTGTCTGCGGGGCCTGAGCAGTCCCTGCTTGGTCCGAGTAACGATCTGCTCGACCGAGCAGTTCATACTCGATCGAGCATATGAGGGGGTACTCTTAAACTTTTTAATGTCTTTCCGACTCGACCGAGCAGCTTCGTTACTCGATCGAGTTAGTTTATCCTAATTCACTGGGCCCCACCTCCAAACGAGTTGGATTTTTAACCCAACTCGTTTTTATTTTAACTCTAAAGCGCTCATTATTACCTAAGCTCTCAAAATCCACTGCCCGAGCAACCCCCACACCCTACTCGATCTCCTCTGTCGCCGTCTTCCACCCCACGCCGCCGTCTGCACCGCCTGGTCTCTCCCTCTCCAGTCAGTTTCTCTTTCTCTCCGTCTCTCTTTCCCCCCTTTCTCTCCGCTCCCCATTTCCTCCCCCTTTCTGATCGACGATGGCCACCGACGACGCCGCCACTGCCGACGACGACGCCCGCCTCAAACCCCTCCCCCGACACCCCCCTCCGCATACGCCTTTCCCCCTCTCATCGCCCCTCACAACCCTCCCCCACTCCATTTCCCATTCGTCACTGCCCTAGTAGGGCTTCCCTGCTGCTCGATCGAGCACCCATGTTGCTCGACCGAGCAGCACGTCCCCTCCGTATTGTGCTCGACGATGCTGACCGAGCACATTGGCTGGTCATGATTTCCCAACGAGCTGAACTGCTCGGACCGAGCAGTACAGCTGCTCGGTCGAGCACCCCCAAATCAGCTATTTCCCTATTTTAACTTTCTTATACTGACGTTTTTATTTTTTCTATTTCAGGTACGACTTGCCTACGTCAGGGGCCACTACCGGGATTAGCTTGGGGGAGATTTCGCTGCGCTCACTTAGTCGGTACACTCTTTCCTCTTTTTACTTTTATACCGACACATCATCATGCCATCTCCACGATGGTTCGCACTAGAGGAGCTCCCACCTCTCCCATTCGTGGGAAGAGGCCATCCACTGGCGCCTCCTCTTCTTGCCCCCCGACTCTCGTAGCACCGATGCTCGTCTGACCGCGTTGGAGGAGTTGACTTCTTGCCTTCGGCGAGATTTCGATGACTTCGCACGCTCGACGACGACACATTATGAGAGAGTCGAGGCGGACCTAGCATCCATTATTAACCTGCTTCGGACACGTGGCCCACCACCCGTGATCCTAGCTCACGCCCTACCACCCGGCCAGCCACTGTGACTACCGTCGCACCACTCAGTGCTCCACATTCTCAGGCTTCTGCAGAGCCTACTTCTTCCATACCTGAGTCGGTCGTCACAGTAGATCCAACTTATGCCATAGTACTATTTTCAGCTGCGCCTTTCACCACCACCTCAGATCTCCCTGTTGACCTACTTGTTGAGCCACTGCAGCCCCCCACATTACCTGGTCCACAGCAGAGGGGACCCATCACCACCCCCCAGATGGTAGTGCCTCTGCTTGATGTTGTCCCTACCCATTTTTGCCTCCCTCGTATTATATGTGCCCATCTGTCTGTTCGGGGCCCTGATCTTGCGTAGCTTGGGGGAGGACCCGCCATGCATTATTCCGTACAAATGCATCATTTTTCATCGTTATTGCATCATATCATGTTTCATTTTTCTTTTGCACGGTTTTAACTTTCTATTCCTTTTCTATTCCGCCCCCACCCACCCCATCTCTCGCCTACTAGCGTTTTCTCAACAGTGCGGACACTGCTGGGTTTAGCTTGGGGATGAGCGCTACCGCTTTATTTTTCATTTTTCTTTTACATTTTCCTCCTTTTTTCAGTTTTTTAGTTTACTTTTCCACCCCCTTTTCACTTCTTTATCTTTTTTCTCATTCTGCATCATGTTTTCTGCTTTTTGCCATGCATGCATCCCTCTTTTCATTTTCCCATTTTCTCCGCCTTTTTTCTTTTTTATGCTAAGGATGTTATGCATGATGATACTTCTCGTAGCCCTTAGTAGCTACTCACGATACTTATTATCTGATGACATGCTAATTAGAGTAATTTCAGTTTTACTTTCTATATGCGTGCATTTTCTTTTGATGCTCTCTCTAAATTGATAACTGATATAAATTAAAAATCAAATGCATGAAATAGTATCTAGTATGCGCTATGTTGGATAATGCACCTAGGTTCACGCATCACTAGAACACTTGGAGCATCTGCTTTCTATCTTATGCTTGATGTCATTGTGCTTATAGCATGCTTTTTCAGTATTCATCTAGATGAATGAAAATATCCATGCTATGCGTTTAGTTAGAGTATTATCATATTAAACCATTGTACACCTCCGATGAGTGAACCGAGTGGTTCATTATTTTCCTTCTCCACATATCTTTATAATTCTCTACATATTAGTTGGTTTCAACCCTACAGCCGCATCTCACTTCCCAAAAACCCAAAAAAGAAATATATAGCTTCTAAATAAAACGAAATGAAATGAAAAAAGTGAAAAAGTGAAAAAGAAAAGAAAGAAGTAAAATTGTTTTGTATCTTTTCATTAGAAGCTATCACATATACTGGAAAAAAGACAAAAAATTCCATATCCTACTCCTAGATGCGATGCCTCAAGCTAAGCTAGGGGGATTTTGATAATACAACTTGGGGGATTAGAGTGGAGACGGTGCATAACGGGGAGATTTGATAATACAACTTTACGAAAGCTTGGGGGATTTTGATAATCAGTCTAATGTCTTCCTCGAGGACGAGTAAGAGGTAAGCTTGGGGGATTTTGATGTGTCCATATTTTACATCTTTTCATAGCATCACAACATCGCATTTCATGCCATATTCACATCCAAATCCCGTATTTTCCTACGATATTGCAATTCTAACGTTATATTCGAGTTTCGTAGTGTTTTATGGATTTTCAGGGGATTTTGGAGCGATTCGGGACCTATTTTGGATATGGACACATCTGGTAGGCCCGTGAGCCCGTTAGCGAAGCTTTACTTAGTATTCGTCTTTTATTTCCTTTTGTTTAGAATGGATATGGACACATTTCCATTCTCTTTTATTCTTATTTTTATTTCTTTTTGTTTTTCTCCCGACGTACTTAGTATTCGTCTTCCTCGAGGACGAGTAAGAGGTAAGCTTGGGGGATTTTGATGTGTCCATATTTTACATCTTTTCATAGCATCACAACATCGCATTTCATGCCATATTCGCATCCAAATCCCGTATTTTCCTACGATATTGCAATTCTAACGTTATATTCGAGTTTCGTAGTGTTTTATGGATTTTCAGGGGATTTTGGAGCGATTCGGGACCTATTTTGGATATGGACACATCTGGTAGGCCTGTGAGCCCGTTAGCGAAGCTTTACAGGAGTTCGCCGAGTTTTGGGAGCCATGGGAGGAGTGGAGGAGAGATCAAGGAGAGAGAGGAGAAGCTGCAGGAGTTTCAGCAGGAATTTTCCCAGGCGACTCGACCAAGCAGAGCAGCTGCTCGGTCGAGCAGATGCAAGATGAAGGAGAGCTGATACGCGGATTGCTCGGACTGAGTACCCAAGGTGCTCGGTCGAGCAGCCTCTATCTTCGAAGCACGATCAACCTCCTACATGGCCCGAGCCGAGCTTTTGGCGACCGAGTCAGCTGTCTGCTCGACCGAGCAAGGCTGACTCGGGCCGAGCAGACAGAGCGGCATATTTTGGAGCAGCGCAACTTACTGACGTGCTCGACCGAGCAGAAGGGCTGCTCGACCGAGCAGCCGACTGAGCAATCTCCTGCTCCACCGAGTCACTGACTCGGTCGACGACGCTGAAGGCTAATTTTGGAACTTTTCGCGTGGCCGTCTGTTGCGCGCTTGGGGAGTGAAGAGTGGATCTGGCTGCTGTGTTTTAGGGAGTTCGTTCATTTTGTAGTTTTTGAATAATTTTTAGAGAAGAGAGGAGATTAAAAAACTTGTTAGATCTAGACCTAATTCTTGAATAATATTGAATTGTTTTCTCGGAGATCTACTACTCTTGTGTTCTGGAATCTTGGGCTTTCTTTTGGATTATTATTTGCGATTGTTCTTCGTCTTCGGTGTGCAGGTAATTCGATTCTTAATTGATTAATTTACTACGATGCTTTCTTCGATAAAAACGCATGTTTAATTGTCAATATTGCCATGAGCGAGTAGTCTCTTCTAGGGTTGATGGGTCTAAGACGTTAGGGGGAGATGTAGATCTGGATCTCTAGGTTGAATTGGGAATAAAGTGGAGTATTTCGGTCGATCCTACCGAATCCTGGGCTAACCCATACTGAGATCATGCCCACGGTCTGTGGAAATGATGTGCTTAAGGGGTATCCTTAGTATTCGAATAGGAAAATCGGTGGGATCTATGCCCGGCTCGTGCCTTGAGGGCTACCGAATCCTGGGCTAACCCATACTGAGATCATGCCCACGGTCTGTGGAAATGATGTGCTTAAGGGGTATCCTTAGTATTCGAATAGGAAAATCGGTGGGATCTATGCCCGGCTCGTGCCTTGAGGGGATCCACCGACGAACTATATCGCTACGTTGATGGCTACCGCTATTGCGTCAATGAGAGCCACCGAAATATCTCGCAATTCTAACCCACGAGAGTGGTACAAATTGGGAGATTAATCCCCTAACCCTAATGGGTTAGTGGTAAGGATCATATTCCAACATCAATCCCCGACGGTCTTAGCGGTGATCCCTAATACCCTAGTTCCTTTTATTATTGAATCAACAACAATACCCCGACCAATCCTTTCAACCCGACAGTTATCTCACTTCGAGATATAGAAATAAGCTGAGAACCTAAATACACTATCACCGTTCCTGTGGGATCCGACATCCTTTATACTATAATTTGACACCGTCCGCTTGCGGATAGAGCTCGAGATTGACACCTAGGGGCCTTACTACGCCTGGCGACCATGACACCGCTAGGTGGAATCTAGGTGTAGGTTCCGGGTGCGTCATCAAGCGTGTGGACAGTTGATCAACCGCCTGGAAACTCTTCTCCAGACGTCTGGTGGACTCTAAATCTACATGTTTATAGCCGTTTGGTGCAATTTTTGAGGAGCCGTTTCCTTAGTTTAAATGCAGATTTGAGGGTGTATTTATGCTCGGTTTTGAAGGATATTTTGGCACCAATGCTTACAGAAATAGAACTCATTTAGAGCCAAAATCTTAGAGCATTTCTCCTCTCATTTTCTTTCACTTTGGATAAAAGTGTTCAAGCATTGATATTGCATTAAAAGAGAGAGTTTCTTCAAGTGCATCAAGCAAATGATCTAGCACTTTGTTTCCAATCTTGATACCTTCACACACATTGGTAAGATCTGTCAAGGCATATTTTGTTTCATTTTATTTGTGAAACCTAGTTCTCTGTTTGTGAGAACATTGTGGGGGGGCTTAGTGGACATCCAGAATTTTATCTTGGTTTAAAGAGAGCACCAGTGGAAATCCACCACTCGTGTTTATAAGGGTGGTGCTGATATGAGTTCCGGTGTAAAGATCCAAACCGGGATAAAATTCAGTGCTTGAGTTGGTGTGTTGCAATTTATATTCCGCACTTGATTAATTTGTTAATTAGCATTTTTAAATTACATATACATTATTCACCTCTATTGTGTTTCTTAGGGGACATTGATCCTACAATTCATTCCAAGTGACGGTGTGCTACCCCTAGCCACAACAACAAGAAGAAGAAAGTAAAGAAAATCAATTCAATGGACTAAAGAAGAGAAGAAGTGTTATCTTAATAGAATTAGTTGCATGTATAACAATGTGGATGAATATTTGGGTTGAAATGTTTTTGTTTGGGGTGGTAATTGAATAGAAGTGTTATTTTAATAGAAGCACCCTTGTACACATGCAACTTATGAAAGAAGTCATCCTTTTCATTAACTCAAATCCATAATGACATTAGCATGATATCACATGTCTAAGTAAGCTTTTGTATATAAACTTCCTTTGAAAATAACGTATGATATCATTCTCTTCAAACCGCTAATTCTATGTCGGCTCAATTCAGTTTGATTCCATGTTTTTTTCCTTACTCAGTCAAGATCCATATGTATCTCTGTATAGTACAGTGTTGACCCCCATCCCAGACAACATAGCAGGCATTGCACGATCCTACACAACATAGTATGTCAAATGGTTAATATTTTTCTGAAGAAAAATTTAAAATTAAGTTTAAATAACCATGGTGCTACCATTGGATTTTGTCAATGCATTCCACGTGCATAATCTAACACCTGCCATTCATAATCAGCAAAATGTATGATGTAGAAACCTTGGGCTTCTTGTATGTGTCCTCAAAATATCCTCTGTCTTTGGTGTAAAATTTGTGTTAGATTCTGTAGACGGCAAATAGAACAGTAGAGTGGGATGAATAATGTTTATCAAATAAAACTTAACCTTAAAATTACGCTCTAATATTCTACTTAAGAAGTCAACTAGAGTTACCTAATTGATTCTTAATCAATAATTCACTATTTTGCAAAATAAAGTAACAAAATATAAAGAGCAATTGCAAGTAGGAAGTAGCACAAGAAATTTATCTTGGTTCACCCCACTCACCAGGCTACATCTTGTCCCAAGGCATTCTTGGATTTAACCACTAATCACTCTCAAATGACATTTGTCTCTTTAACAAGAGGACTTTCCAACACACCTCTACAATTAGAGGACTTATAACACCGCCACCTCTTCAACAAGAGGATATTAACACACATCAGAAATGAGGATTTTCTCAACAACGAAATACCTCAAAACGAATGAGGATTTCCAAACACAACCACTTGTGGATTTTACAAACCTTTGGTGAAGAATTACAACTCATAGTGTGTAAAGTGGCTAAGACTTCTCAAAATAATAAAGATGAAAATAATCAAGAACAGTGTGGTTTTGATCTCTGTAAAACTGAGGATGCTATCTAAAGGAGATCAAAAACAAATTGGTCAAGATTGAATTGCTTAGAAGATTTGGAAGGTAAAAAATCAAGGATTTTTCTTTAGAGAATTTTGAGCATAAGAGCAAATGAAATCTTAAAAACTTGTTTTCTTTTTAATAATACACGTTAGAAAAATCCTAAGATTTGGATAATGCAGAATACCAAAAACATCATTATCAACGGCTATAAACGGCTAGTTGCAGTTGTCATTTTGGACAAATTTGACTATAGTATACCTACTAGTTGACTAGTCATCAGCTAGTCAACTAGTCCAGGATTGAATTGCTTAGAAGATTTGAAAGGCGACAATCAAGGATTTTTCTTTAGAGAATTTTGAGCACAAGAGCAAATGAAATCTTAAAAACTTGTTTTCTTTTTAATAATCCATGTTAGAAAAATCCTAAGATTCGGATAATGCAAAATACCAAGAACACCATTATCAACAGCTATAAACGGCGAGTTGCAGGTTTGTCATTTTGGACAATGGCTAGTTACTAGTCGACTATAGTACACCTGCTATTTGATTAGTCATCAGCTAGTCAACTGATTAGTATACATTAGTCGACTAGGGCAAGCATGATAAGAAGTTGATTGCTCTCTAAAATTTCTAGTCGACTATTGCACACTTACAAGTCGAATACTGCTTATGAGTTAGTCAACTAGTCTATATCCATTAGTCAACTAGCTTAACATGCATGCTAGCATCTAATTGTCAAGTTTAGCTAGTCGACTAGGAATCTGTTCTAGTCACGTAGTTAGAATATAGAACATAATATTTGGCCAAGTTAAAACTTAGAAAAACTATTGTAAAACATATTCAAAACATTTCTAAAGTGATCTATGTGATGTTAAAGATAAGTCTTTACATATGACTATAAGATAAGATATAAATTACATCAAAATACATTGGTTCTATTGATGTAGTACATAAAAGTTCAATCTTTTTTCTTTGATTCCAGAGTACTTTTAAGCTTTAGCCTTGATTGAGCTCCTTAATTAATTGATCACCACTTTCTAATGTAGTGACCCTGTGCTATGAGGAACAAACACTAGAGGGGGTAAATAGTGTTTTATAGAATTATAAGGAAATTACGCCAAATAAAACCATACTTAACCAACAAATGCGGAATATAAGAAATGAACAACAACCCAAGGAATAATACAATGCTAACAAGCAATAGATGGCTAGGGAGAAGTTGGTGACTTGGATTCAAGCTCTTAGCTTGAGAAGCTCACAAGGAATGAGAATCTCTCTTGAGGAATTAGGCTCGAAGAGTGAGGGAGAGATTCTTGTGAGATGAGAGAGCTTGGAATTGGAGTTGAATAGCTCTTCTCAAAGGTGTGAAAATGTCTTTAATTTCAGCCTTGGATCCCTGGTTTGAGCACTCAAACTTATATAGGGAAGAGAGAAAACTGTCACAAAATTTGTGGCAATAAATGCCCAACGGCTCTATTTTTGAAGCTGCTTAATCGGTCTAAGAAGGATCACTGACCGATTAGTTTTGCAACTAGTCGGTCGGTGAACCTTCTTGGACCGACTAGAAGGACGATAGCGAAGATCAAAATATGAATAACTAGTCGGTCTAAGAAGAAATGCCAACCGACTAGATCGTCATTTAGTCGGTCGGTGATTCTTCTTGGACCGACTAGAAGGTTGACAGCAAAGATAGTGAATTCAAGATATATAAGAAATAGTCGGTCTAAGAAGAAATATCAACCGACTAATTTGACAACTAGTCGGTCGGTGAACCTTCTTGGACCGACTAATTAGTCAACAGTAAAGAAGTCGAATTTCACTAGGAGAACTAGTCGGTCTGAGAAGAGACACTAACCGACTAGATCGGCATTTAGTCGGTCAGTGAACCTTCTTGGACCGACTAATTGGTCAACAAATAGTCTTGAATAGATTAGGATAACTAGTCGGTCTGAGAAGGATTTCCAACCGACTAGATCGTCATCTAGTCGGTCGGTGAATCTTCTTGGACCGACTAATTAAAGAGCAGTGAATGAGCTGAATCAAGTAAGGATATCTAGTCGGTTCAAGAAGGATTCCCAACCGATTAGATCGTCATCTAGTCGGTTGGTTCTTCTACTTGAACCAACTAAGATGCATACGAAGCCGTGAAATGAAGCGATAAGCTACGGGAAAGTTTCTAATGGCTTCTAAGGCAATCCTAGAGATAAGATATGAAAGTTACGAAGATTTCTAGGCAAGTACTACTCAAGGCTTAACATTCTACTAAACCTAAGCTAGAAGACATTAAAAGTAAACACGACAAACCGTCTTCAAAGCTTCAACATGGAGAATCTGAATCCATTGACTTCATGAATACTCCTTGAACTTCAACGAAGCTCCAGGCGCACCGATCACGCGTTCTGAGGAAGTCTTGGGACGTCACTTGAGATGAACAAATTACTTTGGCGACGATCTCCATAATTCTTCATGGACTTGAGTCTTTTAGTTGAATGACTTGAACGTCATAGTCTTCGAAGCTTTTGACTCATCCATTCCTTCCTTCTCTTTGGATTGAATCTCCGTTCATTTATTGATGCCATTGGCTTGCGGTTTGAGGTAGCCTTTGAGTTTTTCAAGCCAATGCTTCACTTTCGTTGATCTACCAAGTCCTCCACTTGAATCAACACGTGTAGAAACTTTTGATCTTCTTGAATCTAATTGGAGACTTTTTAGCTACCTGCAATCACAAGAGTTAGTCACAATGATTTGTGTTTGATCATCATCAAAATCAATGTGGAGAGTCCAATACTCAACATTCTCCCCCTTTTTGATGATGACAAACCAAATATAAACAAAATAAATAATTGTGCATTAAATATACTTACTCCCCCTGCAATGATCCCAATCAAGTTAATATCAATAATCATAGCATCATTCAGCAGTTTAATAGTGTGTGTATCACATGAGGTTGTGTATATATCGCATGAATGACCAGAAATAATATGCGTACACAATACAAATCATATAGGTGATACACATCATAAACATGAGCATGATTACCAATATATATATATATAATGTAATCAATATAAACCAATGTAATCACCAATGCTCCCCCTGAATCATATGCATGAACGATCATACATAAAGTCTATATGAATCAAGATATTGTTTAACACTCAACATTTAATAAGCACATCCTTTGTTTATTTCTCTCCCCCTTTGGCATTACCCAAAAGACATGGGGGTATAGAAACAACAAAAGCAAAAATAGAGTGGAAAACTAAAAGGTATATCTAATGTAAACTAGATAAGCTACCAATTTAAAACAAGATATCAAAATAAAGATATCAATTGCAAGAGCAAATATCCAACAACTCAACCACCCTCAATTATCACAAAATGATAAGCAATAAGCATATGTGATACAAGATTACAATAGATACTAATTGTAAAGAGTAGTGTGAGCAGTGTTAGAAAAGTGATAATAGCATATTTAGCAGTAGCTACTAGCTATAAATATGATAAAGAATACGGATAACAATGCAAAAATCATGACATCACTTGTGAAAGAAAAAACAAGTGATCAAATAGTGTCAAGTACACAAACAAACTCAATTATCACAAAATTTATAACATTAAACATAATGTGATAGACTGTCCTTGAGCAAGGGCATGACATATGACATGAACATGATTAAATACATAATGGTGGAATCAAAATCATCACAATGACATAGATCAACAAAAAATATCAATAAACTGATATCTAAGTCAAACATAAAAAATGTAACAATCATGACTATGGAAATTCTTAGCCATGTGTACACAGTTATGTTATGAAATAATAACACAAATTAAGTATAATGGCATGTGATACCAATTGTAGGCATACCAAATCATCTCCAAAAGTATGCATACCAAATCTAGGTGAAGTGTGCGACGTGGGCATACACAAATATCTATATCATGCAAAAGTGTTATGCCAAATAGAGATAGAAACATCATAAAACGTATGGCATACGCAATTCTAGCACACTAGGATACTAATTGAAACAATGTTCAACAGAACCATAGTACTAGCATGCATTCCAGAATAGATACTCACATAATGAGTCAATGATAAGCATGAAATGCCATGAGCATAAGGAAGATAAGTATTATATCATAAGCTCAAAACTAGCATCAAGCAAGAGCATGTAAAGATGATATCCAATATAAATAGTCTAACAAAATATGCAAAGCAAGCAAATAATGTCAAGATCATGACATCACTTGAAGGAAACCAAGTGAACAAATAGAGACATGATCTCATCCTAGCTCAATTATCACAAAGGATTCAACATGAGGCATAATGTGACAAAACATCTTTTGAGCAAAGGCATGAAGATAGTCTACGTTCAAAGTCACAAGGTAGGACATAAACGAATAACGTTATCATGAACATCGCATGCATGCATACCAATTGTGCGAATAGAATAAAAAACTTGTGTAAGCACAATACAATCGGAGGTAGCACCAAAAAAGTCATAGTGCATCAAGATATATTCATGGAAGAATATCTATGACAGAATATACATATCATCAAACACAATATAAAGCTTATATGATCGTGTATAGCACAAGTTATCTCTAACATCTCATCAAAATAGCATAAAATATGAGCATGAGATGAGAGATGACATAGTGAGAAATATAGCTTGAAGATCACTAAATAATATGAATGAGTGTTATGTCACTTGTGAAAATATCATACATGAAAGATTTAGCTATAGACATGAAAGATCTCTTGAATAAAATTATAGCTAAACATCAGTCATGAAGTAATTAAAATGACAAGTACCATTGATCACCCCAAATCATATCAATACGTCTCATAAAGATAATCATACAAACCATAGGAAAAGTATGAGACGTGTCGTAATACAATGAACAAATATGCATAAAGATCCTAACTCATTAATCTTATTCATGGCATGAAAAAGATATGAACATCAATAAGCAACTAACCAATTCATTATATGAATGTTATAGCTACCATGGTACATGAGTTGTAATAAGACATATATGACATACATGAGCTAAGGTAGTCACATAAACAAACAATGCATGTCACTTGATTTTCATATATTACACAAATCCAATATATTAAAATACTAATTGTAAACATGGTAGTCAAAACCAATATATTAACATAGCAATTGTGCAAAACACATACTTACAACCATTTAGCTTTCCATATAAGTGTGCATCTCCAATGCACCATCCTTTCCTTTGAATTGATCCATCATTTATAAATCAAGGAGTGTGTAGAGTAGGGATCTTGCACAACAATCTGACAACACAACAATTGGTGGTATCCAAAAACTTTTTGGATCCAATAGGTTAAGGAATAAAATCATGTAGTCCAATAACCAAACATTTACCAATTGTAAATAACACTCATCAATAGAAATGCATGACATGCATTAATAGGAGTTATTATAATCATGAAAATCATACATATCAGGAATTAACAATTCTCAATCATTTGAAATTAGATACACATTTACTAATAATTCCTATGCATATGATTTAATCACAATAGTGTGTGCAAGAAAGATTCCTCGTTCAATATGCACGTGCACAAAATAAACATTCACGGCACAACACATATTGAAGGAAGGCATGAAAGTAACACCACAAAGAGTGTGCATGAAAAGCATAAAGTATTAATTTTCAAAACCAAATTTCTCTTTCCCTTTGGCATATCAACAAGATAGGAAGGTGCAAATTGATAATAAATCACCAAGGGTTAGAGAGATCAACTAATCTATATGCACAACATAATATGAATGAAATGCAATGACATATAGATGAAAATAACATGGTAGCAATCAAAAACATGTCATAGTCCCACAAAATCATACAACTATGCAAACTTAGGAGTAGTGGACGAACTCACATATATATGGGTATAAAAAGTAATCATACAAGTATGGTACCCAAGCAATGAAGTGCAATTTGAGTGAGTAAGCAAGGTGAAAATCAAATAAAGATTAGAGTTTGATTTTCATATATATAGTCGCAAGAGAATATGTCATTCCCAATATACGATTATATATGTGTGTTCATATCATGCCTAGAAACATTCTTAGGAATTCAAAAGATAGTGATTTGGGATTCTTAAGTAGAGGTGGTATAGTGGCAAGAGTAGGAAGTTGGGATGCACGCTTATGAAGTGGAACATAAATATAAGCGTGTCCCGTGTGTGAAACATGCAAATGAGCATTAGTTCTAACATGAAAATTTTTAAGCCACATGTTATAAATAATCCTTGAATAAACATATGAGTATGGATTATGAATACACAATGCACATGAGTCAAGAATTTGACACACGTGAAATACATAGACATGAATGACATACGCGACACACAATATGCAAACATAGGATATGCATGAGATAGTCTCAAACACAAAGTGACATCTACATGCATCCAACACACATGGATACCAAATGTAAGAATATACTTACAACATTAAGCTCCCCCTACTTTGGTGCATCACTTAAGCACCATCAACTCCATTTGAATGAAAATCTTTGCAAATCAAGGAGTTGGTAGAGTTGGTATCCCAAAGTGATTGAACCTAGAAAACATAATTTTGGTATCCAAAAACCTTTTTGGATCCTATAAGGCAACAAATTTAAAATACTAAATTCAAATAATTGTAACCATATCCTAATGTGATACACAATTTTTATGTTACATGTAATCATGTCACTCGATAAATATTTAACCATATACATGCATGTACCAAATGTACCAAAAGTAAATATGTATATTAATCCAAAAGCATGACATGCACCATCACATGCAACAAAACATAAATATGAACCAAAGCATGTGTTGCATAAAAATATTAAATATTTTAGACATGAAAATCATAAACACAATGATTTACTAATAATCAAATAATGGAAATCAAATTCAATATGAATTTAAGTTTCTAACAAACGTGAGCATCTAAGACCAATATGCAAACAAAAGAGTAAATCAATTCTTAACACAAATGCTTTGGTACCCATAAAATGAATATAAACTTATGGTACCAAGCAATGAAGGGTCAACGGAAACTAACCCTTTGGAAACCAAGTCCAAGAGGACCGTGATTTCCCAACATAATCATCATTCAAAATAATATCATTAATATAAGATTGCACATACATATCCTTAGCATGAATACTAGTGTTCTTAGGACCCCAAATAGTGTATGATTTGGGAATCCTCTTCCTAGTGGTTGCATGCACAAAAGGTTGATTTCTACGTGGTGCATGTGGCCTAGGAACATGAGATCTAGCAAGAGCATGAGGAACATTGTGTCGTGCTAAAGTATGATGATGGGCAAATGATCCATGGTGTGGTGTTGCATACATACGTAGATGAATATGAGGTGTGTATGCAAGAGGATGATCATGAGAATAAGCATGCACATGTGTATGTGATGTGTGATCATAAGCATGTGAAGGTGCACGAGCATGAGTACGTGCATGAGAGTGTCTCAAATGAGTGTTTGCACGTGCTCGTGGGTGTGGAGCATAAAAACCATCATTCGTGTGAACATGTGGAGTAGGAGGTGTGTTCCTACGTGGCATAGTATTGGTGTACATGAATGCATGACCCTTCTTTGGAGGTCCACCCAACGTGGGTTTCTTTCCAAAGGAGGGAGGAATAGGAGTGGTGGTTTCCTTAGTAGTAGAACTATCCAAGTTATTATAGACACCACTCGTGGATGCACCGGAGGATGGTCTCACAAAATCTATAGTTACTTCACTATAGGAGGTGCGTGCATGCACTTGCCTTAGAATAACCAAGGCCAACACGATGGTTTGCCGGTAGTTGATTCTTTAGCAAATCATCTAAATTGTCCTTTCCCTTATTGAATCTCTCAACAATGGAGGACATGAGCTCATATTTCTTCGAAATTGAAGAAACAGTGGCATCCAAGGTGGATGCACGTGTGGTGAGCTCGTGCACTTGGGATGTGAGATCCTCATTCTCATTGCCCAAGCAAGTATTTTGAGATCGAAGATTTTCAATCTCAAGATCGTTACTATCCACAATAGAAACACGATCAAGTTGAGATTTGAGGGACTCCACCTCATTTCTCAACATGCCATTTTGAGTAAGCAAACTTGCTTTCTCAATAGCGAGTGTCTCAACAATGGTGTCATTGTTAGATGTGCTACATGAAGATGTGTTAGAGAGACTAGCAATCTTATTCTTAGCATCACAATATTTATGCATAAGCTTTTGATATTTATCAAATAATTGATTAAGTTCAATTTTAAGATCATCCGTTGTTACCTCTTCATCGTCGCTATCGCTTTCAATTGAGTCGCTTGATTCGTCACTAGAGTCGCACTCTCGTGCCATCAAACCCATGAATGAATCTCTTTCATCATTGGAGGAAGAACACTCCGAGGTGGACTCTTCTTGCTCCGCTAGCATGTGCCATATTTGATATGCCGTTGTTGCCTTGGACACATGCATAAGAATGTCATAAGTTAAATAATCAAGCAAGATATCCATTACCTCTTGATGTTTCCACACCAATTCTTTTTGCTCATTTGTCCATTCATGTACGGAAGTGGTAGGTGCGCGAAAGGGCTTCTCCACAAGCTTCTAATAATCCTCATCGATGGATTGAATATGGGCCTTCATCTTCACACACCAAATTTGATAATTGGGCCCGAGGAGATATGGTGGAGGAGGGCATCGTGTGTGTTGTTGTTGTTGGTTGCCATAGCTATAACCTTGCTTTGATACCAATTGTAGTGACCCTGTGCTATGAGGAACAGACACTAGGGGTGAATAGTGTTTTATAGAATTATAAGGAAATTACGCCAAATAAAACCCTACTTAACCAACAAATGCAGAATATAAGAAATGAACCCAAGGAATAATGCAATGCTAACAAGTAATAGATGGCTAGGGAGAAGTTGGTGACTTGGATTCAAGCTCTTAGCTTGAGAAGCTCACAAGGAATGAGAATCTCTCTTGAGGAATTAGGCTTAAAGAGTGAGGGGGAGATTCTTGTGAGATGAGAGAGCTTGGAATTGGAGTTGAATGGCTCTTCTCAAAGGTGTGAAAATGTCTCTAATTTCAGCCTTGGATCCCTGGTTTGAAGCGCTCAAACTTATATAGGAAATAGAGAAAACGGTCACAAAATTCGTGGCAATAAATGCCCAACGTCTCTATTTCTGAAGCTGCTTAATCGGTCTAAGAAGGACCACTGACCGATTAGTTTTGTAACTAGTCGGTCGGTGAACTTTCTTGGACCGACTAGAAGGACGATAGCGAAGATCAAGATATGAATAACTAGTCGGTCTAAGAAAAAACGCCAACCAACTAGATCGTCATTTAGTCGGTCGGTGATTTTTCTTGGACCGACTAGAAGGTTGACAGCAAAGATAGTGAATTCAAGATATATAAGAACTAGTCGGTCTAAGAAGAAATATCAACCGACTAGTTTGACAACTAGTCGGTCGGTGAACCTTTTGGACCGACTAATTAGTCAACAGTAAAGAAGTCGAATTTCACTAGGAGAACTAGTCGGTCTGAGAAGAGACACCAACCGACTAGATCGTTATTTAGTCGGTCGATGAATCTTCTTGGACCGACTAATTGGTCAACAAATAGTCTTGAATAGATTAGGATAACTAGTCGGTCTAAGAAGGATTTCCAACCGACTAGATCGTCATCTAGTCGGTCGGTGAACCTTTTTGGACCGACTAATTAAAGAACAGTGAATGGGTTGAATCAAGCAAGGATATCTAGTCGGTTTAAGAAGGATTTCCAACCGATTAGATCGTCATCTAGTCGGTTGGTTCTTCTACTTGAACCAACTAAGATGCATACGAAGCCGTGAAATGAAGCGATAAGCTACGGGAAAGTTTCTAATGGCTTCTAAGGCAATCCTAGAGATAAGATATGAAAGTTACGAAGATTTCTAGGCAAGTACTACTCAAGGCTTAACATTCTACTAAACCGAAGCTAGAAGACATTAAAAGTAAACACGACAAACCGTCTTCAAAGCTTCAACATGGAGAATCCGAATCCCTTGATCTCATGAATACTCCTTGAGCTTCAACGAAGCTCCAGGCACACCGATCACGCGTTCTGAGGAAGTCTTGGGACGTCACTTGAGATGAACAAATTACTTTGGCGACGATCTCCATAATTCTTCATGGACTTGAGTCTTTTAGTTGAATGACTTGAACGTCATAGTCTTAGAAGCTTTTGACTCATCCATTCCTTCCTTCTCTTTGGATTGAATCTCCGTTCATTTGTTGATGCCATTGGCTTGAGGTTTGAGGTAGCCTTTGAGTTCTTCAAGCCAATGCTTCACTTTCGTTGATCTACAAGTCCTCCACTTGAATCAACACGTGTAGTCACTTTTGATCTTCTTGAATCTAATTGGTGACTTTTTAGCTAACTGCAATCACAAGAGTTAGTCACAATGATTTGTGTTTGATCATCATCAAAATCAAGGTGGAGAGTCCAATACTCAACATCTAATAGTCTTCATGTGTCGTAAATGATCTTCTTTGGATTTCTTCTATACCGTGTTCTAAAGTGATCCTAGTGTATGTGAGGGTAAAGATAAGTCTTTACATATATGACTCTAAGATAAGATACAAATTACATCAAAATACATTGGTTCTATTGATGTAGTACATAAAAAGTTCAATCTTTTTTCTTTAAAGATAAGTCATGATTGAGCTCCTTGATTGATCAACACTTTCTAATAGTCTTCAGAATCTTCTTTGGCTTTCTTTTATACCGTGGCTTCATGAGTCTTTGTGTGATCACCTTTTTGATCTTGTGCACTTGCATTATTCTCATACATGCCATTGGCTTGAGGTTTGTCCAACACATATTAGTACACAAGTAGTTTGTTCATTATCAAAACACACCTAGGGGTGACTCAACATTCTCCCTCTTTTTGATGATGACAAACCATGATACGTAAAAAATATGAAAACGAATACTTACTCCGTTGCAGAGATGCATATAGTTAGAAATAAACAATTTTAAGGCTCGTATGCATCTATGCATATAAAAAGATAACATATACAATTAATCCAACAACGAATCATATTTGTGTTAAAGTAAGTGCGAGCTCAAAATACCTGAACATACCATGTTTCATCTTTCAAAACATATTTGTATTTCCAATTTCTCAAGAGTCCATATTTGAAACAAGAATACTTGAAGTACTCTTTAGAAAATATTTTGTGTGAAAGGTTCATAAATTTGAAGATCTTGTTAGTTGTGGCATTCCCCAAATATTTTATGTGCATAATGTCTTTAGCAATAACAATAGGTATAATTGTCATCCTAGGCTTGTACTTCTCTTCTACACCCATTTGGACAGAGTTGATAATAGTAAAATTAAGAGCTTTGTCAAGGGAGTAGAAATTAAGTTGACTCCTAGGAAGATTGGTAGAATTCTTAATGTTCTTAGCCATGGATTTATCTTGGACAAAATGCATACTAATGATTAGTATGTGTCATCTGAAATTTTCCTTAACATCCAACCCATTAGGCCTGGCATTACATTGAATTCTCTATGCCCAACTATTAGAGTGATTTCGAGATCTTTGTCTTATAACCTAATTTAGAAATCTGGTAGTTTCAATTATGTTTCTGTTGGTGTGGCTAAATGCATTTATGCATTATTTGTACAAATCAACATGAATTGGGCATATATATTATTTAATAACTTTCTTAGAATATCATACACATCCATATATCATGGGTACATATTCACTAGGATTTCCCACAAGTTGAAGAGTATTTCCAATTCAACGTTATCAGAGATAATCACAGTGCTACTCTTGTGCTCCGTTACGGGCCAGTTAATTGTTATCCTAGGCTTGTACTTCTCTTCTACACCCATTTGGACACAGTTGATAATAATAAAATTAAGAGCTTTGTCAATGGAGTAGAAATTAAGTTGACTCCTACGAAGATTGGTAGAATTCTTAATGTTCCTAGCCATGGATTTATCTTGGACAAAAATGCATACTACTGATCAGTATGTGTTATCTGTGTTATCTGAGACCTGGCATTACATTGAATTCTCTATGTCCAACTGTTAGAGTGATTGCCAGGTCTCTATTATAACCTAATTTAGAAATTTCGTAGTTTCAATTATTTTTTTGTTGATGTGGCTAAATGCGTTTATGCATTATTTGGACAAATCAACATGAATTGGGCACATATATTATTTAATAACTTTCTTAGAACATCATACACATCCATATATCATGGGTACATACTCACTAGGATTTCCCACAAGTTGAAGAGTTACACACCAATTACGGGCCAGTTACACACATCCATATCAACGTTATCAAAGATAATCACAACGCTACTCTTGTGCTCCATTACGGCCAGTTACACACCAATTACGGGCCAGTTTGCTATATGTTGACGGTCTCCTAACCATTATTGACTTAATGGTCCCTCCCATGTTTTAGTTCGTTATTGCCACCAATAATAAATTTCCATCAAAATAACATGTGAAAAAAATGTGATCCATGGCCATTGTTATAAAATCTGAACAAACAAATCATAATTATGCACTAATTATATTTAAATTTTATCACATTTATGGAAAATTCTACGTAAATTTTATCTTGACCAAAAATTTCATAGATATACTCTAAAAACAAATCAGCACTTTCACCTAAATTACATAATAACATTGCCTTAAAGAGAGGGATATAAAAACTTTACAATGAAAGGAAATTCGCAAAATCAAGTCGGATTTGATTGATGAGTGGCTTCTCTAGTGAGTGACGGGTCAGATCTGGTGATTTTGATGATGATGTGTTGTCAAGATGTATTGAAGTGTTGAAAAGGGACAACATCTGCGAGTTGTTGAGAAAGAAGAAGATGGGGGTTTTTGTTAGAAGAGTGATGCCGAGTGATAGCCCTTTAATGTCGAATTTCCAGTATTGCCAACCCCGGTCAATTCGAAAAAAGATGCATTTTGACCGGAGTTGACCACCTCGGCCCCTTTAAAACCGCCACATGATTTCAATTTGGTCGGGATTGACAACCCCGCCAAATTCAACTCCGTCAAGTCAGCTGAATCACCCCACTGATCGTTTACATGGCAAAAGGTGGTCAATTATGATAGATATTTTTGAATTTGGTCGATTTACAAAATTATTTAAAATTGTGGTTTTTGTGAACTTTTTTCCAATTAGCTTTCCAGCAACTTTAGCTCTTAGTAATTACTTTTTCTTTGTCCCTAATATGTTGTATCAATTATATTCTGTCATTCAAATTCTCTGATTTAGGATTTCTTGTGTTTTTATTAAGTATTACATGCATCTTAATGGATCCATAATGTTGGAGTTGCATAGTGTCAGACGGACCCACATCCTGTAACAGGCTATATAACTCGTGCACATAGTATGGGCACTGAATAAAAGAATACTAGAAATAACCTGTGCACATAGTGCATGGTGACCCAAGAAAAAACCAGTGCCAATAGTGCACAGTGACCCAAGAAAAAACCCACTCACAGGATACGGTGCACGCATGCAACCGATAAAAGAGCGAGAAGAGTGTGTGTGTGGGTTTCATCAGGAGGAGACAATGACAAAGTGCATGAATCACACCATAAACCATAGGATGATAAAATGAGAAAAAGCAGGCGTGAAAATGCAGAAAATACAGAGGGTCAAAGTGAAAAAAAGACTGATGACAAACCCGTAAATATACGTAACAAGAAAGTGCATTTGTGTTTTATGAAAAAGCAATGACAAACTTGCAAAATAATGATAATGGGTAAGGATTTTGTTTGGGTTCTCTACAAACCCCACACCCCATACCCAAACTCCCACCCCTCCACCAAGTGGGGCCCACCAAGCCAAGGTGGTAGCATAGCCAAGCTAACTCCTTTGTCCTAGTGGGAAAAAGGTGGGCCCCACTTTTTTGTCCCATATGGACATGGCTATAGGGAACATCCCCCACTTGTATAGACATTGAGATAACCGTCCACTACTTCTATACATTTAGATATTTAATTATTCCTGTGTTATGGCTACTAGAATCTATAGCTTATAGGTTATGTCTAGCACCCATGCCGCTAATTCCATGTCAGTTCAGCTCAGCTCAATTTATAGACTTGGAAATTAATAAAATTTTCTGTTCGATTTCATGTTTTTTTTTTTGCTTTTTTATGGGTGGTGGTATTGAGATTGCTTCTTGTAAATCATCCCCCCTGTTTACTCCTAATCACGATCATCAGTATCCATGTATGAAATTTTCCCTATTCGGGATCACAATGAATGGTTCACAAGCTGCTGGCGCACATTGTCTGTTTCATTGCTGAAAAATGAATTTGAAAATCTAACACAAAATTGTCTATAATGTAAATGCGTTTCTGTTTGTGTGTTGGTAACTGAAATAAGCTGGAAATATTCTTGTGTGGCCTTTGCTGAACTTATTTTTTTCCCAAAAAAAAACTAAAAATTAACTCTATTAAGATTCTTGATTTTTCTCCAACTAAAATTAATTTCTAAAATCATTATTATTAAGTTTTAAAAGACCTAAAGGGAATAAAACCTGATTCTACACTTGGATTTTGTCATAAATATGGTCCCATGACTCAACAAAGGAACTGGCTTGATGTAAAAACCCGTTTTCTTTGATTCGCTCCTTTAAGGACCCACATGAGAAAAATGAAAAAAAAAAGGGTTCAGCTTCTCAAATTTATAAAGTTACTAGCTAGACCATGGATATTCACTCATTAGCAATAGCAAAATAATATCAAAAATGCAACTGCTTAACAGGACTCCCAGGGATCTTTCAAAAATGGAAGACGGAACCAAGTGTGACATAAGGGAAAGCCATGATAATAACAGAAGGAAACTCACCAATTTAAGGTTTGGCGCTTTAAGGGTTCAGATTCGAGGGTTGGGTCCGTAGTGAAGCAACTGAGGCGTAGGAGAAACATAATTGATCTTGAAATCATCATTCAAAGGACATTTCGATGGTTTCTTGATTCTGTGCTACCCCCTTCCTTCACCTCACCACTACTCAAGACTTCTTGAACCCCAAAACATATCTCCGATTTTGACCCAATCTCCTCTATCGCAACACCATTGTCTACTTCCCTAGGTTGAATCTCGAAAGAATCAGAAGCTGAGTTTATTACCCCGTTCTTGAAGAATACGCAAGCCTCGGATATCATGGGCGCCATGAATTCCTTGGAGCCCTTAGAGACTAGCGGGGATGTCGACTTCACGTTCTCTTTCTGTCGAAGGAAGTGCAAGGAGACTGCTAGTTGGCCTTCGTTTGAGGAATTTCTGCAAACATGGAGCGGGCGAAAGATTAGATACCGAAACGGAGGGAAATTTTTGAAAAGAATGAACGATGGGAAGAGAGGGATAAACTTAACTTTGATCTTTCTGATGATGATGTGAGAGCTCTCCGGAGTTCTTGGATTGAGGGCTGAGGGCCAGCTGCCAGCTGGGCTCTGGGGAAGGAGACCTCGCGGCCATTTGGAGCTCTGATATTTTCTTTCATTTGTTTGAGGACTTGAGATTTAATGGGGATTTAAACTTGGAGATTTCGACCGTTGCATTCTGGACCGTTTGACCGAGAAATAAAACCTCGATGAAAGTGGGCCGATTGGCAAAGACCGGGCCGAGACCTGGCCAGGCCCGGATATAAGTCGGAGCCCGAGGAGGTTAGAGCCGAACTTTATTGGGTTAATTCGTCTGGTTCAGGCCCAATATCTCAAGATATTGATGGAATTAGATTTTATAGCTTCTATAATATAACAAAACATAATAAAAAATAAATAAAAAGTTAAAGTAACAATAATGATAACAGGGAATGCCGATAGAAATACAGAAAATAAATAGAAAATGCTTCTAATTTCTTTTAATTAAGCATCTTTAGTGTTTATTTGGGAACATTTTGAATAGATTTTGAGTTGATCTTCCTAATATTTTCAGTTAATTATCGAGACTCCTTTTATTTCTTCAAAAAACTTGTGGGGGCTAAGACCACTTGTGCAAATGCTAATGGTATATTTACATTCAATATTAGCAGTGACTGCTCTTTGGCGCGTGTTATGCACGTGTGAGAGAAATTGGAACTACTTGCAAAAGAAATATTATTATTAGAAATGATAAGAGATCAACTCTAGAGATTCATAGGAGACAAAGTTTTCTTGCAATAGGAATGAGTAACCATGGCAAACACCATGGCTCTACCTTTATTCACATCCTCATTATTGTATTAGCCCAATAGTCACCCACTAAAGGCTTAGTGGGGTGGTGGTGTAATGGAGGGATAAATGAGGAGGGATCCAAAGGGTCTCCCTCAACTCATAACACTCCCCCTTATCCATCCATTACTCTAGGACTTGGCCTATGAATTCTTCAGGATTCATAAAGCTAGTAGGGTGGATACTTCTGGATCCTGATCCACTGTGGTTGCCTCGTTAAAACCTTAGCTGCGAAAAACCCAATGGGAAAAACCGTCAGCTTAAGGAAAAAGAGTACACACCACAGGTGACTCCCCCTGATCTATACAAGCCCTGTGCTTGTAGATCTTTCAGCTGTCGCATACCAATGTTCTTTACAAGCTTTACAAAAATACATCTGGGCAAAGACTTATTAAAAAGGTCAGCTAAGTTGTTGCAGGACTGGATCTGCTGAACTTCGATATGCTTGTCCTCTTTTAGCTCGTGCGTCCAGAAAAACTTGGGAGATATGTGCTTCGTCCTGTCGCCCTTGACGTAGCCCCTTTGAAGTTGAGTAATGCACGCGGCGTTTTCTTCAAGCAGGACAGTAGGCTCCAAATCATCAGTCTTCAGGAGAGTGGAGTGAAGAATGTGTTGGACGACGGAGCGTAGCCAATAACACTCTCTGCTTGCTTCATGGATCGCAATGAGCTCTGAATGATTGGATGATGTAGCTGTTGTGGTTTGCGTTACCGATCTCTAGGAGATAGCAGTACCTCCGTAGGTAAACACAAAACATGTCTGTGATTTGTGCGGATCCGAAAGATAACCTGCATCGGCATAACCAAGTAATTGGGGGGAGGCACCTCTTGTAAGGACCCTGTCTATGGGGGAACCACTAGAAGAGGGGTTGAATAGTGTTTATGCAAATTTAAAAGGAATTTACACCAAATAAAATGCAATCCAACAAATATTGCGGAATAGAAAAACAACCCAAAATGAAACACACGCAAACGCAGAGATGTTTCAAGGGTTCGGATTACCCAAGTCAACTCCCGATTTGTTCCCGGTAATCCTACGTCCCTACCACCCGGATACCACCGGATACTCAAGTTAGAACCCTAACTTGAGGTTTCCTTAAAAATCCACTTGTAGCAACGCTACAAGTGTAATCGAATACAATCGATGTCATTGACTCCCACAACCAGGGAGCAAGCAAAAACCACTCTCACAACCGAGAGCAAATCTCAATATACGAAAATAATGAAATCTGAAAGCAACACTTACAATCACCTATGCCTTGAAGCAGAACTTGAAGGAGTGGTGTGTTGTGTGTTGGAGAACTCTCTTGGAAGAGAGGAGAGGCCCTTTTTCTCGACTGCACTAATTGCCTAGAGGATCACTCTTTGGTTCTAGGTTGGAGGGCAAGAGATCAAAGATTTGGAATTCTTAGGGCTTTGGATTTGAGAGCTTTAAACTTTAGAATCAAAGCTTAGAATGAAAACTTGGAAGAATTGGTAACTATTCAATGGAACAGTAGAAGCCTTATTTATAGGTTTCTCAAATCCACAAAACAGTTTAGGCAAAAACCCAATTGGAATCCGTGAGAAAAATCTCAACGGATAGAATCTGAACTCGCGACAGTCGACTGTTGAACAATCCACAGTCGATTGTTGCACAGTCAGCAAGGGTAGGTGAGAATTCATAACGGTAACTTACCACGTGGACAGTCGACTGATGAAGCAAAGACAGTCGACTGTTAAACCAACATGCGACTGTAATTTCTTCTAAGGCGACTGGCCGAAAGAATAGTAAGTTAGGGTAATACTGGAAATCTCACAAGTAACAGGACAGACGACTGAAGTAAGGAACACAGTCGACTGTTAATCAGAACAGGCGACTGTAAATCCTTATACAGACGACTGTCAAATAGCCTGAGAATTTCCAGAGAGCTGAGTCAATGAAATGACTCACAGACAGACGACTGTTGCAGCATAGACAGTCGACTGATCCAAGAGACAGTCGACTGTATATACAGCATTAGTCGACTGGCCGTAAAAGTCAGATCAAACAGAGTTTGGGCAAAGGATAGACATGCGACTGATTTACAAAACACAGTCGACTGTCACTTGGACAGGCGCCTGTGAATCGTTCATCAGTAGCCTGTGCGAAATAATCAGAGAAGGCCCAAAACTATATTGTAAAAGTTTGTGCATAACAGGCGACTGTAGAACAAAACACAGTCGACTGTTTTTGAGACAGGCGGCTGTAAACTGTTAAGCAGTCGACTGTTATAAACAATCCTTGCACAATCAATAAACAAATGAATTGGGGTCAAAGGACAATTGATCTAATGATGTCCTACGACCGAATGAAGATGTGTGTGAGTGCTCCATCAATGTTCTACTTCTAAGCTACATACTAGAAGAGATAAAAGAAAATTACATTTGACGAATAATCTCTTCTTTCCATCGTATGAGCTTGAAGTCTTCACGGAGCTTCAATCATCATCTACGATCATCCAATCCATGTAATTTGCCTTCAATGAACTTTGTGAGTCATCCATTGCAAGTAGATCTTCATAAATAGCTTAGGCAATGGATTAACTGCAAAATAGGGGATTAGTCACAAGTATTTATGTTTGCTCATCATTAACACCAAGTAGGGAGAAGTCCAATACTCAACATTCTCCCCCTTTTTGATGATGACAAACAAACATAAACAAAGAGATAAATAATTGTGCGTAATGAACACTTACTCCCCCTACATAGATGCCAATCAAGTTAGTCAACAAATATTAGGGCATCTACATATCAATTGAAGCAAATGAGTAAGATATGCATGAATATAAATTTCACGAAATCTAGGAATTAAAATCCATATTCATTGTAATCTTACTCCCCCTGAATCTAAGGCAACTTCAATCTTAGATTCAAGGTGTTAGAACATACTTAGCACATACATTATGAATCTTGTATGTTTATTTCTCTCCCCCAATGGCATTATCCAAAAAGGTGGGAGCAAATAACAACAACAATAATAGTGCTAAATACGAACTAACAACAATCAAGGAGTATAAAGATATATCGAATCAAAACTCATAAAATCACATCATATACACATGTGAGTAATGGAATTGAAGTCCAATATCAACATTTTAGATATACACAACAAAAATAGTTTCAAAAATGGTTTCACAAATGCATCAAATCAGAGATAGCATGGAAAATCGAATATCAAATTCATATATTGTCTCAAAAGCACATCAAAGAGAGTATATCATACTTGGAGACGACATAACATACATCACACAGATAAGATAAATATTATAGCATAGTGTGACACAAGATAAAACATCAACATCATATATAGATATATATAAAAGATGAGTACATCAACGGATGGACATCTACATGTCCATCACAAAATACATCATGAACAAAGACAAAAATACATCGTCATGACAACAGCGAAGTACATCACCATACATATATAAAGTCAATATCAACAACATCATCCAGACACAGAACATCATCATACAGATGAATCACTCAACCTAAACAAAAAAATAGACCACACAAAACAAAATCTAGGTCTTCATGTGAGTGAACAAAAGCAACAGCAGCAATCTCAGTCGATGTGAATGACCGTAGGGTCCGACGGGCGACCAGAAGAGCGGAACATGAGCCTAGCAGAGCGACGTGTAGGAAAAGCTGGAGTCTTCCTCTTAGAAGACGAAGCACGAACAACAGATGATTCCGCACGATCATGAACAGGAGTCTGGGCACAGGGGGTCTGGACCACAGAAGGAATAGGCACAAAGCCTGGAGGTGGAGGAACACGAGCAGGGGCAGTGTCCTCAGATTTCGCAAACAGAGCCTGAAGCTCAGCGGGGATGGCAAAACCATGACGCAAAAAGGATTTGTACTGAAGCTCCAACAGAAGGTTGAGCTTCTCGTCCATAGAAGTGGAAAGTTTCTCTAGAGCTGAGACACGATCACTCATCTGACCAAGAAGAAAATCCTCGAGGGGAACAGACGATGGAGAACGAGGAGGATGATCAGCTGGATGAGAAGTGTGTTCAGCAGCATTCTTAGAGGGGATAGGGTCACCGACAGTGATATGAAGAGGTTCTCCAGAAGATGGAGGCAAGGAGGGAGTCGGATCAGGCTTCGGTGAAGGAACCGGCTCATCAAGGAAGTCGAGAGAAACTTTAGGAAAGAGATGATCGAAAAGAGCCATGAGCTTACTTGACCGATCGAAAGCTAGGTCAAGCAGTCGAGAGCACGAATCTGGCAAGAAACTGATCAAATCACGAGCAGCTCACGAGCAACCACGCGAAAAAGGAGGTTGAGTTCCCACGAAGAAGATTCGAGGAAAAATCTACAGGAAGTCGAGTGAATATCGAGCGGGAAGTTGAGATGTTGCAATCGGAGGAGAGAGAATATCGAAGCTGAAATGCAACGTCTAGCTCGAATATAAAAGATGGGGAATTAATCTGGTCCGTTGGATCAATGAATCGACGGCTCAGATCAAAGCACATGAACCGTCTCGACAGCAGACACTCGACTGATGAACAGAAGTCAGTCGACTGGATGAAGTGATAAAAATAAAGCTCAGAAAGAGGGGCAGTCGACTGGCAAGTAACATGCAGTCGCCTGTCCGTTGGATAGTCGATTGTAAGGTACGCATCAGTCAACTGGCCGAGAAACAATACAGTTCATCAAAAAGACAGAGAGCTCTGAAGAAAAGTTGACAGAGAGTACATTCGCCTGATGACTAAAACTCAGTCGCCTGTTAAAATAACAGTCGACTGTAAAACAGTCATCAGTCGGCTGTGCGAAAGATACAAATTCTCAGACTGAGGAGATAGAGTAGGGTAGTCGACTGTCGAAGGAAAGACAGTCGTCTGTCCTGGTCCAAAAATGCACAGTGAGATAGAATTTCAGAGAATACGAACACTCACCCTAGGACCTATACTCTAATCACAAATACATCGTAAAAACAATGTAAAAATAATAAATCCATTGAAACACAAATCACTACAATCAATCTCAAAAACTCATGAAATCAAATAATTCACAATTGCCTTTCTTAAACACACATATATATAATGAAGCACATGAAGATAGGCAACAAAATGATATGAGCTCAAAAAGTGTTATAACATGAATGTTTGAGCTTCTAGATTTCAGATTCACCCATAATTCCTAATTCTCTACGCAACCTCACAAATGAATCTTCTTTAAGAGGTTTAGTGAAGATATCAGCAATTTTTTTTTGGGTTTCAATGTACTCTAAGATGATGTCCTTCTTAGCTACATGATTATTTATGAAATGGTGTCTCACGTCTATGTGTTTGGTATGGGAGTGGTGTACCGGGTTCTTGGAAAGACAAATAGCACTTTGATTATCAACCATGATAGGGCAAGTATCACAATTGACACCATAGTCACTAAGTGTGTGTCTCATCCAAAGAACTTGTGCACATGCAAGACCCGCGACAATATATTCCGCTTCACTCGTGGACAATGACACCGAATTCTGTTTCTTAGAAAACCAAGAAACTAAGGAATTTCCTAAGAAATGGCAAGTGCCACTAGTACTTTTCTTGTCGGACTTGCATCCGGCAAAGTCGGCATCACTATATGAGATTAACTCATATGTGCTAGACTTAGGGTAAAGTAACCCATAATCTAGAGACTGATTGAGATAACGAAATATTCGTTTAACCGCAATCAAGTGTGACTCCTTAGGTCTAGCTTGATATCTAGCACAAAGGCATACAGAAAACATTATATCGGGCCTACTAGCGGTTAAGTAAAGTAAGCTACCGATCATACCTCGATATAGACGAACGTCTACATCTTTTCTGCTTTCATCCTTGTGTAGATGAGTAGTAGTACTCATGGGAGTCCTTTTGCTCGAAGACGATTCCATCCCGAATCGCTTAATAAGCTCCCCTGTGTACTTTGTCTGATGTATGAATGTGCCATTCTCCATTTGTCGAATTTGCAATCCAAGGAAGTAGGTGAGCTCTCCCATGTGGCTCATCTCAAACTCATCCTTCATAGACTTGGAAAATTCTTGACAAAGATTGAAGTTAGTAGAACCGAAAATAATATCGTCTACATAAACTTGAATCAAAAGAATGTCATTTTCATAATCTTTAATGAAGAGTGTAGAATCAACTTCTCCCATTTTAAAACCTAAATTCAAAAGAAAGGTCTTAAGTCAATCATACCAAGCTCTAGGAGCTTGTCTCAACCCATACAACGCTTTCTTAAGTTTGAAAACATGGTTTGGAAAATTTTCATGAATAAAACCGGGAGGTTGAGAAACATAAACTTCTTCATTGACAACCCCATTTAAAAATGCACTTTTAACATCCATTTGAAATAGTTTAAAATTCTTATGGGATGCAAAAGATAAAAGCAACCTAATAGCTTCTAATCTAGCTACGGGGGCAAATATTCTTCGAAATCAATACCTTCCTCTTGTCGGTAGCCTTGAGCTACTAACCTTGCTTTGTTCCTTGTGATTACCTCGTTTTCATCCGTCTTGTTCTTGAAGATCCATTTAGTCCCAATGACTTGGTGACCACTTGGAAGAGGTACGAGTTCCCAAACTTCGTTTCTCTCGAATTGCATTAGTTCTTCTTCCATTGCCACTATCCAAGAGCTATCCTTACAAGCTTCTTGGATGTTCTTTGGCTCAATGGTAGAGACAAATGCGCAATGAGAGAATTCTTCAATTCTCGACCTCGTTTGAACACCCACACCAATATCACCAATAATTTGGTTATAGGGATGGTTACGAATGGTCGGATAAGCTTTGGGTAAACCTGTATCACTAGGAACAACTTCAACAATTTCGTGAGAAGTGTTAGTCTCAACAATGGAATCATTAATCTTAACATTATTAAGAGAATCACAAATAATATCTACACTATCATCATCAACATGAGGAAAATCAAAATCTTCATAGAAAGATACGTGAAGTGATTCCTCAATCGTTGAAGAAATTTTGTTGTATATCCTGTAGGCTTTGCTACGTGTGGAATATCCAACAAAAATTCCTTTATCGGATCTTGGCTCAAATTTGTCTAAGTTACCAAATGTGTTCTTTATAAAACATTTTGAACCAAAAACACGAAAATACTTTACTTGAGGCTTTTTGTTGTAAAACAACTCAAAACAAGTTTTGTTCGTACGGGGTCTCACTAGGATCCTATTGAGCACATAACATGCCGTGTGGACCGCTTCTGCCCAAAATTGTAGTCCTAAATGACTATCATGGAGCATAGTGTGAGCACACTCAATAAGAGTCCTATTCTTTCTCTCTACAGCACCATTTTGTGGTGGTACGCAAGGAAAGGAAAAATTATGAGTTATCCCGGTGTCATCACAAAACTTAGTAAAAGACTCATTCTCAAATTCTCCTCCATGATCACTACGAATAGTGATAATGGTGGATCCTAAAAGATTCTGAATCTTCTTTGCAAATTTGGTAAACTCTTCATGAGCTTCATTCTTATTAGTTAAGAATGAAACCCAAGTAAATCTAGAAAAGTCGTCGACTACAACTAATCCATAATGAGCATTACCTAAAGAAGCGGTTCTAGTTGGCCCAAATAAATCTAAATGAAGAAGTTCTAGGGGCCTCTTAGAAGTAATCCCTTCTTTAAGCTTAAATGAAGATTTACTTAGTTTACCTCTTTGACACGAATCACAAAAGTTTTTCTTATTAAAAGCAATCTTAGGAAAACCTTTGAGTAGATCATGCTCAGCTAACTTATATAAGTGCTTAAAGTGAACATGACCAAAACGGCGATGCCATAATAGTTGTTCACTTGTGTTAGCAACTAAATAATATTCTACGGTTTTAGGCAAGCTCAAATAATAAATATTTTTACGCCTAATACTGGAAAATAAAACATTTGAATCACAATCAACAATTGTACATAATCCTTCTCCAAAGTTAACCTTGTAACCTTTGTCACAAAGTTGACTAATGGAAATGAGATTGTGACATAAACCACTAACTAAAAATACATTAGTAATCAAGGGTTTTGAAGGATTACCGACAATACCTAATCCAATGATGGTTCCCTTTTGATTACCTCCAAAAGTGACTGTTGCACCATCCTTGATGCTAATCACTTCGGAGAGCAATGAGGGATCTCCCGTCATATGTTTGGAGCAACCACTATTAAGAATCCATTCTTTCCCTTTAGAGCTAATAAGACATTTGTTGCTCTTCTTCTTTCTCTTGGGTACCTATATGATATACCATAAGCTTATGCTATCCAATGTTTGTTGGGTCCAAGGGGATTAGCCCTTTGGAAGCCAAGTCCAAGTGGACTTTCGCTTCCCAACATAATTGTTATTTCTAATCACATCATGAAAATAGGAATCAACATAAGCATTCCTATCGTTTAGACTAGTGTTCTTAGGACCCCAAATAGTGTAAATCTTGGGAGTCCTTTTCCTAGTTGCATGCATATGTGTTGGATTTCTATGTGGTACATGCTTCTTAGGAACATGATTTCTAGCATAGAGATGTGGTGGAGGATATGCATTGTACATTCTAGAATGATATGTATGCTTGGGAACATGCATGTTGTATGGAACAAATTGATTATGCATGACATGAGGAGGATGTGCATACATGTAGGAATGATGAGTATGAGCATACGGGTGTATATGAGCACGTACATGAGTATTTCTCATGTGTGGATTTGTACGTGTCTGTGGGTGTGGAGCATAAAAAGTGTCATGATTATCCACTTGTGAAGTAGGAGGTTTCCTACGTGGATGAGTGTTAGTGTACATATAAGCATGGCCTTGCTTTTGGTTTCCACCCTTAGTGGGTTTCTTGCCAAAAGGAAGAGAAGGTGAAGTGGTGACATTCTTGGTAGTATTGCTACCTATAGTGTCTTTGACACCACTTGTGGATGCACCGGAGGAAGGACTCACAAAATCTATAATGACACCACTATAGGAAGTGCGTGCATTGGATGCATTCGCATTGACAAACCCAAGACCAACACGGTGTGACCGGAAATTGGTTTGCAAGCAAATCATCCAATTGTCCTTTTCCCTTATTGAATCTCACAATACGGGAGGACATGAGCTCATATTTCTCCTTTAAAAAAGAAATGTTGGTATCCAAGGTGGACACCCGTGCTTTGAGCTCGTGCACTTGAGTTTTAAGAGAAACATTCTCTAAACTCAATTGTGTGTGTTGTGTAACTAGATCACTATTATCCTTAGGATGTGTTTGATCTAGTTGAGATTTGAGGGAATTCACCTCATCTCTCAATGTGACATTTTGAGAAGATAAGTTTGCTTTCTCAAGAGTTAAAGTATCAACAATGGTGTCATTGTTGATAATGCATGGAATGGATGACTTGCTAACATTCAATTTCTTTAAGCTAGAATACTTAAGCATTAAAGATTGGTATTTAGCAAATAGCTCTTCATTAGCAATACGAAGTTCATCCATTGTTACCTCGGTGTTGTCCGTGTCAGAATCACTCTCATCGGAGAGTGGGTCTTCTAGGGCCATGAAACACATATGGGCGCTCTCACCCTTTTCATCATCGAAATCACTCGATGATTCGTCACTTGAGTCGTCGAATGTACCTACGAGTCCTTTCTTCTTGTCTCTCTTGTTCTTATCGGACGTGTGGTACTTCGGTGCCTTCCACTTCTCTTTGTTCTTTAGTATTGGGCAATCCCTCTTGATGTGCCCTGGCTTATTACATTTATAACAAAGAGAGGAAGTAGCATTAGTAGACTCAAAACGTTTGTTGGATGGAAATTTACCTTTGTGGAAGAAGCGTTGGAACTTCTTCGCCATTTGGGCCATTTCACCCAAATCCATCTCGTTCTCGGATTCATCACTATCAGAGGATGATGAATTGGCATTGAATGTCAAAGCTTTCTTCTTGGCCTCTGAAGGATTCTTCATTACCCGAATCTTTAATCGGTTCTCTCGTCTTACCTCATAAGACATGAGAGTCCCGATAAGATTCACCACGATGTAGTTCTTCAAGTCATTGACCTCCTCGATGGCAATCGCTCTTCTTTCCCATTTGGAGGTCATTCCCATGATGATCTTCCTTACCTTATCAAGTTCGGAGTATACTTGGCCAAGTGATTCCAATTCATTGATGATGTCGGTAAAACGTCCGTACATCGAAGCAATGGTCTCATTATCCTGCATATGAAACAAATCGAAGTTTTACACGACAACATATAACTTTGAAAGTTTTACCTTATTCGTTCCCTCGTGGGTAACGATGAGATGGTTTCAAATTTGATATGCACTCTTACATGTGCATATCTTGTTGAACTCATTCGGGTCCAACACACAATGAAGAGCGTTGTTGACCTCAGCGGTTTTCTCGGAAGACGTCCATTTGTCGAAATCTACTTCGGTGGGCTCGACGTATTCCTTGTGGAGGGTTCTCCAAAGCGAAGCACTCCTAAGGAATGTCTCCATCCTGCATTTCCAATAGCCAAAATTTGTACCATTGAAACGCAGAGGGCACACCGTAGATTGACCTTCAAAAAGTGTGGACGCTCCATCACGATCGTGATTGTTGTACGAAAGCGGCGGAGGAAAGCTGTTGTTGTTGGATGCCATAGATATAACCTTGTGATCTGATACCAATTGTAAGGACCCTGTCTATGGGGAAAACACTAGAAGGGGGGTCGAATAGTGTTTATGCAAATTTAAAAGGAATTTACGCCAAATAAAATGCAATCCAACAAATATTGCGGAATAGAGAAACAACCCAAAATGAAAAACATGCAAACGCAGAGATGTTTCAAGGGTTCGGATTACCCAAGTCAACTCCCGACTTGTTTCCGGTAATCCTACGTCCCTACCACCCGGATACCACTGGATACTAAAGTTAGAACCCTAACTTGAGGTTTCCTTAAAAACCCACTTGTAGCAACGCTACAAGTGTAATCGAATACAATCGATGTCCTTGACTCCCATAACCAGGGAGCAAGCAAAAAGCCACTCTCACAACCAAGAGCAAATCTCAATATACGAAAATAATGAAATCTGAAAGCAACACTTACAATCACCTATGCCTTGAAGTAGAACTTGAAGGAGTGGTGTGTTGTGTGTTGGAGAACTCTCTTGGAAGAGAGGAGAAGCCCTTTTTCTCGACTGCACTAATTGCCTAGAGGATCACTCTTTGGTTCTAGGTTGGAGAGCAAGAGATCAAAGATTTGGAATTCTTAGGGCTTTGGATTTGAGAGCTTTAAACTTTAGAATCAAAGCTTAGAATGAAAACTTAGAAGAATTGGTAACTATTCAATGGAACAGTAGAAGCCCTATTTATAGGTTTCTCAAATCCACAAAACAGTTTAGGCAAAAACCCAATTGGAATCCGTGAGAAAAATATCAACGGATAGAATCTGAACTCGCGACAGTCGACTGTTGAACAATCCACAGTCGATTGTTGCACAGTCAGCAAGGGTAGGTGAGAATTCATAACGGTAACTTACCACGTGGACAGTCGACTGATGAAGCAAAGACAGTCGACTGTTAAACCAACATGCGACTGTAATTTCTTCTCAGGCGACTGGCCGAAAGAGTTGTAAGTTAGGGTAATACTGGAAATCTCACAAGTAACAGGACAGACGACTGAAGTAAGGAACACAGTCGAATGTTAATCAGAACAGGCGACTGTAATCCTTATACAGACGACTGTCAAATAGCCTGAGAATATCCAGAGAGCTGAGTCAATGAAATGACTCATAGACAGACGACTGTTGCAGCATAGACAGTCGACTGATCCAAGAGATAGTCGACTGTATATACAGCATTAGTCGACTGGCCGTAAAAGTCAGATCAAACAGAGTTTGGGCAAAGGATAGACATGCGACTGATTTACAAAACACAGTCGACTGTCACTAAGACAGGCGTCTGTGAGTCGTTCATCAGTAGCCTGTGAGAAATAATCAGAGAAGACCCAAAACTATATTGTAAAAGTTTGTTCATAACAGACGACTGTTGCACAAAACACAGTCGACTGTTTTTGAGACAGGCGACTGTAAACTGTTAAGCAGTCGACTGTTATAAACAATCCTTGCCCAATTAATAAACAAATGAATTGGGGTCAAAGGACAATTGATCTAATGATGTCCTACGACCGAATGAAGATGTGTGTGAGGGCTCCATCAATGTTCTACTTCTAAGCTACATACTAGAAGAGATAAACGAAATTACATTTGACGAATAATCTCTTCTTTCCATCGTATGAGCTTGAAGTCTTCACGGAGCTTCAATCATCATCTACGATCATCCAATCCATGTAATTTGCCTCCAATGAACTTTGTGAGTCATCCATTGCAAGTAGATCTTCATAAATAGCTTAGGCACTGGATTAACTGCAAAATAGGGGATTAGTCACAAGTATTTATGTTTTCTCATCATTAACACCAAGTAGGGAGAAGTCCAATACTCAATACCTCTCTGGTAGTAAAGTCCCAGATCTATTGAACCCTGGAGGTATCGCAAAAGATGCTTTACTCCATTCCAGTGGCGCTTTGTACGCGCTGCACTGTGTCTGGCTAGGAGATTAACTGCAAACACTATATTGGAACGTGTACAGTTAGCCAGATATAGAAGTGCTCCAATGGCACTGAGGTAGGGTACTTCAGGACCCAGTATCTCCTCCCCCTCTTCCAGTGGCCGGAAGGGGTCCTTATGTGCATCTAGTGATCTTACGACCATAGGAGTACTTAAAGGATGACATTTATCCATATGAAACTTGCCTAGAAGTTTCTTTGTATAATTTGATTGGTGTAATAGGATTCCACCTCATAGGTGTTCAATCTGTAAGCCAAGACAATACTTTGTTTTGCCTAGGTCTTTCAGATATCTCATTGATCTCTGCAGGAGATCCTATGAGATTTAAGTCATCAACATATACTGCTATGATGACGAATCCTGTTCCCGTTCTTTTGATAACGATACATGGGCAGACTTCATTATTTGTGAATCCTTGCTGTGCAAGGAAATCACTAAGTCTGTTATACCACATTTTGCCCGATTGCTTTAGACCATATAATGATCTATGCAGCCTTACAGAGAATACGTCCTGAGGTATCTCTTTCATCTCTGGTGGTAGATTAAACCCATCAGGAAGTCTCATGTAGATATTTTTATCTATATCGCCATATAGATATGCAGGCACAACGTTCACGAGCTGCATTTCTAGGCTTTCCAGAGAAGTTAGGCTTATTAAAAATCGAAATGTGTTCGCATCCATGACCGGGGAATATGTATATTCATAATCAATCCCCGTTCTTTGGAAAAAAACCATGGGCTACAAGGCGTGCCTTGTAGCAAACGATCACATTTTCTTCATTTCTTTTTCTTATGAAAACCCACTTACATTCCACAGGTTTAACACCCACTGGTGTTTGAACTACTGGTCCAAAGACTTTACGTTTCAAGAGTGAGTCCAGCTCTACTCTTATTACCTCGTCCCACTTTGGCCAATCATCGCTGCATTTACATTCCGCTAGAGATAGTGGTTCAACATCATCATCGTATTCAGCGACGTGAACGGAAATAGCGAATGCAAAATCATCGTCGACGCTTGAGCTATATCTGTCCAGTACCTCTCTAGTACGTACAAAATTTAATAATGTTTCTCCTATTGTTTCCTCCACAGGGGAAATAAGGAGGGGAGAAGTAGTTGGTCTGAGCTCAGCATCCTGTGGAGGGATAATCTTATTATCTCCAGGAATCTTCCTCTTTCGAGGAACTTTATCTTTTGAACCTGGTGGGCGTCCTCTTTTCAATTGAGATACAGCCAATTCTGCTGCTGGTGGATTGCATCCATCTTTGACGATGTCAATCCTCGCTGGCGTGTTAGCAGCAGGGACGCGTGAACGGACAATCTTCTGGTTGTCCGTGAACTTATCCGGCAAAAGATGTATTGTATTCTGAATGTGAAGGATCTTCAAGATCTCATCTTCACATAGATTAGTACACAGATCATATATGGACAAAGACTTCTGGTCCCAAGTAATGGTCTCAGTAGCTTCAGGCTTCTTAGACTGTGTGCCTAGTTTAGGAAAAATTTTCTCATCGAATTCACAGTCAGCAAGACGTGCCTTAAATGCGTCCCCTGTGAGGGGTTCCAGGTATCTGATAATAGAAGGTGAATCTAACCCAATATAGATACCTAGACGACGCTGATGACCCTTTTTAGGACATATACCGTACAACCAAACACTCTCAAATGAGAGATATCCGGAGGTGCGCCATATGCAAGTTGCATCGGGGATAATGTATGACCTTCAGAGGGCCTTATCCTAATAAGTGATGTGGCATGTAAAATAGCATGCCCCAAAGCATCCACAGGCAACTGGGATTGCATAAGCAATGGATGTGCAATCCATTGGAGTCTCTTTATAAGAGACTCTGCTAATCTGTTCTGGGTGTGAACATGTGCTACTGGATGTTCAACTTCAATACTCGTTGCCCGACAATAGTCTTCGAAGACTTGTGAAGTGAATTTTCCCGCATTATTAAGACGTAGTTTCTTGATATGGTTATCAGGGAAATGAGCCCGCAACCTTATTATTTGTGTGAATAGCTTTGGAAAAGCTAGGTTGCGGGTGGACAAGAGGCACACATAAGACCATTTTGTGGATGCATCAATCAGTATCATGAAGTACCGAAATGGGCCACTTGCCGGGTGAATAGGCCCGCAAATGTCACCATGAATTCTCTCAAGGAAGACAGGAGACTCTAATCACACTTTCAGGAGGGAGGGTCTCGTTATTAGTTTTCCCTTGAAATAAGGGGTACAAGGAAATTCACCCTTATGAAGAATCTTCAGGTTCTTCAAATTTTGTCCACAGGATTCAGTGATGATGCGTCGCATCATAGCTGATCCAGGGTGACCAAGTCTGTTGTGCCAGAGTTGGAACTTTGGCAATGATGGGCGCGTCTAGTGCTCAGTCATATTGGCTTCTATTGGTTGAATGTATGTATGATAGAGACCCGACGGGAGTCCCTTGAATCGTTCGCAGATGGTCTTCTGGCCATCTTTTTAACGAGTTACATACAGATATTCAACTTTATTTTCATCTCTAGTTTCTAAGTGATATCCGTTAAACGAATGTCCTTGAAACTTACGAGATTCCTATTTGATTTAGGAGAGAATAATGCATTCTTTATTTGAAGTCTTGTGTTATTTAGGAGCAATATTATTGCTCACCAGATCCTTCGATTATTTTGGACAGTCTTGAAATTGTGTAACAAGACCGTCATATTTATGTATGCTATTAAAATAGCAATGTTCGCGAAAGATTATGTGCGTCGAGGCACTGTCCACTAGGCACTCATACTTCATCTATATAAGCAAAACAAAATTTTATTTAGGTAAATATAAAATAACATTCAAATAATAGTTCGTACAAAAGCAAACTAAAGATGAAGCTACATGTAATTTTAAATGCATAGATATAAAGATAGGGCTCAATCGAGCAGGTCGTCATTCTCGAAGTCTTTTGTAATGAACTTCGTTGGCGGATGAACAGCCGCCAAGTTTGTTTCAGGCGGAGGCTTCTGGCTCGCCTGATATAGATCCTGGAGGTGGCGAGGTGTGCGACAGTTCCTAGACCAATGTCCAGTCATGCCACATCGGTGTCATTTGTCCTCCATGTTCTTCTTTGGAATTGACACTGGACTAGTGTTCTTACGCTTCCATGTGAAGTTTTTCTTCCCTTTGTAGTTGTTGTTCTGGGGAGGTGCTATTGCTGGTTTCATCGCAGCTTTCCACATGTTCTTTCTAGCCTTCTTCTTGTTTTTCCACTTCTGGGGAGTAACATTGTGGACTTCAAGGAGAGGAGCAGCACCTACAGGGCACAGATTATGTGTGGCCAGTAATAAATCTCTATTTTGCTCCGCCCGTAGAAGGCAAGAGAGCAAGTTAGAGAATTTCGTGAAGTTGCGTTCATGATACTGTTGCACGAGGATTGCAACTTTCTCGTGAAACGAGGTGAATGTCTTCTCCAACTGTGGGTCTTCGAGACTTCTTCACCAGTCAACTTCAGGCGTGAGGTGTATTATGAAGTGCCGAGTTGTACTCAGCCACAGACTTATAGTCCTGAAGTCAGAGATTTTTCCACTCATAACTGGCACGTGGTAATATGACATCAATCTGATGCCTATACCATGCCTCCAGCGCTGTCCACAACTCAATTGGGTCCTCTACCGTTAGGTATTCGGCCTTTAAGGTCTGATCTATATGTCTCCTGATATAGATAATGGCTTTAGCCTTATCCACATTAGAGACAGTGGTAGGAGTGCTGCTAGATGATTGGGCCGCTGCTGGGGCCTTACTAGCAGAAGCATCGGCCGCTGCTGGGGCCGATAAAGGAGCCAAAATTGAGCCAAGGAGGGCCATCGAACGCAAGTGGAACTTCAGGTCCACTCGCCAACTCAGGTAATTCTTTCCTGCAGCATCAAGAATCTCGAAATCGACGCTTGCCAATTTTGCCATTTATCTATGCAATTTAAAATAAGCATGAATTAATTAAAATGTAAATTCATGCATAAAGAATAAAATAAGTAAAATGTGGGGATCAGCGAGATACCCAAAAACGTACAAAGTCCAAAGTCCGATTTACAGTTCATAAAGAAAAGAAAAATACAAGTTGGAAACCCAGAATGGGTCCCTATCTTTTGCAAATTTCATCTCCGTCTTCATATGTTGGTACACCGGTCTTTGACATTTATACATACAATCCTGACTTACAAATTCTCTCAAAAGAAAATAAAAGTGCAAGGAAATTAAAGGTATCAAACTGGCCGATCCCAAAAACACATTTTAACTTATATAAACATCCCCGCAGTTTTAAATATGCTACATGCACAAAGAAACAACCACGCATATAACTCAGGCATATATAATATGGAAAAAGAAACTATAAAATATAATAATCTCTCGGACCACGTGGAGACGTCATACACCATTAGGTTAGATGACTAACTGCAGAGTGGTCGCTGGATCCTTTTGATAATTAGATTTTGAAAAATCCTAATAGACATAAATAATTAACAATGCAAGAGAGATGTTTTACATAATATTAGCAATTTTAACAAGGATAAAAAACAGTAATTTATATACAAAATTTTCTCCAATTTATAAGTAATTTGGGAAAAATTATTACCGATTTTTCCTTGAATTTTTCAGAATTGTCCAGGATTTTTCTAGGGTTTTCTGGTAATTTTAAGGAATTTTGCATATATAAATCTGGTTTTAAAATAGATTTTTAACATTGACCCGTAGAAATTTTTATTTGCCTGTGGGCCTAGCTAGGTTCTTCAGGCCCAGAATAGCTTAAAATTTTAATTTTAATTTGAACAATCTGGGCTTCAGGATAATATACCCAAAACCCAATAATAGGGTTTGTTGAAAAACCCTAATCTCTAATTTTAGCGTTAGAGAAATAGGTTAGCCGTCATCTCCCCCCGTTATCAAAAGCAGCCATGGGGGAGGGGCTCCTACCTCAGTAGAACCCCTCCCCACTATTTAATTAATCGGCTAGGGGGGTCTCGCCGGAGCAAGAGGCCCCCCTCCCTTCTTTTTCGCGGCCAGAGGTTGCGCAGGAGAAAGAGGCCCCCCTCGGATTTCAAGGCCAGGGGGGCTCTCGCCGAAGCAAGAGGCCCCCCCTCACAGATGAAAAAGCCCCCCCTTTGGAGGGGGGGTTTCCAGTGAAGCCCCCTCGTCATGGGGGTTCCGATAGGGGCCTCCCCCTGACGCGGGGGGGGGGGGGGGGGGGGGGGGGGTTTGGTGAAGCCCCCCCTTTGGGGGGGGGGGGTTCCGATGAAGGGCCCCCATTGACGGGGGGTTCCGGTGAAGGCCCCCCTGTCGGGGGGGGGGGGGGGGTTCCGATGAAGGCCCCCCTGACCGGGGGGGGGGGGGTTCCGGTGAAGGCCCCCCTCAGGGGAGGGGGTTCCGATGAAGGGCCCCCCTTCGGTGGGGGGGGGGGGGGGGTTTGCCAGGGGGAAGCCCCCCCCCCCCCTCAGGGGGGTTGGGGGGGTGGGGTGGAGGCCGAAAGGCAGCACCCCCCTTATTTGATTGCGGCCTTGGGGTGGGGTCGGAGGCCGAAAGGCAGCACCCCCCTATATTTTTGGTCTCGCTTCCGGCGAGGTGGCCGGTAGGCCGGTAGTCGAGGTCCGTTGATTCTCGCTTCTGGTGAGAAAATCGGTTAGCAAAAAAAGGAGATATTGTAAATAAATTATTTTTGTTTTAATTTTTACAAGAATTTATTATCATTGTAAAATTTTGTATGATCCATATATAGAATTGTGTATCTACGGGAAAGAGATTTTTACCTCTAGATCAAAAATCTAGGGAAGATCGCAATATAAAATCCGTAAATAGAATTCCCCGCTCCCGAATGCCTAGGAAACGTCACAACGAAAACCGCAACGGATCGCCGCAACAACAATTAGATTCATTCACGTAGGAGTTTGATTTAGAGGGGATTTGGAATAATTTTAGTAGCTCAAAATTTATAGAAGACACTGGCTGATAACGTGTTGAGAGATCAACTCTAGAGACTCATAGGAGACAAAGTTTCCTTGCAATAGGAATGAGTAATCATGGTAAACACCATGGCTCTACCTTTATTCACTTCCTCATTATTGTAGTAGCCCAAGAGTCACCCACTAAATGCTTAGTGGGGTGGTGGTGTAATGGAGGGATAAATGAGGAGGGAGCCAAAGGACCTCCCTCAACTCATAATAAGAAAATCATTATAGGTTTTTCTCGCACCAGGTATTAAATGTTTGAACAATTACACCCCCCAAAAATATGTTATTATGATTTTTCTTGCAAAGCTAAATGAATAATGTTGATGACTAGAATCTCGTGGATCTTGGATCAGATTGCTAGGACGAGTATTTACGCAACAGAGAACTCGGACAACCCGGACAGGGTTTCGTCGGGTCGACCCCCCATTCCGATACCTGAAATAGAGAGAGAAAGACATTAGAGGATCGGAGGACGGACCCGTTGACTACCTCTAATGCCTAAATCAAGCGATGATGGAGGAAGAATGTGTTGGGCATAAAATAGCCTGCATGTGAATTGAGCCTATGTGTTTGGTGTACAAAGCTAGGCATATTGAGGCGTAAGTTGAGCCATGGGTTGAGACGTGTAAGTTTGTACATACCTGGTAAAGGATCCAGCCTACCATTTTTATAGAGCTTCGAGGAGGTTATGCCACATTAGGCAATTATGAAGATCGCAGATCTTCAGGCGTAATCGACTCCTGCAGATAAGGCGAGTAAGTAGATAAGGCAAGGAGTGATGGCCGTTATAGACGCGTCGAGTAGATATTGAATAGTATTTGTTGTCAACTGTCTAGGGAGAAGGTGGCCCATCCGGCTGAGATCATGCCACATTGATCGAGCGGCTAACCCTACCAGGAGGGCAGCCGCTTAAACCAGGAGGTTGAAGAAGACGACCTCGAGTAGCAAGGTTGTCTTTTTAGAAGTCTGTTGTCAAGGAGCCAACCTCGAGTAGCGAGATCATTCTTACAGGGCTGTTGGAGGGGGGCTAATTTTGTGGGTACCGTCCCTATGGAGCGTAGTTACTGAGGGAGCCAACTTTGCAGGGGTCGTCCGTATGGAGCATATCTTCTAAGGGATCCGTCCTCGTAGAGATCACCTATGTAGGAGCACTGGTGTTAAGGGGCCGACCTTAGGTAGTGAGGTCATTCTTAAAGGAGCAACACAGATAAAGGAGCCGACCTCATGGAGGCCGTCCCTATAGTGCTGAGCTTGGGTTAGGTCAGGCCAACCTCAAGACAAGGTCAGGGAGTCTCTTTGAGGGCAAAGATAACTCGTGGTGCGTCCTATCTGTCGAGCTTGATGGGGCCTCACTACTGGTGGCCCAGTCCAAAAAGTCATCTACAATATCTCATCGTCTTCTGGCTTGATATTACCTATTCGAGTTGCATCCATGAGGTTGAAAGTGGAGAGGTGAGGAGACGAACCCAAGAGAGAAGCTGAATCCAACCTCATCTGGTCCGTTTTACTCGCTTTGGGAATGAGGAGTCTATGGTGAAGGGTGGCACCTGGGTGAAAGCGCCATCTTGATGGCATGCTGACGTGGCTGCCATCTCTCAGGAGTCAAAGAGATATCGCTTTGTATCTCCTTTCAGAACCTAAAGAGACTGGCTTAGGTCTCGAGGAACTATCACTTGATGATGTGGCAGAGTTTGACTCACTAGTGGCACAATATGCGGAAGTTGGCCAGTCATGGGGATTTGAACAGTCATGAACATGTCACGCCCCGCTTCCCAAAAATGTGGAGGCGAGACGTGATAAGGTCCGCACAAACTTGAAGCTGTGAAGCTCCAAGTCTGATAAGCGTATAAAAACACTTATTATGACAAGTCCTTGCAAAGCGAAACGAAACAACAATGATAATAAGGAAATGAGACGACATTTTATTGAGTCTCCAAATGTCCATAAACAAATTACAATATCGCAGAAAAGCCACCAGGCTAAAGGAAAAAGAGTCTAAGGCCCAACATGGCCAACAAGGTATAACATACAAACAAAGGTGCCACGCACCAACAACTAACAGCAAACCTAAACAAAGAAGTGAACACGAGCGGTCTTCAAGACAGGCCCCTGGTGTCCACTCACCACCACAGCAAACATCAGCATCAGCAACACCATACCCCTACAACAAAGCTCTGGCTCTGGGTCTAACATGTGACACCCAAAAGAGAGAGGGGCACATGTCAGCAAGTCTGGAATGACTTGTGCAAGGAAACTGGAAGAAAAGTAAACTAACAACCTAGCAGTCATAGTATGATGCATGGCATGGCAAGTATAGTATGGAAGTGACAAGTAAAGTACAAGTGGCAAGTAACAAGTATATCATGGATAACAAGTTTTACAAGTAAAACACGGACAAGTACAAGTGGCAAGTGTGACAAGTATTGTCAAGTAACAAGTACAAGTACAAGGGATCACCCACACATGGATGCCCTATTGCCCGCAGGCTGTATTCAAGTACAAGGGATCACTCAACGAGTGCCCTATTGCCCGCAGGCTGTGTTGAACTCGTTTCTGGAACACGAGCCAGAAAGTGTATTTAACAAGTATGGCGTAGGGGTGCACCTAGCCGAAACAAGTAGCACTAGTATGTAGCGATGCTACGCAATCACGATGAGTATTCAAGTATGCAATGACATGAGCAGATATTCGCGTACCGTTTATTGAAATTAGACATGACAGGCAAAATGCAATGGCATGAACAATATTCGCGTACCGTTTATTTAAATTAAACATGGCAGTTAAAGATGCATGGATGACATGAACAGTTAATACGCGTACCGTTTATTTGAAATTAAACGTGACATACAAGCATGATGAGGGTGACGGACCAAGCTTCGTTGTCAAGCTAGGTCAATGGCGTCTAAACGGCTATCCTTTCACCGTCTAGTCTCTTTTACGCTAAAGCAAGGTAAATGGCCTAAGACATGGCCCAAATCAAGAGATGCAAGTTTCACTTGCCTGGCACCGAGGAGAACGATCAACGAAGGCACATCACACAAATTTGTTATCTACGGGAATGGATCACTGTCATGGAAAAACAACATTAGAATGGTAACTATTCCGTATTAACAATCGAACCCTACGATTTCTAATGATCCATTTTATTAGGGTTTCACAAATATCAAGTGTGGGTTATGAGATTATTAAAGGAAGAATACTACCCGTGAAGAAGCGGAGGAACGACGCCGAGAACCACGACGACGGAAGAACGATCCGGCTCAGATCTGGAAATGAGGGAAAACCTGGAGAAATGGGTTTGGATGAGGCTTTTGGGGATTTGATGAGGGTTTGAGGTTGAGGAGAGGTAGGATATGTGAAATGAGGGTTTGGATGATGATGGATGAGCTTGGGATGAAGGAGGAAGGGTTTGGGGAAGAAGGGGGCTCAATGGGGGAGAAATTAGGGTTTGGGGTGATGAGGAAGAAGAAGAAAATGTTTGGAGGGGTATTTATAGAGTTTGGTGGCGGCTAGGGCAAAACTAGGGTTTCCTGGGCTGATTAGTCGGTCAAAGAATGATTGGTGACCGACTAGTTGAGGATCTAGTCAGTCGGTTGTTCAACATGGACCGACTAAGAGTAAACAGTAGCTCGCTCAGGAAAACTGGACTATGAGTTAGTCGGTCTGTGAAGACTTTTCAACCGACTAGTTTGAGAACTAGTCGGTCGGTGAGTGTTCATTGACCGACTAAAGGCTGAATTCTGAGAGAGATCATGGAAATGAGAGTTAGTCGGTCTGAGAAGAATTCCTGACCGACTAGTTTAGCATCTAGTCGGTCGATGGTTGTTCTTAGACCGACTAAGAGTAAACAGTAACTCCTGAATAATTGATTGAATGAACTAGTCGGTTCCAGTTGATTTCCTGACCGACTAAATTGGAATCTAGTCGGTCGGTTGATCTTCTTGAACCAACTAACGTGCACGAAAAGTGCCGATTCGAAGCACGAAGCTTCGGGAAGATTTCTATGGCTTCTAGGATCGATTTATACCCTAAGATATGATCGATAGGAAGCTCGTCACGAGTGACTTACTCTGAGTTCAATGATTCTAAGGAAGAAGCTAGAAGATCACATCAAAAGGAATGAAAACGAAAGCTAGGAAATCTCAACGAGATGAATGAAAGCGAGAACTATGGAAATGGAAACCACACAAGGAGAGAACCCACCATCGCAAGCAAAACACACTGATAATCCAACCATACAAAAACCTGTCGTTACAGAATATCTCCCGTCATTCTTACTTGGGGCAAGTTAAAAACCAGAGGAAGCTAGAGGTTGTTCATACTTGCAATTTTCTCCCAGCTTTTGCATTTTTAATTTTGGCTTTTCCCTTCGAAAATCATGTCTAAGCACTATTCGTCGTTGCCTTTTGATGTTTTCATCGGCAGATGGGGTAACCATCCATTTGAGGGATGGGAGAGAATAAGGTGGACTCCAAGCCTAGGAGACTGGATAGGGTCGTATCTACGACGGGGAGAGTGCTGACTCATTACCATGGTGCTTGTGCTATGCGATCTGCTCCTCACCGACCTACCATTCTGCTGAGTCGCATCATTTAGTGGTGGATGAGCATCCTTTGGTGGTCTATGTCAACTTGGATGACGAGATCGATTCCCATAGTTGTCCCTTGGCTGAGCATGTAACGACTGGTTTTCATGTATCTGGATTTATTATAATATAATATATGTTTTGGTGGATTTTCTCCTCATATGTGGTTTTCGTCTCCGTAACTTTCATTTTCGATCGTTTCGTCGTGTTTTCTCGTTTCTTCTTTAGGATCGTCGATTTCGGAGCAAGTCATTCATGACGGGCTTCATAACGGTCGTATCTTACTGTTAGATCAAGCCTAGGAGTCTTAGGAATCGATCCCGGAGCTCCGCGCTCCGTATCGGAACTTTTGGTGCTTATTAGCCGATGTAAAAAGGGGCACCGACCGACTAGATGACGATCCAGTCGGTCGGCAATCCTTCTTGGACCGACTAGTTGGCTTTCTAAATTATTCAGGAGTTACTGTTTATCGTTAGTCGGTCTAAGAATGTTGGTTGACCGACTAGGTTGCAAACTAGTCGGTCGGCAATGCTTCTTTAACCGACTAACACATCATCTTATTTTTGGTATCAATACTGTTCACTCTTAGTCGGTCTAAGTTCATCTCTCGACCGACTAGTTGTCAAACTAGTCGGTCAGTATTTGTTCATCGACCGACTAAATCCAAATCCTATTTTCATTCAGAAATTACTGTTTACACTTAGTCGGTCTGCGTTGGTCGACCGACCGACTAGTTGCCAAACTAGTCGGTCAGTGGTTGCTCTTTGACCGAGTAGTCTGTGTTAAAACCCTAATTTCTGGGCAGCCGCCAGCCCAACCTATTTATACCCCTCCCAAACATTTTCTTCTTCCTCCACTCGACCCAAAACCCTAGTTTCTCCCCCTTTGAGCCCCGATCTTCCTCAAACCCTTATTCCTTCATTCCAAGCCCTAACTCCATCATCTAAACCCTCCATCAACTCATTCTACCTCTCATCTTCCCCAAAATCTCATCAAATCCCCAAAATCCCCCAAAAACCCTAGTTCTCCAAACTTCTCCATTCGTTTCCAGATCTGGTCCCTAGGTTCTCCGGAGTGTCTCTTTCGCCTCCTCACGGTAAGAAATCGATCTCTTGATGTTTTCATAACCTATTTGTATTTTTATGAAACCCTAATGAATGAATGTTGTTTTGATGATTGTTTCCCCATAACAGCGATTTCCCCGTAGATTAGCATCCGTGAGACGAACCTTCGTGATCGTCATCCCCGGTGCTAGGCAAGTGAAACTTGCCACTTAGAGTTTAGGCCATGTTTTAGGCCATTTTTCTTGTTGTAGGCGTAAAAGAGGCTAGGCGACGAAATGATACTCGCCTAGGCGCAAATTTAGGAACTAGCTTAACAACGAAGCTAGATCCGACATATATCATGTTGCACAATTACCATGTCATGTTTAAATTCCATTAACGGTACGCAAATTAATTGTCATGTCATTGCATTCTTTAAGTGATCCCATGATTGCGTAGCATCGCTACAATACTTGTGTTTCCTGGCTCGTGACCAGAAGCGAGCATAATGAGTTGCTAACCCCAACGCTCGATATTGAATTGTGAACTAGGAAAACAAGCTCCCGTGCGGGGCAACCCTGACTCACTTGCTGGGCTCATGTACAGGGACCCTGGCTTGTTTACGTGTGGGATGGGGTAAGGGTTAAGCGGCCATTCAACTGGGAGTCTGCCTGATCAGCAACTGCAGTTGTAAGGCGTAAACTCTGGGGTGGGGTAGTGTTTAGTGCCGATCGGCATGAATGTTGTACCATTCAGCTGAAGGGCGTAAACATCTACAAATAACGTGAAACGTGAATAGTGAATTGATTGAGATTGTTAGTAGCTTGGCTACTCTTGTCTTGTACCGATAATTGTTCTCCTGTACTTATTGTTCACCATGTCGTGCTTGTGCACTCATGTTATAACTGCCATGTCATGCATACTATAACTGCTAGGTTGCTAGTTGCCTTACTTCCAGTTTCCTTGCCCAAGTCTTTTAGACTTGCTGACATGTGCCCCTTTACTCTTTTGGGTGACACATGTTAGATCCCGAGCCTGAGTACCTTGTTGAGGACAAGGTGTTTGCTGACGTCGAGCCCGAGCTTGTGTTTGACGGGGAGTACGTGGACACTGGGGACCAGTCCTAGTGTTTTCGTTGTGTTTCCTTTTAATTTAATCTGCTGTTTTGTTGTTGGTGCGTGGCACCTATACTTTGTTATGTTGTTGGTTTTGTTGGCCTTGTTCTGGGCCTTAGACTCTCTCTTTTAGCCTGGTGGCTTTTCTGGATGTTGAACTTATTTCATGTTGGACAATTTATGAGATATGAGAATTTTATTTCTGTCTCTCCTTTTATTATTATTGTTGCTCCGTTGTGGTTACAGGGACCTGCTTATGTTTTATTGACGCTTATCGGGTTTGGGGCTTCACAGCTCCACTCTCGTGCGGACCTCCTCACGTCTCGCCTCCATTTTAGGGAAGCGGGGCGTAACAGGTTTTGTTGGTGGCCCATGCAGGTCCTTCTGTAACTGCGATTTTTGGAATGACGATAATAATATTAGAATGTCCAATAAACTAAGTTCGACGTCCGAGTCATAAGCTATGAGTCTAATCTGCTTCGTTTTCTGTGTCACTAGATGGCAGGAAGACGATTCACCCGTGGTGGGGGTAGTGGTGCGCTCCCTCATGATGAGGAGCCTGAGCGGGAACCCACCAACGGTGAGATGATGCGGATGATGTTGCAGATGATGCAAGTGCAGCAGGGCGTGCTCCTGCAAGTCCAGAATGCTCCACTTGCTCGAGCTGCCCGGGCTCTTCCGGATGCCCCTCGCTCTGAGCAGGGAGCGAAGCAATTTCGGGAGCTGGGTCCCGCATATTTTGATGGGTCTGAGGGTCCTCTGGCTGCCGATGAGTGGATTCGGAACATCGATGACAATCTGAAGATGGCCAAGATCACCCCGGCTGGATGGGTTGATTTGGCGAAGAGGCAACTCAAGGATAATGCTCAGAATTGGTGGGATGCGGAAGAGAAGATGTTGGTGGAGCCGATAGCTTGGGATACCTTTAAGTCCAGGTTTGATGAGGAATTCTTTCCGAAGGCTGCGAAGAAGGAGATGCTGCAGCGCTTCATTGATCTGAAGCAAGGGAGCTTGACGGTGGACCAGTACCACCAAGAGTTCACTAGGCTGAGTCGGTTCGCACCGAAGATGGTGCAGGATGCTGATGAGAGGGCTCAGAGGTTCCTGCAGGGACTTGCTTTGGAGCTCCAGAGTTTTGTGTCTTCCTCCGATCTGGACTCTTATCAGAAGGTTTTGGTCGCTGTCAGGAGGCAGGAGCTGAACCTGAGTCAGAGGAGGGGGTCTATTGTTGGTGCTGGGAAGAGGCCTATGGAGCAGGCCAGAGCGGTGGTTAGGCCTGGTTTCAAGCCTAATCAGCCCGCTCAGTTTAAGAGGCCAGGAGGGCCTATTCTGAAGACTTGCCATTTCTGCGGTAAGCCTGGCCACATCAAGGAGCAGTGTCGGAAGTTTTTGGGCCAGTGTCTGGTTTGTGGTGATGCTTCCCATGTCGTGAGGGATTGTCGGCATGCGGGTCCGCTGCGGAGGGCACCTGTTGCAGCGCAGCCGTTGCAGCAGCGAGCGTCTGTTCCTGCTGGACGTGGAGCAGCTCTTGTTCCACAGTAACAGGCTTTTCAGCAGGCTGTTCCGCCAAGGAGGCAGGCTTTTCTGATGACCGCGGTGGAGAGCGAGGCTGTGGATGAGGTTATTGCAGGTAATCCTCAACCTGGCTGTTACTTTCCTAGCTGGTTTGAATGTTAGATTGTGTTGTTTGCTTGAACATGGTTGTTTGCTAGACTAGGGTTTGATTGTTAATTGCTTGTTAGGTGTGGTTTTGGTGTGCACATTTCCTGCACGAGTCCTCTTTGACTCTGGTGCATCGATGTGCATTATTTCTCGGAGCTTCGTGGAGAGGCATTCCTTGTCGACGTCCCCTCTTCCCAAGAGTTGGAATATCGTTACAGGGAATGGCGTGGTCTCGGTGCATCGTGGTTGCAATTCTTACTCGTTGGTGGTCTGTGGACATGAGCTTTTCGCTGATTTCATTATCCACGACATCATCAACTATGATGCAGTTCTTGGGATGGACTGGCTTGCGAGCTTCTATGCTACGATTGACTGCAGGAGGAAGAAGGTGGTGTTCGAGATTCCCGGACATCCAGTGTTTGAGTTCAGTCGTGGTAGCAGTTCGCTTGGTCCTGTCAGATTTCGGGCTAGGCCGGTGGAGGTTGTGGCTATGCAGATGGAGCTGGAGTGGCCAGCTGTGGTGCGTGATTTTGGCGACGTCTTCCCCGAGGAGATGTCTGGTTTGCCACCTGATCAAGCTCTAGAATTTTCTATTGATCTTGTTCCGGGTGCGCAGCCGATTTCGAAGGCGCCGTATCATATGGCACCCGCTGAATTGGAAGAGTTGCGGAAGCAGTTAGATGAGCTCTTGCAGAAGGGTTATATCAATCCCAGTGTGTCCCCGTGGGGAGCACCAGTGTTGCTGGTGAAGAAGAAGGATGGTTCGCGTCGCATGTGCGTGGACTATCGGGAGTTGAATGCGGTGACCATTAGGAATAAATACCCGTTGCCTCGCATCGATGATATTTTTGATTAGCTTGGGGGTTCGAGGGTGTTTTCTAAATTGGATTTGAGGAGTGGTTACCATCAGTTGAAGGTGAAGAAGGATGATGTTCCGAAGACAGCGTTCAGGACGAAGTATGGACACTACGAGTTTGTGGTTATGCCTTTCGGCGTAACTAACGCGCCCGCAGTTTTCATGAATCTAATGAACCTGATTTTCTACGACTTTCTGGATAAGTTTGTCGTTATCTTTATTGACGACATTCTGATCTATTCGAAGTCGGAGGAAGAGCATGCCTCGCACTTGAGGACGGTATTGGAGATCTTGAGGAAGCATCGTTTGTATGCTAAGTTTTCGAAGTGCGAGTTTTGGCTGGATAGAGTTGCTTTTCTCAGGCATGTGGTGACTGTAGATGGTATTTCAGTGGATCCCGAGAAGATTAGGGCCATCAGAGAGTGGCCTATTCCGTCATTTGCGTCTGAGATTCGGAGTTTCTCTGGACTTGCTGGTTATTATCGGTGATTCATTAAGGACTTTTCTCGTATTGTGGAGCCGATGACCAGGTTGACGCGGAAGGATGTACCTTTTGTTTGGTCGGGTGATTGTGAGAGTGCTTTTGGCGTTCTGAAGGAGAGGTTGACGACTGCCCTTATTCTTGTTGTGCCTGATTGCAGCGGTGGATTTGAGATCTTTTGCGATGCTTCTGGCAAGGGTCTCGGTTGTGTGTTGCATCAGCACGAACATGTTGTGGCGTATGCGTCTCGACAGCTTAAGGTTCATGAGAAGAATTACCCGACGCATGATTTGGAGTTAGCTGCCGTAGTGTTTGCTCTTAAGATTTGGAGGCACTTCCTGCTGAGTGAGAAAGTGAAGATTTTCACCGATCACAAAAGCTTGAAGTATATTTTTACTCAGAAGGAGCTCAACATGCGACAGCGTCGATGGTTGGAGCTTATGGCGGATTATGATATTGATTTGCAGTTTCACCCTGGCAAGGTGAATGTGGTTCCTGATGCGCTGAGTAGGCTTCCAGCGGTAATGATTTTGACCTCGCAGTGGAGATTGCAGTAGGATTTTTGCGAGTCTGGTGTTGAGATTGTTCTTCCTGGGGCGGCTTCATCGTTGATGTACATGCAGGTACAGTCGACGATCGTGGATCGGATTAAGGCGGGCCAGGCTGAGGATCCGAAGCTGGTAAAGATTCGGGAGCAGGTGGAAGCCGGTCTGCGGACTGACTTTTTGATTCATGTGGATGGCTCGCTGAGGTTTGGAGCCAGGTTGTGTGTGCCGGCTGGGGACATTAGAGAGGAATTGATGGTGGAGGCACACAGTTCGCCGTATTCTGTGCATCCTGGTGGCACCAAGATGTACCAGGATCTTCGTCTGAATTATTGGTGGCATGGTATGAAGAGGAGTGTGGCTCGGAGTGTAGCCAAGTGCTTGGTTTGCCAGCAAGTGAAGGCGAAGCATCAGCGTACGGCCGGGTTGCTACAACCGCTTCCGATTCCGGAGTGGAAATGGCAACACATCACTATGGATTTCGTGACTGGACTACCTCGGAGTCCGAAGGAGAATGACGCGATTTGGGTGATCGTAGATCGATTGACCAAACCTGCGCACTTTATTCCGTTCCGAGTGGGACAGTCCACTGAGGCGCTAGCGAGGAGATATATGGAGGTAAAATTCTTTTACTCTCCGTTTTATTTCCTTTTCCTAGTTTGGATAGTGATGTAACGTGAATCGTGCAGGAAGTCGTGCGACTTCATGGAGTCCCCATGAGTATCGTGTCAGACAGAGACACGAGGTTCACATCTCAGTTCTGGCAGAGTTTGCAAAAGAGTTTGGGTACGCGTCTGAGTTTCAGCACGTCGTACCATCCGCAGACGGATGGCCAGTCCGAGAGGACGATTCAGATTTTGGAAGACATGCTGAGGGCGTGCATGTTGGATTTCAAGGGTTCATGGGAGGACCATCTACATCTGGTAGAGTTCTCTTACAACAACAGCTTCCAGGCGAGTATTGGCATGGCGCCTTTCGCCGCTCTTTATGGGAGGAAATGTCGATCGCCATTGAGTTGGGATGACGTTGGTGATCGGGATTTGTTGGGACCTGAGATGATTGTGGAGGCCGTGGATATCGTCAGGAATATTCGGTAGAGGTTGAGAATTGCTCAGGACCGTTTTAAGCATTGGGCGGATGCTAAACGTCGTCCTTTGGAGTTTCAGCCGGGCGACCATGTGTTCTTGAAGATTTCCCCGAATCGTGGTGTGATTCGTTTTGGGAAGCGAGGGAAGTTGAGCCCGCGATACATTGGACCGTTTGACATTTTGGAGAGGGTTGGCGAGGTAGCTTATCGCTTGGCCTTGCCGCCATCTTTGGAAGGAGTTCACAATGTTTTCCATGTGTCGCAGCTTCGTCGATACATTAGCGATCCATCTCATGCTGTGGATTTTTCGGAGATTACCGTTCGCCCCGATTTGACGTATGACCAGCATCCCGTGCAGATTCTGGACAGGCGTCAGAAATCGCTTCGGAAAAAGATTGTCAATCTTGTGAGGGTGATGTGGCGACACGGCTCACCTGGAGAGTCTACTTGGGAGAATGAGGATGAGATGCGAGAGCGTTTCCCACTTTTGTTTCCGGACACGTGAGTGTTTGGAAATTCCAAGGACGGAATTTTTCTTAAGTTGGGGAGGATGTAACGACTGGTTTTCATGTATCTGGATTTATTATAATATAATATATGTTTTGGTGGATTTTCTCCTCATATGTGGTTTTCGTCTCCGTAACTTTCATTTTTGATCGTTTCGTCGTGTTTTCTCGTTTCTTCTTTAGGATCGTCGATTTCGGAGTAAGTCATTCATGAAGGGCTTCATAACGGTCGTATCTTACTGTTAGATCAAGCCTAGGAGTCTTAGGAATCGATCCTGGAGCTCCGCGCTCCGTATCGGAACTTTTGGTGCTTATTAGCCAGTGTAAGAAGGGGCACCGACCGACTAGATGACGATCCAGTCGGTCGGTAATCCTTCTTGGACCGACTAGTTGGCTTTCTAAATTATTCAGGAGTTACTGTTTATCGTTAGTCGGTCTAAGAACGTTGGTTGACCGACTAGGTTGCAAACTAGTCGGTCGGCAATGCTTCTTTAACCGACTAACACATCATCTTATTTTTGGTATCAATACTGTTCACTCTTAGTCGGTCTAAGTTCATCTCTCGACCGACTAGTTGTCAAACTAGTCGGTCAGTATTTGTTCATCGACCGACTAAATCCAAGTCCTATTTTCGTTCAGAAGTTACTGTTTATACTTAGTCGGTCTGCGTTGGTCGACCGACCGACTAGTTGCCAAACTAGTCGGTCAGTGGTTGCTCTTTGACCGACTAGTCTGTGTTAAAACCCTAATTTCTGGGCAGCCACCAGCCCAACCTATTTATACCCCTCCCAAACGTTTTCTTCTTCCTCCACTCGACCCAAAACCCTAGTTTCTCCCCCATTGAGCCCCCATCTTCCTTAAACCCTTATTCCTTCATTCCAAGCCCTAACTCCATCATCTAAACCCTCCATCAACTCATTCTACCTCTCATCTTCCCCAAAATCTCATCAAATCCCCAAAATCCCCCAAAACCCCTAGTTCTCCAAACTTCTCCATTTGTTTCCAGATCTGGTCCCTAGGTTCTCCGGAGTGTCTCTTTCGCCTCCTCACGGTAAGAAATCGATCTCTTGATGTTTTCATAACCTATTTGTATTTTTATGAAACCCTAATGAATGAATGTTGTTTTGATGATTGTTTCCACATAACAGCGATTTCCCCGTAGATTAGCATCCGCGAGACGAACCTTCGTGATCGTCATCCCCGGTGCTAGGCAAGTGAAACTTGCCACTTAGGGTTTAGGCCATGTTTTAGGCCATTTTGCTTGTTGTAGGTGTAAAAGAGGCTAGGCGACGAAATGATACTTGCCTAGGCGCAAATTTAGGAACTAGCTTGACAACGAAGTTAGATCCGACATATATCATGTTGCACAATTACCATGTCATGTTTAAATTCCATTAACGGTACACAAATTAATTTTCATGTCATTGCATTCTTTAAGTGATCCCGTGATTGCGTAGCATCGCTACAATACTTGTGTTTCCTGGCTCGTGACCAGAAGCGAGCATAATGAGTTGCTAACCCCAACGCTCGATATTGAATTGTGAACTAGGAAAACAAGCTCCCGTGCGGGGCAACCCTGGCTCACTTGCTGGGCTCATGTACAGGGACCCTGGCTTATTTACGTGTGGGATGGGGTAAGGGTTAAGCGGCCATTCAACTGGGAGTCTGCCTGATCAGCAACTGCAGTTGTAAGGCGTAAACTCTGGGGTGGGGTAGTGTTTAGTGCCGATCGGCATGAATGTTGTACCATTCAGCTGAAGGGCGTAAACATCTACAAACAACGTGAAACGTGAAACGTGAATTGATTGAGATTGTTAGTAGCTTGGCTACTCTTGTCTTGTACCGATAATTGTTCTCCTGTACTTATTGTTCACCATGTCGTGCTTGTGCACTCATGTTATAATTGCTATGTCATGCATACTATAACTGCTAGGTTGCTAGTTGCCTTACTACCAGTTTCCTTGCCCAAGTCTTTTAGACTTGCTGACATGTGCCCCTTTACTCTTTTGGGTGACACATGTTAGATCCCGAGCCTGAGTACCTTGTTGAGGACGAGGTGTTTGCTGACGCCGAGCCCGAGCTTGTGTTTGACGGGGAGTACGTGGACACTGGGGACCAGTCCTTGTGTTTTCGTTGTGTTTCCTTTTTGTTTAATCTGCTGTTTTGTTGTTGGTGCGTGGCACCTATACTTTGTTATGTTGTTGGTTTTGTTGGCCTTGTTCTGGGCCTTAGACTCTCTCTTTTAGCCTGGTGGCTTTTCTGGATGTTGAACTTATTTCATGTTGGACAATTTATGAGATATGAGAATTTTATTTCTGTCTCTCCTTTTATTATTATTGTTGCTCCGTTGTGGTTACAGGGACCTGCTTATGTTTTATTGACGCTTATCGGGTTTGGGGCTTCACAGCTCCACTCTCGTGCGGACCTCCTCACGTCTCGCCTCCATTTTAGGGAAGCAGGGCGTGACAGAGCACCTAAGGGAGAGGAAGGGAAAAGAAAATATAGACGAGGGCGTAGCCCCTAAGCTGTAGTAGAAGAAGATCAGGGTGGCAGCTCCCGTGTAGGCATCAAGCCCACCAACCCATGAGGCAAGATAGGCAGAGGCTTCCCAGCCTGGTGGGGGCACAAGGTCTGATAGCGAGGCACCAAACTAGGAGATGCCACCCAGATACGAGACCGAGAATGCTGCCAAACTTATCAGGCATGTGAAAGGCCTGTCTTCATGGGCTAGAGATTGAAGGGTTCATCATGGCCCTCTAACACATAACTCAGGTATGCTCCGTTGCAGCTGTTGGTTTTCATGCTTTAGCTCCAATCTAACTTTTCTTTATTTTCTTAAGATCAAGCGAAGCTGTGTCGCTACTTCCATAGCCACTGACTTTGGAGGGACTGGACCCAATCTCTAACTAAGGAGATTGCCCTATTTCGAGAGCTATCTGCAGAGGTTGGAGGTCTTCCAGAGGTTGACGCCCTTCACTCAAAGGTCCATGCCATAAAGGGGGAGCTTCAGAGCATGAGGGAAGACCTCCAAAGGATGAGGGAAGAAGAACTGAAGGAAGAGTCCTAGCTGGTCTGCCCGAGGGATGTGAAGCTGTTAGAGGCGAGGGCCCAATGGCAACGAGCTAAGATAGAGAAGGAGGAGCTGAAGAGGGAAGCTACCTGGGCAGCCAGGGCCTACCGCATTGAGCTGGGGAAGACCGAGGCTTTAGCTGATGTCGCTTTTGAGACCGGGATGCGATATGTGAAGAACACTTTCCAGAAGATGCACTATGCTTATGCCATCATGATCTACATCCTGAAGGAGGAAGGGACCTCCTCTGCTACTACTGTTGGTCTTTATGCTGAAACCCCTGAAGGGGGAGCGGCCTTTGAAGATGGAGCGGCCCCTGTCGTGGATGAGCCTGCTCTCTGGCAGAATATGTAAATTTTTGTTGAAGCATTTGTACGACATGTGGCATGGCTGGAAATTTTGTAAAAACTTTTCAAGAATGAAATTTTTTATTTTCCACCAACTTTGAGATTTTTGAATGCTTCATCTTTGCACTATGCCTTTTGCGATGTTCTTGGGTGCCTATCTCAAGCTCGGGGGGACTAAGACTCGAGCCACATGTCTTGTGCGTGGTGTATCCATACTGGGCCAATTAGTCTACTGAGCTAGAGGTCTGCATCTATGAACTCTTTTACTGAGTGGTAAACTCGGCTCAAACTTTGAGGTTAGGTCAGATGGGCAGCTGAATCCAAGGGCAATGATGACTGCGTGAGGACTTAAGAGGAAGCTATCACTAGGGGCCCCAGCCTAAGCTTGGGTCTTGGCAAGAGGAGGTTACATGATCTTATGTCAGCTATTGACACGAGGTTCTCTGCAATAGAGGGCCCTGGCAGGGGGTTTTCAGGCCAAAATTTTCCTCTTATGCCTGAAAAAGATGAGACAAATGTCAGAGGAAAAGAATGGGGTATTTGATGGCACTGGGATGCTGAGGTCGACTAGTAAGGGCCTTAGCCTGAGATGGGGGTTAGGCTTAGTGTTAGGAATTGATGTTTTAGACCAATATTGTTTTGATGATGATCACAACATTATGTTGTTGCTAATGACTCTCATGTTTTAGTCTTATGTTTAATCAAATGAAGAATATCATTTCTGGAGACTAATAGCTTGGTACAAGGATGGACATCAAGGCGGGCATTTCCAAAACTTGGATCTTGATGAAGGGAAGCTTATCAAGAGGTGCCAAAGCTTGGAAGATGATGGAGATCAGCAAGGCATCAAGAGCTTGAAGCCTTAGACTCTAGGAGATGTAAAATGTAATCCATGTAATTTCTATTACTTGCATTTCTCTTTTTGAGTCTAGGATTTTGTAATACCTTGATAGATTGTCTACTCTCATGCATATACATATAACCATCTTAGTGAGCCTTAGGATTATCATAGAAACCAACCCTATAGGTTTTCCTTACAAAGAACTCCAATTGGAGTCTCTGGCCTTCCAACAGGCAACTGTTGAAGGAAGGACAGGCGACTGGTGATCACCAGGCGCCTGACCAGCCTTCTACAGGCGACTGTTGTGCACAGTTTAAGTCAATAATTCTTGAATCTTTTCTTGAGCTTTTGGTGCAGGCGACTAAAGTTCATTTGACAGACGCATGTCTTTCATCAAGCGCTTGGACATTATTCTATAGTCGTCTGTATGCCAAAGTGTAAATCTTATCATTTTTGGACATCCCTCCATGTTGTGGATCAGTCGACTGAAGTAGAGTTTACAGTTGCCTGTCGTTCTTCAGTCATCTGGACTTTGCTCTTCAGTCGTCTGAATGCACAAGTGCGAATGTTGACATTTCTAAGCTCCTTTCCATACCATGTGACAATCACCTGACGAAGTCTTTACCTGCGCCTGCACATAGTACATGTGCATGTGTGGTCTTCTACAGTCGCCTGTCTTGACTCAGATTATAGCCGTTGGGAATAATTTAGCAATTGATTATAGCCGTTAGTTGTCAAAATCTAGCCGTTGCAACTTTTCTCCTTTGGCATTTTTGCTTGTTTTGAGGGGTTTTAGTGGCTTCCTATATATAGGAGATGGGTTAGTTCTATTAGAACTCTTGGTTAACATTGAATATCTTAGAGATTCATTAAGCCACTCTATTCTCTCATTTCCCTCTCATGAGCTCTAATCTCTTCATGCCTTTAAGCTAGCTCAAAGGAAATCATCCAAGTGCAATCAAGTTCATCTCATCACTTGGAGATCCTCTTCCATGCCTTCATCTTCATATTAAGTTCATTTCAAGGCATATGTAAGAGTATTTATTTCATCTTTGTGTAAGTGAAACCCTATCTTTCTTTGTGAGAACTAGTTCCTATCTTTGCGAGAGGTTAACCCTTGTGTAGGGTTGGTTAAGTAATCTCTGTGTGAGAGTTAGGTTCTTTCTGTGTGAGAGAACAAATCCTCTGTGTGAGGTATCTCTGTGTGAGATTGTATTCACTACCTTGTGTAGGATTATAGTGAATATTTGGTGTGGCTGGATGTACCCAAGTTGAAGTACCGGGGTAAAATTTGTGTGTTAGTGTTTGCTTGATTGTGTAATTTAAATTCCTCTTGCACTTATAATTCCTCATTTGCAAGTTTAATTTTTAATTACACAAGTATTATTGTTACTTTATTCACCCCCCCTCTAGAGTGTTTTTTGTTAGTATTGTAAGGCATAGACGGTCCTTACAATTGGTATCAGAGCAAGGTTGAAGCATACAACAATGATGGCATTCAACGCACCCGATCATCCCCAATTCTTCAATGGAACGGACTACCCAATTTGGAGGAGCAAGATGATCAATCACCTCAAGAAGAATAATCTCTTGGATGCGGTGACTTCGGATGTCTCAGAATCAAACTTCGTGATGGACGTCCACGCCAAAAGGGCTTTGTGCACCTCCACTTGGGATCATGAATATGATGAAGTTGGAGGCATGGCAACGGCACATGAAATATGGAGCTATCTTGTAACGGCATGTTTCTATCAATACGTATTTTGTACGTATCTTGTAACGGCATGAAATATGTTTCTTTTTAAATATATTCATGAAATGCCTTATTGCATGTATATACCATTACTTGTGCTACACCATCTTTGGATGGATTACCCCTAAATAATATGTGATGTTGAGCCCTCAGGGCATACGTGAATCTATCAAATACAGATGGAATGAAAACTAGTCGATGACTAAACAATACACTTTGGGGTGGGGTTGGTTCATTGTAGTAGAGTTTGTAAGTGTAGCTTGAGCATCTTACGGCTACCTCCATACCACACTAATGGAGGCAAGCATCTTGGACATTTTCCAGGTTAGAGATGGCAAGAAGCATCACAGTAAACCCCTGTTGATAGGGTGCATCAAGAACATTATACTTACTCGGACATGAACTTATTCACTAGAACGTATAACTGAAAAGCACTCAACTTACAACCCATCATTGATTTAATGAGATGCAAATCATGTGATAATCGTTGTTTAATTTTATGTCTTAACTTTCAGCATGCTCGTATCTTTTTGTTAATTTCCCTTTGTAACATGCTTTTATCCTTTTAGTGGACTATGTTATTGCACTGCTAAATTTATTTTGATTATTTAAATGAAATTGATGCTTGGAAACCTACATGAGTAACCCCCACTGACGGGCATTGTATTTGTGTTTTCAATGTAAGGCCTCTCTTCCTTTCCTTTATTGTTGTAATCCATTTTTGAGACGATTGGGATTGCAATAACATTATTGATTATCAATGTTGTTTTTGAGTATGCATGCAAGGACCTGCAAAGTTTCTACAGACGCTTAGTGTGCTTAGGCCAAGGAGGCACGAATGAAAACGTAATGCCTCTTTGTCTTAAGTACATTACGGACCCGCTCGCGTCCTCGCTTCCAAGTACACTGGGAAGCGGGGTGTGACATATCTTGAGACCAAGTACATCGAAGGTGATGAGATTGAGTCAAGCGATAATGAGGTATCTCAAACTTAATCTACTTATAAGCTTAATGACATTAGTGATAAAAATTCTTTGATTGCCCATAAGTGTGGTGCACATACTTTACATGATAAATCTCACGATTGCACTTCTTTGCATGCTTCTCATATTGCTATGATTGATTCTTTGCATGCCGAGAAAGAAATTTTTCTTTCTCAAATTCATATGTTACGTGAAGAAAATGCTTCATTTAAATGTACTCACATTTTCGATTGTGATACCTTGAGAAATGAGACAATTGCTCTCAAATCTCTGGTCTTGAGCTTAGCTCATGTCTATCCACTAAGGATGACGACATTTCTTCTCTTGTGAAGAAATGTGAGCTCTCGTCCACTCACCTTGAGAGTCTCAACTTGATTAAGGACTTGGCTTTGGGAACTTCAATTTTGAAGGTAACCAAACCAAGCTTTATCTCTAGAAGCACCCAAAACAAATTTGGGGGAGCTTTCTAAGAGGTGTGTCACAATCAAGTCTTCTTTTGGCCAAACATCAAAGTCGATTACTAAGCCAAAGAAGAATCATGCATATATATACACTTCATTGCATAAGAAGCATATTCTAAAACCTATTGGTATGAATGCTTCTTCATATATTGATATGCATGATAACTCTACTCATGGGAATTAGCTACATTGCTTGCATGCTAGAATTAATGCTAATCCATTGCATGATACATTTGTTCCTAGCATGTTAGAAATGCTTGTGTGAATGCATCTAATGCTAGATCTCATGTTTCACACACGGGGCATGCCAATATTTATGTTTCTACTGATAGCGTGCACCCTTACCTTTTACTCATGCCTTAACTAAACATCTTCTTAAGAATCCAAAATCACTTTCTTTATGGATTCCTAAAAATGTTTCTAGGCTTGATAGGAATGCGTATATAGAATCATATGTTCGTCATGTTATATTTTCATATGACTATATACGGAAAAACCAAACTCCACTTTTGTTTGGTTTCCATTTTGCTAGCTCACTCACTTTGTTATTCATTGCTTAGGTACCATGCTTGTATGTCTACATTTTGTACCCATATTTTGTGAGTGTGTTCCTTACTCCCATTTTTGCATGTATTATATATTTATGGGGGAGTATGATATTTTTTGCTTGCTAGCATTAGTTTTCCTTTCATATGTCACATTGAATGTCATTCTCATTTTATTTGTGTATATGGGATAATTATTTCTCTTACCCATCTTGGTTCCTTTTTGTTATGCCAATGGGGGAGAGAAATGTGTTATGTATAAATGTACCTTATGATTTGTAAGTATTGTTATCTTTTGTACTATTTATGCATAACATCCATCAATATGATTTGTGCTTATATTTTGTGCACTATTGCATATTGATCGGGGTGATTTTTTAGGAAATCAAACTCCTTTTGGGTTTGGTTCCCTAATGTTTAGGTCTCACACACATGTGCATATTGCATGTGTATTGTGCTTATTTCTATATCTTAGCATACCCATTTATTGTGTGTGGGTTTTTCATGATTTTGAAATCATTTTCAAATTATTTTTTTCATGAAAATGGGACCTTGGGGATTACATTATCATACATGCATTTGTTGATCAATACGTATGACAATGGGAGAGTTAATATGTCATGCATGTTTAAAACTATTTTAAATATATATTTTAACTCTCATTTTGGGTTATACTTGATATCATTATTTACAATTGGTTAATTGTGTTCTCAAACTCAACACGTTGATGTTGCCAACATGTTTCATGTTATATTTTCTCTTGGCAATGTCATTTTGTATAAATGATGCTTAGATTCTTCCTATATCCATGCATAGATACAATTTAGGCCCATGGCTCCAAGTATTATAATTTTCAATTGGTAAAGATTTCCTTTCTTTTACAATTGATATTAGATCCTAGAAGTCAACTTTTTGATCCTTTCTATGATCTAGGTGGGATATGTGATAGTGATCGATACCCACTTTAAATTTACAATTAGGTATCATACATCTCTTAATCTCTTGGTTATTTGTCACATTTTTAAAAAGGAAGTCAATGACAAGAGTTAATTCTTGTATGGTTGATGTCCACCTTTTTGACAATGACAAGGGGAAGAGGGATATGGATTATGTAAATCATACATATGCATTTATGGAAAGATGGTTTCTCATTCATGTGGAGATTGATTTAATACAATTAGTTTATGTACTCCATGCTTATTATTCACTATTGATCATACTTAGATTATTTACTTAATCTCAGTTTATTTACAATTGGTTATCTATTTTCAATTGGTGCATATAAGTAGGAGAGCTTATTAGCATTGTGCTTTAATTGTTTATGTTTTACATAATGTGTGGCATCATCAAAAGGGGAGATTGTTAGGTATTGGTGTTTTAGACCAATATTGTTTTGATGATGATCACAACATTATGTTGTTGCTAATGACTCTCATGTTTAATCAAATAAAGAATATCATTTCTGGAGACTAATAGCTTGGTGCAAGGATGGACATCAAGGGGATCATTGCCAAAGCTTGGATCTTGATGAAGGGAAGCTCATCAAGCGGTGCCAAAGCTTGGAAGATGATGGGGAGCATCAAGGCATCAAGAGCTTGAAGCATTAGACTCTAGGAGATGCAAAATGTAAACCATGTAATTTCTATTACTTACAATTCTCTTTTTGAGTCTAGGATTTTGTAATGACGTGATAGATGGTCTACTCTCATGCATATGCATATAACCATCTTAGGGAGCCTTAGGATTATCATAGAAGCCAATCCTATAGGTTCCTATTACCAAGAACTCCAATCGGAGTCTCTAGCCTTCCAACATGCGACTGTGGAAGGAAGGACATGACACTGGTGATCACCAAGTGCCTGGCCAGCCTTCTACAGGCGACTGTTGTGCATATCTCAAGTTAATAATTCTTGAGTGTTTTCTTTAGCTTTTGGTGCAGGCGACCGAAGTTCATTTGACAGGCACATGTCTTCCATCATGTGCATGTATATTGTTCTACAGTCGTCTGTATGCCAAAGTGGGCATCACTCCATCCTGTGGGTCAGTCGAGTGAAGTAGAGTTTACTGTCTCCTGTCGTTCTTCAGGCGACACCTGGACTTTTCTCATCAATCGTCTGAATGCACAAGTGCGAATGTTGACATTTCTCTGCTCCTTTCCATTCCATATGACAGTCTCTTGACGAAGTCTTTACAGGCGCCTACACATAGTACATGTGCCTCTGTAGTCTTCTACAGTCGCCTGTCCTGGCTCAGATTATATCTGTTCGGAATAATCTAGCTGTTGATTAGTCGACTGTCAATCCTTATACATTTTCCTATTCAAGCCGTAAGTTGCTAAACTCTAGTCGTTGCAACTTTTCTCCTTTGGCCTTTTTGCTTGGTTTTGAAGGGTTTTAGTGGCTTCATATATATAGGAGATGGATTAGCTCTATTAGAACTCTTGGTTAACATTGAATATCTTATAGATTCATTAAGCCACTCTAACTCTCTTATTTCCCTCTCATGAGCTCTAATCTCTTCATGCATTGAAGCTAGCTCAAGGAAAATCATACACGTGCAATCAAGTTCATCTCATTACTTAGAGATCATCTTCTATGCCTTCATCTTCATATTGAGCAAGTTCATCTCAAGGCATATGTAAGAGTATTTATTTCATCTTTATGTAAGTGAAACCCTAGCTTTCTTTATGAGAGCTAGTTCCTATCTTTATGAGAGGTTAACCCTTGTGTAGGGTTGGTTGAGTACTCTCTGTGTGAGAGTTGGGTTCTTTCTGTGTGAGAGAACAAATTCTCTGTGTGAGGTATCTCTGTGTAAGATTGTATTCGCTACATTGTGTAGGATTATTGTGAATATTTAGTGTGGCTGGATGTACAAAGTTGGGAAACCAGAGTAAAATCTGTGTGTTAGCATTTACTTGATTGTATTGTTTAAATTCCTCTTGCAATTATAATTCCGTATTTTTAATTTTAATTTTTAATTACACTATTATTGCCATTAATCTATTCACTCCCCATCTAGAGTGTTTATTGTTATTATTGCAAGGCATAGCCGGTCCTTACACTCAGCACGACCAAGGCGAGTGTTATTTGCCAAAGCTGGGACACTGAGGTCGGACCAGTGGGGGCCCCAATTTGAGCTTAGGGTTAGGCTTATCATGAACATGGTCGAGTACTGTTTGACAATGCTCAGACACTTAGGTCAGACAAGCAGAGGCCTCTGCCTGAGTCAGGGGTTAGGTTCAGCATGACCGGGGTCGAATGCTGTTTATCGATTTGGATGTCGCATAACCTAGGTCGAGTGCCAATGGTCAGAGCTATAGCCATAAGATGTGCTAACTGAGTTTGGGATGTGGCACAACTTGAGACGATTGCCAATGGTCAGTGCTGGGATTGTAAGCCTCGACAACATGTTTCTAGACATAGCATGATCATTAGTTGGGTGTTAGAGGTCAGTTTAGATGTGGCATAACATATGAGGGTCGAATGCTAGAGGTCAATTTGGCACAACTAAGGGTCGAGTGCCCGCGGCCGGCTCTAAAACCATGTGTCTCGACAGCACATGCCCCGACTTGGGCAAGGCATTTGAGACTTAGCATGGCATGAGCTGGATGCTAAGTGGTGGACCTGGGACCCGTAGGATAGGACCAGCTAGTGCCCTAGTCTGAGTTAATGGCTCTACTGGATGCAGCCCAATCTGAGCAGAGTGCTAAGCTGTTGGAGTGTTGCTTGCCCAGGCTAGTCCTTTAATGTCAAAACAATGGGGTCCCTACCATGGGCTAGTGGCTTTACTAAAGGTAGTACTGTTATGAGCGGAGTGCTGCTCAAATGATGCTCGCCCTGCTAGGTCACTGGGGTCAGACGAATGAGGGCCCTAGCCTAGGCTGGGGGCTATGCTAAATGTAGCACTGTTGAGCAGAGTACTGATTGAATGATGCTTGCCCCACTTGGTCACTAAGGTCAGACCAACATGTGTCCCATGGTGTGCTGGGGGCTTTGCTGAATGCAATACTGTTGAGCGAAGTGTTGCTTAAGTGCTACCTATTGAGTATTGGACTTCTCCCTACTTGGTTTTGGTGATGATCAAACATAAATACTTGTGACTAATCTCCTACTTACAGTTAATCCATTGCCTAAGCCTTTCATGAAGATCAATTAGCAATGGATGTCAATCAAGGATAAATCAATACCCGTAAAGTCGATTGGATGATCAAAGATGTTGATAGAAGCTTCAAGAAGACTTCAAATCATTCAATAGAAAGAAGAGAGGCAAAAACATATGTAATCTTTTTGTCTCTTTTTCTTTCTCATTAGTATCTATCTTAGAAGTAGAATTATATTGGGGCATGTTCGATACAACGATCGATGACTTCGTATTTGATGATAACAAACGTGTGTGAACGTTTTGATGTGTGTGCTAAGTGTTTTCAAGAGTGGCAAGGTTGAAAATATCAAAAGGAGACTTGGTCAAAATGATGGAGAAATTAGCAATTCAAATTCAAAGAGGGCTTGGTCAAAAGATGGAGGGATAAAGGAATCTCATTCAAATCAACATGAAATCCTATTAGAATTCAAATCCAATTCGAATTTGATGGTGATTAAAACAAATCTCATTTGAAATCCCATTCAAATTTGAATTACATCCAAACTCCTAATATTGAGGGATTCTCCTTTAGCATATCTTTTCTCCCCATACCTATATATATACCTTTCTCAAAGGAGACCATGTTCATGCGGCCAAAAAGAAAAACGCTAGTCCAAAAATCCATATTGCCACAATCCTATTTCTCCAAGCCAAAAAATACAACTTGCTGCAAACCAAAATTTAGGCCAAATAATCTGCAGCATCTCCCCTTGCTACAAACTTCTTCATATTGGCTCCCTTCCCATCTGTAAGCGTCAAAAGCCTCAACCAAACAACATTCCCATAGCCGCAAGAATGGATTCTCTGTCAAAGCTTAAAGCCAAAGTCACCAACTCCAAGCTCACATCATTGCTCATCTCCAAGGAGGCAACAAGCAACCATCAAACTTCAAAGCAATCTCAGGTCACGGCCAAGATCACACAAAACCCAAAAGACACAGTCTCGTTGCTGTGATCATCACACCATCAAGTCGCTGCCAAGTTTGCTTCTTCTACCGGATGTTGTTAAGAAGTGTGCTGCCGTGAGCTCAACACCTTGTTGCCAAAACATCTTGTTATTGCCGAAATTAATCTTGATGCCGCGAAGTCGTAAAGATCAGATCACTGCTGCCGTTCATTTGTGTTGTCGTTGACACAAGCCACCCTCTTATCAACAAAGCCGTAATCCTCATCAAGCTTCAAACTACCGTGGGTTTATTGATCGCAACACCATCTCCAGGCTACATCATCCGTTGGCAACTTACTGCCGCTGTCCTTGCCGAGTTACCGAAGACTTCAAGCTCTTTGTTGCTGCCGGAGTGACTACCTTACTGCCATCATCATCTTGCTGCCGTGGAATTTGAAGGCTGCCGATCAGATCTCCTTCATCGTCATCGACGTCTTACTGTGAACAAGGAGAGAAGATGATCTTATTGCTGTCGTTGACATCTCCAAGTCGTGCAGTTCTCTTTGCTGTCGTGGGTCCTCAAGTTGCCGTTGCCGTGAAGAACCGTGGACTGCCATTGTCGTGAAGTCCCTTGCAGCTACAGACAAACTACATCTCCATACGACCACTGGCCATCGTCTTCAATGTCTTCAGCTTCGTCAACATATTCAATGTCTTTAAACTATTGGCATTGACGAGTGCCGCTGTGATCTCCTGGCAAACATCATATTGCACGCCGTGAAGGAGTTGTCGTTGTCGTGGAGCTCTGTATTGCCGTGGGGTTGAGGAAGAAGTCATTGGAAGCTCTTCCTCGTGCCGTGAACGAGAGAAACTTGCTGACGTGGTTGCATCTGCATGTGAATGATTTTGAAGAGATTGTTGTGTGCACAACCCTATTCAAATTTCAGTTGAACTGAAATTGCTATACGCACAGACCAGCCTGCATCTTCGAGTTCATCGAGCCATATCTTGAGATCCAGGGATCCGATCAAGATACAGTTTGCGTCAGACTGAAGCTGACGACGTGCTGACTGTCAGAGACTACAACACCAACACAAACTGAGCTTTCTAAACTTATTATCTCTTTACGTTTGTGATATTATGTCACGGTCAGTTTTCAATCGTACGTTGTTCGTGCGCGTACTCTTGTTCGTACACGTATTTATTTTGGACCTTTCTTGTATCCGAACCCTATGATGTAATATGCCGTTGTGACCCGCTCGAAGAGTATTAATTTGTGGAAATATTTTGGAATGTCATTTCACGGGTCGTTCTCCCACAATTTGACTTTGTTTGAAGAGGCGTCACAATTTTCACTTTTGTCATGAGACCTTTTTATTTTTAGTTTCGTTTCTCGTTGCCCTAACCGTGATCAATCCCCTTAGTTTTGTTTCTCTCTTCGTCATGGACGCCCCGGTATTTTTGTCGTAATTATCGGGCTCCGTTTGACCTACTTGTGCACTAATTTTCCCATTAATCAATAATTAGGCCTAAGTTTAACATGATATTTTCCCTAAGCTAGGCTCACCCTATTTTTCCCCCTTAGCTGTACCCTACCCTCTCACACACACTCTCCTATGTGCCCACAAACTACCCAAATCCCATTGTTGAATAGCAAATGGGAATCTCCCATACGTATCACAACAAATTGTGATTTTGACTATTCATCACCAACAACATCGCCCAGCGACCCCCGTTGTGCATCAGCCCTCCTCGGCGATCGCTGACCCCCTTTAGTCCTCCCCAGGCGCTGCAGCGGCACCCTCTTGCACTGACCACGTCTGTCTGTAGCCCTCGATGCAGTAGCAGGCAGCTGCTCTTCATGGCGGCACCACCGATGCGCGACATCTCCCCATCCGACTCTCTACCTCCAGGGTGCGCTGCCCAGGCGTAGGAACTCGCAGTGCCACCGGCGTTGTCTGTAACAGCGTGCGCAGCGACGCTTCCTCGCCTGGTAGCGACGTGCAGCGACCTCCTTCGTGCCGCAGCGACGTACGGCAGCCCCTGGACTGTTGATGCCATCCCTCTAGCCGTAGACGACTAACGACAACTCCCGGTAGCCGTAGGGAGGACTTCTCTTTGCAACGGTTAGTAAATGTCCACTAGAACACTTTGATACCAGTTTGCTTAGATATATGATCAGCTAGTAGACTTATGTTATGATGATAACTTGATAATCTTTAGGGTGGATATCTGGTACACAACCCCTAGTTATTATGAGCCTAGGTTGCTTTGATATAATTGTTGTATGTTGTTCATACTAAAAACCTTAATGCAGTTAACGTGATAATAATTTAACGATCGTTAATAATGATGTGTCACCCATCTTAGGATAGAAAACTTAATTAAAATTGGTTCATTAGACGTTTTAGGGTTGTCTAATAATTCTAGTCCGTCGTTACGAACTTATTCATGCACGTGTTTTATCTCAGAGGATCCGTCGTTCCGTACCATTTGCGATACTGGAGTCCAACCCCTGACGTCGCTACCCGACGTCAGAGTAGGTAAGTCTCTTTCCGTAGGAATCCCTACCTTGCCTGTTAATCAACCTAATAATCGTAGTCTCTGATCACTTTGTAACTCACTAATCAAGAATAATAAATTGGGACTGTAGGCTGGACTGCGTTGTGAGCACATAGGTAGAATATCGGACTCTGATTGATTGTGACTCCAGCGTGATTGTTCAGGCATGTGATACTTGCCAATTTTCTGTTTAGGCCGTGTCTTAGGCCATTTTGTTCAGTAGCATAAAAGAGACTAGGCGATGAAATGATAGTCGCCTAGACGCCCCTATTTGATCTAGTTTGACAACCAAACTAGATCCGACACCCTACTTGATGTAGTTTGACAACGAAGCTAGATCCGACACCTTTATCATGCTTGCATTCATGTTGTCATGCCATGTTTAATTTCAATTAACGGTACACAATTTAACTGCTCATTGCCATGTCATTTCATGCATTCAATGTTTCATCGTGATAGCACACGCTACACTTATTGTAATGATTGAGGCTAGGCACCTGCTTTGCGGGCACAACACTATGCCAAAAACACTTCCTGGTTCGTGATCCAGAAGATGGGCGCCAGTCCATATTGAAAAACACTTCCTGGACTCGTGATCCAGAAGCGAGCTCACGTACTTGGGAAACCAAGGCTCGATACACATGGATGGGTAGGGTTAAGCTGTCATGCAGCATAGAAGGATGCCTGATCCGCTCCTTCAGCTGTAAGGAGTAAACCCTGTGCACATCGTGAAATGATAATGTGCGTGACTCGTGAAACAGTATTTTTCGTAGATTCTGCTACGACGTGCATGCATGTCATCGTGTCATCTTAAATTGTTGCATTCTTTAAATGTCATGTCTTTTCATTATATTTAGAACTGCTAGTCGCTTTATTTTATTTGTATCCTTGCACAAAAGTTCTCCGCTTTCTTTGGGAGACTTTTGCTGACATGTGCCCTTTTCTCTTTGGGTGTCACATGTCAGGTTTTGAGCCTGACTTAGTTGCAGAGGACGACATGTTGCTGACGTTCAGTTCGAGGATTCCGGTCCTAACCTTAGTCTCAGCCGGTGACTCTCTTTACTTTTGTTTCAGCCATACTTTAGGCCTATTGTTCAGACTTGTACTTTTGTAACTGCTCTGTGATGTTAGAATAATTTCTGAATGTTTGTTGGTAGATGTTCTTTTGTCTGCTTTATTATCATTATTGTTGTTTTGTCGCAATGCAAAGGACCTGCTACTATTTGAAAATTTTTACAGACGCTTATCAGACTGCAGCTTCACAGCTCCACGTCTGAGCAGACCTCCTCACGTCACGCCTTCCATATTGGGGAAGCGGGGCATGACAAGTTTTGTTAGTGGCACATGCTAGTCCTTTTTGCATCCGTGAAATATCGAAACAACAATAATAATAAACAACATCCAATTAAATATTCGGAACATCCAAGTCGTGATTAAGTCTAATCTGAACGTTTTCATGTCATAGATGGTAGGAAGACTTAGGTAGATGTCCAGGTTTGATAGTCAGGAGCCTTTGTCAAGATTTAGTTGTACTCGTCATAGGTTTCCTTAGTAGTCTCTCACCCAGCCTGACCATATTAGACTTCTAGAGCTTTTCTTTTAGCCGTTCGTTGAGTCCATCGAATTCGGGCCCAGCAGAACGTAATCTTGATACTCTTAGTACCCCACCCCGAGACCTCTATTACAGCCTAAGAGAGTCTTAGCGTTAAGTCTTCCTGATCTCTTGTTGGCCGGTGATTAGAACCATTGATCTTTATCATCTTCCTAATAATTGCACTTTTGTGTCATCAACCATAGAATCCCATCGTGGTTTTTCATGAGCCATATCCTAGGCGTATTCATCGTGCGATCATATTCTTTGCTCACGGTTCATGTGATCGCTTCCTGACGATCATCATTAATCTTTCGAATCTTCTCAGTTGCAAATCTTGATTCTTCCAAAGGTATTTTCGATTTTCCTTATTAATTTTTTTTCGCTCAGTTTAACTTCTTGAAAACCCCTTCTTATATATTTAAATTCCTTACTTTTTGATTGAGTTAAATTCTTTCGTAGATTTTGAGGTCTATTGGTTGTAATTTTAACCACTATCTCGTAATCGTTCCCTGACCTAGATCTTTCGTATTTCGGTTTTAAAAATTTATTACCATTATTGATAATTCAATATATCTTTCCTTCCGTTTCTATGCTATTAAGTTTATTGTTATTCTTCCATTCAACGTACATACTTTAGAATATTTTTCTAAGCTAAATTGAATTTCAATGTATTTTTATATATCAGATCTGTGTTCATCGTGTTCATATTTCAAAACTTTCGTATAAACCTATTTTCGTTTAAACCCGATCACTGCCTCACCCTACTCATTATTTCCTTATCTCAACACTTTTTCCGTGTTTTAAAATTTTTACCATTGGCTCGCCATTTCTACATATTTTAAGAGTATATATATATATATATATATATGATACCACATTTTACACGTACCCTTCTTTCATCTATTTAATTATTTAGGACAATATTTTTGTCTCACCCAGCCAGCTATCTCCTTATCCTCGCCCATCTTCTGCACCCGTTCTTTCCGATCTTTTTTCGTTACGCTCTTTAATCTTGGTTTCCTTTCTCTTGCTTAGTCACTTTACTAGTGCTTGCCGTTGCTTATGTCAACTCTAGTTTAGTAGTGGGCCCTTTGGTTTTTGGGATGTAGTCGTGATGCATGAATATAGGTAGAGTGTGTGGACCTGTATGAGTGTGTTACCCTAAGGATATTAAGGATTGTCTCTCGTGTTATATATGTATACACAGTGTTATTCATGATATATATGTAAAGTTGTATGAATAATATTAGTTATGTAAGTGTGGATAGCTATACCACTTAGGAATGTCTGTATATATTGGAAATTGTATTGGAGTATATACTAGTAGTGTATGTAGTTTGAAGATACCTGTAAATGCTTGATATATATAAATTAGTAAGTTATGTGTATGTTAAGTGTAATGATAATAGGTGTACTTATAGTTAAGTGAGTATGCATATTATATGACCTATATGTTAGTACGTATGAGCGTGTGCTCGTGCATAGATATGTACTGTGCTTAGACGTAAGTAATTATGTAATTGCTGCATGAGTATATATAATATACGTATGGTAATAGGGTTAGAATTTTGTTTGGTATTGCTTACCTTTACGGGATGTTGTGCATGTGCGTGCGTACCGTAAGGTATACACGGTTATGGTATGTCTTAAACTAGGCTTGGATAAGTAGTTGTGTTAGTATACTAATTATAGGTAGATGGCTATGGTGTGAATGTATATTACATGTATGTGACTATACGATAAATGTATGTATTAGAGAGTGTATTATAATTATACGTGTGCTGATATTTGTAATGTTGTTATAGGGTGAAAAGTGATGGCATTATGTGGGCTTTACTTGACTAAGAATAGTGATTGATATTATGGTATGTATTTGGTTATGTGGTGGATGTATATATATATTGGAGTGGTATTGGTATAGGTATAGATACCGTGTTATGTATAAAGAGTATTCTGATGTGGGTTTTGAGTCTCACCCAAGCTTGAGTGGGTATACTCTAAGTATATTGTTACATATGTCAGTGGTTTGCGTATAGTACTATGAATATAGTAATGGATGATATATGTATAGTGATAGGATTGGTTGTGTCTGGTTGTGTTACGCACATGATTATGGGTGGCTATACCATTATATAGTTATATGTGTTAGTCTGGTAGTATAGTTATTTACTAAGGATTTATAGGTTGAATGTATATCTGTTAGCTAAGCTTGATATGTAGAATGTGCTAATTATATAGTGGTATGATAGAATGTTATATTAGCGTGTGTGGGTGTACACCATGCACGGGTAAGTATGTGCTTAGTTATAAATACTGGTAATTATGATATGGGTGATGTGCCTTGATAATAGTTATAAGGCTGTATGTAATGTGAATATATGGTGAAGCATCTGCGTGCATTTGAATACCTATATATTTGTGAAATTATGGTAGTGGCGAATGTATATTAGATATAATAACCATGATTTAATAGTGTGTGGTTGGTTACATGTGTTGATATGTTTAGTGTTGGATGTATATTAAGAGATATAGGGATTAGTCATCCATGTTTGTTTGTTCATAGGTAGTTATATGTACGTGAGTCCTATGATTGTAATTGCTAGTGTGAACTATATTCTTATGTAATTATATGTATTATAGTTATGTGATAAGTGAGTGATAGTTATATAAGGGATGTGCGTGACTATATGAATGATTGAAGTACGTGTGTGAATTAGACTGTCTATGATATGTATAAGAATAGAGTGTGCATATAATAATATTAATGTTTGACTAACTAGTGCATATATAAGCACTTGTAGTGACTATACTTGATTGAATTGTAATGGGTTATGATTGGGGTAGCTACTAGAGTGACTAGATATATTTATAGTTAGAAAGTCCAAGGACGGACTTTATTCTAAGGTGGGTAGGATGTCACGGTCTGTTTTCGATCGTACGTTGTTTGTGCGCATACTCTTGTTCGTACACGTATTTATTTTGGACCTTTCTTGTATTCGAACCCTATGATGTAATATGCCGTTGTGACCTGCTCAAAGAGTATTAATTTATGGAAATATTTTGGAATGTCATTTCATGGGTCGTTCTCCCACAATTTGACTTTGTTTGAAGAGGCGTCACAATTTTCACTTTTGTCATGAGACCTTTTTATTTTTAGTTCCATTTCTCATCGCCCCAGCCGTGATCAATCCCCTTAGTTTCGTTTCTCTCGTCGTTATGGACGCCCCTGTATTTTTCTCGTAATTATCGGGTTCCGTTTGACCCACTTGTGCACTAATTTCCCCATTAATCAATAATTAGGCCTAAGTTTAACATGATATTTTCCCTAAGCTAGGCTCACCCTATTTTCCCCCTTAACTGTATCCTACCCTCTCACACTCTCTCTCCCATGTGCCCACAAACTACCCAAATCCCATTGTTGAATAGCAAATAGGAATCTCCCATACGTATCACAAAAAATTGTGATTTTGACTATTCATCACCAATTTCATACTCTCTCCCTATTTCCACTCTCTCCCAATTCCTTAAGTGCACCCTCTAGCAAACCCTATATAGCAAGGCCCAACCCAATAATAACCGCAGCAGCCCTAGGTTTCGTTTCATCTCGCGTGATGTTTTTCTTGCGCCGCCACCTCCCACGTTCGATCTCCCATCGAACTCCGGCCTCTTCCACCCATCTCCGGCGTTGTCCCCAACGACTCTTCCTCGTCCGACCCCCCCAGTCTCCTACCCTCCGCCGTAACCGCCCCTAGCCAACCCCCCTTCGCTGGAATCATCCCCAGCGCTCGACGCAGCAGCCCCGTCGAGCGCAGCATCACCCAACTACCCCCGTCGTGCATCAGCCCTCCCAGCGATCGCTGACCCCCTTCAGTCCTCCCCAGGCACTGCAGCAGCACCCTCTTGCACTGACCGCGTCTGTCCGTAGCCCTCGATGCAGCAGCAGGCAGCTGCTCTTCACGGCGGCACCACCGACGCGCGGTATCTCCCCATCCGACCCTCTTCCTCCGGGGTGCGCCGCCCAGGCGTAGGAACTCGCAGCACCGCCGGCATTGTCTGCAACAGCACACACGCAGCGACGCTTCCTCGTGTGGCAGTGACCTCCTTCATGCCGCAGTGATGTACGGCAGCCCCTGGACTGTTGACGCCATCCCTCTAGCCGTAGATGACTCACGGTAACCCCCGATAGCCGTATGGAGGACTTCTCTTCGCAACGGTTAGTAAACGTCCACTAGAACACTTTGATACCAGTTTGCATAGATATATGATCAGCTAGTAGACTTATGTTATGATGATAACTTGATAATCTTTAGGGTGGATATCTGGTACACAACCCCTAGTTACTATTAGCCTAGGTTGCTTTGATATAATTGTTGTATGTTATTCGTACTAAAAACCTTAATGCAGTTAACGTGATATAATTTAACGATCGTTAATAATGATGTGTCACCCATCTTAGGATAGAAAACTTAATTAAAATTGGTTCATTAGACGTTTTAGGGTTGTCTAATAATTCTAGTCCGTCGTTACGAACTTATTCATGCACGTGTTTTATCTTAGAGGATCCGTCGTTCCGTACCATTCGCGATACCAGAGTCCAACCCCTGACGTCATTACCCGACGTCAGAGTAGGTAAGTCTCTCTCCGTAGGAATCCCTACCTTGCCTGTTAATCAACCTAATAATCGTAGTCTCTGATCGCTTTGTAACTCACTAATCAAGAATAATAAATTGGGACTGTAGGCTGGACTGCGTTGTGAGCACATAGGTAGAATATCGGACTCTGATTGATCGTGACTCCAGCGTGAATGTTCAGGCAAGTGATACTTGCCAGTTTTCTGTTTAGGCCGTGTCTTAGGCCATTTTGTTCAGTAGCGTAAAATAGACTAGGCGATGAAATGATAGTAGCCTAGACGCCCATATTTGATCTAGTTTGACAACGAAACTAGATCTGACACCCTACTTGATCTAGTTTGACAACGAAGCTAGATCCGACACCTTTATCATGCTTGCATTCATGCTGCCATGCCATGTTTAATTTCAATTAACGGTACGCAATTTAACTGCTCATTGCCATGTCATTTCACGCATTCAATGTTTCATCGTGATTGCATAGCACACGCTACACTTATTGTAATGATTGAGGCTAGGCACCTGCTTTGCGGGCATAACCCTATGCCAAAAACACTTCCTGGCTTGTGATCCAGAAGATGGGCGCCAGTTCATATTGAAAAACACTTCCTGGACTCGTGATCCAGAAGCGAGCTCACGTACTTGGGAAACCAAGGCTCGATACACGTGGAGGGATAGGGTTAAGCTGTCACGCAGCGTAGAAGGATGCCCGATCTGCTCCTTCAGCTGTAAGGAGTAAACCCTGTGCACATCGTGAAATGATAATGTTTGTGACTCGTGAAACAGTGTTTTTCATAGCTTCTGCTACGACGTGCATGCTTGCCATCATGTCATCTTAAATTATTGCATTCTTTAAATGTCATGTCTTTTCATTATATTTAGAACTGCTAGTCGCTTTATTTTATTTGTATCCTTGCACAAAAGTTCTCTGCTTTCTTGGGGAGACTTTTGCTGACATGTGCCCTTTTCTCTTTGGGTGTCACATGTCAGGTTTTGAGCCTGACTTCGTTGCAAAGGACGACAGGTTGTTGACGTTCAGTTCGAGGATTCCGGTCCTACCGTTAGTCTCAGCCGGTGACTCTCTTTACTTTTGTTTTGGACATGCTTTAGGCCTAATGTTCAGACTTGTACTTTTTTGACTGCTCTGTGATGTTAGAATAATTTCTGGATGTTTGTTGGTAGATGTTCTTTTGTCTGCTTTATTATCATTATTGTTTTTTCATCGCAATGCAAAGGACCTGCTACTATTTGAAAATTTTTACAGACGCTCATCAGACTGCAGCTTCACAGCTCCACGTCTGAGCAGACTTCCTCACGTCACGCCTTCTATATTAGGGAAGCGGGGCGTGACATATTTTGTTTGTTGATCTTTGTAGTGTGATAAACAATCATATTTGGGGACTTGACTAGTTGGGGCCAGTCAAGAGAGAGCTTTTACTTGATTAGTAGTGTTTCGCACTTTGGTGAGTGTGGTACTGAACTTGGTGAGCATAGAGTTGGGACTCATAGCTCTTTATAGTTGTACCTTTTGATACTATTGAATCTAGTAATTGCTTTGGGGCTGGAGTAGGTCATTGGGACGACCGAACTAGGGTAAATCTCTCATGCACTTTGTGATTGCTCTGTGATTTCTTTACTTGCACATTATTTGCTCTGAGATTGATTGTTTGAGTATGCCATTATTTTTGTATTCGTGAAAATATTTTATAAACATATTCACCCCCTTTAGGCTTATATCCAGATCTAACAGAGCACACACATACCTTCCATTCTGTCCTAGGAAAGCATTATTATTCATTTCCTAGGCCACCATTTCATAATTCTCAAGCATGTGCATTTTAGACTTTCAACAGACGACTGATGAACTAAATACATGATCATGTCTACTTACAGGCACTTGAGATTTATTTTACAGTCGTCTGTTATGCATATACTTATTAACCTGATTTTTGGGCTTTCTCTTCTGATCTTTCCTCAGGCGACTGTTACACAAAGTAAATGCGCCTATCCAGTTACAGGCGCATGTGACTTGTAAGTCAGTTCCCTGTCTCCTCTTGCCTAAACTTCCCAACTTTTGACATGTTTCGCACTTGTATCTACAGACGATGTAAGATGGATTTACATGCACCTGCCCATGGCACAGTCACCTGTATATGCCTCTACAGTCGCCTGTCCTCGCTTGTCAAACTTTCCAAGTTTTGACAACTTTTGCACTTGCGCCTACAGGCGATGTAAGAAGGATTTACATGCGCCTGTCTGTCACGCCCCGCTTCCCGAAACAGGAGCGAGGACGAGACGAAGGTCCGCATGGGCCGAAGCTGTGAGGCTCAGACCCAATAAGCGTATGTAGAGATACCATTTAAAGATTTACAGGTTCTTACATTTAAAAAGTTCATAACAATAATAATAAAGTACTTGAAAGGAAATTTGCATTCATTGAAAAAGATAATGTCCAGTACATAACAAGTCTAACAAAAGATGCCAAGCATGGCTACGACTGCGGAAAGGAAACTAATGGTGCGAAGCACCCAACCTAGACAGAAAGTAAATCGGTGCCACGCACCCAAACTAAAAAGCAGTAAACCTCCAAAGGTCAGCAACGGTGAGGAACCTCTAAGGCTGGTCCTCGTCAGGGACGTACTCCGGATCAACGTCCTCCGGCTCCAAGTCTTCGAGTAAAGCTGGCTCGTCCGTGTACTATGTCTTGGTACCTGACGTACAACACTCAAGAGAAAAGGAGTTGTACGATAGGTAAAGTCTACAAGAAAAGGTTAGACTCTACTGCAAGTGTAAAGGTATTTAAGGGCGCCATTTTAAAGTTGATTTAAAATGAGATGATGCACACCATGACATGTATAAGTAAGGAAAAGTACAAACGGTGCAGAAATTAAACGTGGCAGGCAAAGTTGTAGCGTAAGCTACCGAGACAAGACTAGACAAGTCTAGACGAGACTATGTGACACCAAGCGACTTGACACCAAGAGGGTTCACGCCTTCAGCTTAGAAAGTGGCCAAACTCTCTAACCTGGTGGCTGCTCAACCCTACCCCACCCCAAGACAAGACAAGACAAGACAAGACTGTATAGAACCACTCACTCTAGCTGGGTGAGTGCCTCTATCTCCACGGTCCGCAGGGTCAACCAATCACTTGGTGGGTGACGGCCTTCCCGTAGGTGAATCTGTACCACTGTATAGGACCACTCACTCTAGCTCGGTGAGTGCCTCTATCCCCACGGTCTGCAGGGTCAACCACTCACTCGGTGGATGACGGGCTTCCCGTAGGTGAATCTGTACCACTGTATAGGACCACTCACTCTAGCTCGGTGAGTGCCTCTATCCCCACGGTCTGCAGGGTCAACCACTCACTCTGTGGGTGACGGGCTTCCCGTAGGTGAATCTGTACAAGGGATCACTCTCTCTGTCTTGGAGAGTGCCCTATTGTTCGTAGGCTGTGTAAGACATGACGTGAAAGATGTAACGTGACATGACAAGGGTAAAGTTGTTCTAGGGTGTGCACGCGCGTGCACACACAGATAGTCCCTAACATGTTGCAGTTTAATACCTAAACTTCGTTGTCAAGTCTAGGCTATCGTGAGGGGGTCCCGAAAGCTATCATTTCGCGTCCTGTTCTCTTTATTCATCAGTTTACAGTTCTAAGAAAGAAGTGGCCTAAACTTGGCCGTAACTACGCAAGTGGGGGCATTTGCCTGCGGTGGCGAGTAGAATGTCCGTCGGAGGCGTCTCGTCTCAGTTGTCGCGTCGGTCAACGTCCGCTGTCACAAGTCAATGGCGGTGTCAGGTTGCGTTTTAAGACGTTCCTATTATGGTAAGTTTCTAAGTTGATCGTGGCTAACCTATCCGTTTTCATGTCAAGTCCGGAAGTTTAACCTATTCGACGATTTTATCCTATGTGCACAGTCAAATCAGTCCGATCGTCGATTCTAGATTTTCACAACAGTTTAATAGTGCGAGAAATAAATTTAGTGATTAGTTTGTCAGATTTTAATTAGGTTTTCAATGTCGTACGGTTTGGGTTGCTACGAGTGAAAGGACCAACCTAGTGCGACGAACGCGCACGTGTCAGCGTCAGATCTAGAACGGCGGCTGTGCTCGGTGTCCTCGACTGTGGGTAGCGCAGTAAGGAACATATCGCAATCGTCTCGGTTGTGGGTAGCGCAGCGAGATGACATGTCACAGGTACAGCGTCAGGATCTCTCCGGTTGCGAGTAGCGCAACGAATCAACACGACGGTGATTACGACGTCGGGGAAAACACGCGAGATCTGTGGCGTGCATGGACTCCTAGGTGCAAGGGGCTACCAGGGATAGGTACTCGGAAAACACGCAAGTGAGCACGCCTTCCACTCCCAAGCGTAGGAGTGTCAATGCAATAAAAATAACCGGTGAGTACCGGGTCGGATCACAGGGACAATTCGTTCTATTTTCACAAAATTGATTGATAAAGAAAAATAATAGCGTGCTACAACTAACTCAACTAACGGTGGATGAGTGTGTGAAAGAAAAAGTGGTGAAAACTAAACTCTAACCTAAGTGGCTAGGGGTGGAGAGCCGAATCGGCAAGTAACAAGGAGGACTCGTATGTTGTGTGTGTGAATGAGGCCGTGGGCGTGGGAATTCATCTCAAATATAACTCAATTGTTTTCCCGGCTAAGGGACGAACAATCGGTGGGTGTGGCATTTCATCGAACATGTGGGGTGCAATAAAAGTAGTGTATGAAACAACGAGAAATACTTTAAGCAAATAAGAGAGGGTCGGCTACGATAGTTCCCCTCTATGGATTACCCACTAGGGTTCCATCAACAACCAACATCTCAAAGTTTCATCCACCAATTTTGAAAATAGAAACATGCTAAAGATGAAATTCACAACCCAAACAACAACAATCACACAACACAACAACACAAGCAAGATCTAGCAATTCATGATGAAAAGAAGACATCTATATCTCTAGAGATAATCATCCAATACAATACAAGTTGCTAAACCAAAATTACACAAGAGTTAAGAAAGAGTTCACCAATGTGTCACTCAAAGATGAAATCCTCATACTCAAGTGGTCCTCCAAGCTCCAAGCTTCATCAACCTCCCCCCATGGCCTCCAAGCTCATCTTCCTCCTCCAAATTTCAGCAAAAAATAAGAACTAGGGCTGAAAAACCCCAAATTCGTAATATAAACTCATTCACAGCTTAACGGGTCTGAAATTAAGTCAAACGGGTCGGATTCTGGCACAAACCCGCAAGCAATGCCCAAAGCTGCAGAAATTTTCAGCACCGTCACCCTGTCTTGCAAAAATTCTAGAAAAATCATCCGACCTCGGAATGACGTGTTCCAGGCGGCGATGGAATCGGGACTTCACGAACTTCGACTGAAAAAATATCATTAGGCCGGAATATATACTGGAATGATAGCAGAATTCTTCACAAGAGGAGCAAAGCTGCAGAAATTTTCAGCACCGTCACCCTGTCTTACGAAAATTCTAGAAAAATCACCCGACCTCAGAATGACATGTTCCAGGCGGCGATGGAATCGGGACTTCATAAAATTCGACTGAAAAATATCATTAGGCCGGAATATATACTGGAATGATAGCAGAATTCTTCACAAGAGGGGCAAAGCTGCAGAAATTTTCAGCACCGTCACCCTGTCTTGCGAAAATTCTAGAAAAATCATCCGACCTCAGAATGACGTGTTCCAGGCGGCGTTGGAATCGGGACTTCACGAAATTTGACTGAAAAATATCATGAGGCCGGAATATGCATTGGAATAACAGCAGATTTCTGCACAAGAGAAGGCATTGCAGAATTCTTCTTCTCTTCTTCTTGCTTCCGATAAATCTCCATAAATTCCAGAAAAATCCTGAAAAATAGGAAATGCAATAATTAGTGACAAGAAGTGGGTTTTAAGTATAACAAGTGATAAGATCTAATATACAGACTATGCACAATTACGAGCTAGATAGAGCCTATATGTGAAATATATACGCTAAAACCCAAAGAAATACGGGGTGAAAATGACACTTTTCATTCGGAATCACACCCCCCAACTAGCTTTTTGCTAGTCCCTAGCAAAATTTGCGATAAATTCGGATTAAATTGAAAAACATGCACCAAACCAAGATACTCTCATGGCATACTCCAAAATGATATTTCCAAAAGAATTCAAAGCCAATATACCCAATGTATGAAAATAAATAACAAATGACATTTCCCTCAATCCAATTCAAAGAAAAGCGAAGTAATAAGCACCGTATGACACGTATCGGGAAATATCACGATGTCAAAATTTTCAAATTTTCATGAAAATGGCCAAAACAAAAGAAAATCCTTCTAAGTAGTGGGAGTTGAGATTGCATCATTTATGTTGGTTATTCACTCATTTATTTCATTCATTTTTCTTTTCTTTTCTTTTTTTTTCTTCTTTTTGTATTCTTTTTTTTATGTTTATGTTTTGCATTCACGCGATAACGCCATAAATGCAAACACGAGCACATTTACATACATGCGATGACGCTATATATGCAAATGGATGGAATGATTCCCTAAATCTCATCTTTGGCGTCCTCCCCAATGTTTCGTGGGGCACTGGCTACTCGATTTGATTAGAAAAACCATTCGATTATACTACTCTCTTTTTCATTCTCCAACATGAATTATCAACTCCTCCACCCACTTCTAAGAAGAAAACAAAGCATGCACAATTGGCCAAATCCAATCCAACCAAAAACTACACCATTCATCCCAATTCATGCGACCACTTACACCAAACTTTTCCCAAATTATTTCAAAGAGATATCACGACGTATAAAATAGATTCATACATGGCATATTAGCATTTGACTCCAAATTGGAAAAGAAATGAAAACGTGCCAATCAAACATCGAGAAATCGATACCAAAGTGATAATCCGAAAAAATAGCATAACATGAAAGCATGTAGGGACTAAACAAAGCAAGCGGCATAGGAACGAGAAGGCCAAATATGATATGCAATGAAAATCAATGGGTGATGGAGAAACATGGAGGGATCTCAAAAAAAAAAAATTTTAGCTCAAAATCCTAACAATCCTAGAGATTCTAACACTCTCCCCCCAACTTAAAATAAGCATTGTCCTCAATGTTGGGAGAGTACTAGATCTCGGCAAAAGATCCTAGAAAAGAAAAAAAATACGAAAGCAAACATGCGAAAGCAAACTAACTAACTTTTTATTTATTTACACTACATGGAAAGAATACACCTTAGCAAAATGCGGATCTCGTATGTATAACGGCGGTGGCAACTGCTCGATCATATCCTTACGCTCCTCCGCGAGCATCGCCACGTTCGATGTCCTACCTCCATTGCGGGCATCAATGGCAAGCGACACAACCCCAAGCATTGTGATAGGTTCCTGCAAAATGGGGGAGATAGGTCGTGTCAAAAATAATTGGGCGAGAGCGCCCATCCAAGTGAAAAGCTTGCCAAAATGGGTCGTCGAAATGAATAAAAGAATTTACAATCAAATGACGACAATCCGAATCATTTTGATATGGAATTAAATAATTTGATTCGGAGGTGGAGGGAAAAGAAATGTGGGAACTTCCCTGAAATGTGATGCTAGGCTCGGTATGATGCACGGCCTCAGGAGGAGGTGGAAGTGGCTGCAGAGAGAAAACTGGAGTAGGAGGAAGCTCGGGCTCAATACATACCATGTCACAATCCCCGTCGCTATCCTCTTCCTCGACATCAATATCAACTATCTCTGCGGCACTCCCCACAAATGGTAACTGCTCCTGACATATCTCCTCGATGACTGGCAAGTGCGCATCCTGAGGCGAGGGAAGTGACATCAGTGACGGGACTGGAGGTAGACTCGTCTCGGGCAAATCCAAGCACGCATCATCCTCGCCATCTCAGAAATAGTTCATCTCAGTCGTACTCCCAAAGTACTCAACCGCCTCGACCTGTGAAGCTAACTCTGAAGTGGAATGTGGCTCAGGCCCCATGGTGTCCTCAATCTGCTCTCGGCCATCATGCACATACACTTCATCCTCAACCTCAAAGTGAAAATGCATCGTGTCACCGTCGTGGTCGACACGCACTCCATCATCTGTCTCCTCCGACTCCTCAAAATGTATATGCTCAATGTCCTCTACCTGGCTCTCATGCAACCCATCCTCCTGCTCTGCTCTGTATCCCATGAGGTCGCAAGGAAAAGAGCCCAAAAGTGGCTCCTCAAGCTGACACTGGGCCTGCAGCTCTGCATCCTGAAGTGGAAACTGGGACTGGCCATCATCCTCATATCCAAGTGACTGCTCTCCAGATGGCTCAGTCTGCTCCCACTCTGCAAGGTCCCTCAGGTAACACCAGGAATCCTCGGTCGAATAATCAAAGAATTCTCCCCCGCAACTCATCTGCACAAAATCCCGCCCAGATGGCGATAATCCAGTATAAAATATCTGCAGGAGGTGATCCTCGTGGAAACTCTGGTGTGGGCACGCAAGCACCAAATCAGTGAACCTCTGCCAAGCCTGATGGTAGGCCTCTCCATCGGCCTGGTCGAAGCTCGCTATGTACTGCTCCATGGCCTGCCGCCCCTGTACCTGTTCCAAAAAGATAGGCAAAAACACTCGGAGAAATTCAGCCTGAAACGACAACCAAGTAAAATGTGAGTCGAGAGACAAAGAATCAAACCAAAATCTAGCATCATCTTGTAAAGAAGAGGGAAAAAATCTGAAGTATATGCAATCATCGCTAATGTTCCCACCAAGACATGAATACGTCCACTCTTCAAAATTTTTAATATGCAAATGAGGGTTCTCCCACTCCGTGCCATGAAATTATGGCGGAAGTGGAATATCCTCCAAATCAACGTCCAAAAAATCTGAAGATGATGCCATTGTAAAAAAAATTTCCAAGAAAATGAAAATAACAACCAAAAGACTCAATAAAAGGAAAATAAATAAACGAAAAAAAGACACACACTAAAAGATAGAAGTATCACACTAAATATTTCAAAATCAATCAAAAAATGCTAAGAATAGAAACCGTTGTCCCCGGCAACGGCGCCAATTGGCTGACTCGGAAAACGCGCAAGTGAGCACGCCTTCCACTCCCAAGCGTAGGAGTGTCAATGCAATAAAAATAACCGGTGAGTATCGGGTCGGATCACAGGGACAATTCGTTCTATTTTCACAAAATTGATTGATAAAGAAAAATAATAGCATGCTACAACTAACTCAACTAACGGTGGATGAGTGTGTGAAAGAAAAAGTGGTGAAAACTAAACTCTAACCTAAGTGGCTAGGGGTGGAGAGCCGAATCGGCAAGTAACAAGGAGGACTCGTATGTTGTGTGTGTGAATGAGGCCGTGGGCGTGGGAATTCATCTCAAATATAACTCAATTGCTTTCCCGGCTAAGGGACGAACAATCGGTGGGTGTGGCATTTCATCGAACATATGGGGTGCAATAAAAGTAGTGTATGAAACAACGAGAAATACTTTAAGCAAATAAGAGAGGGTCGGCTACGATAGTTCCCCTCTATGGATTACCCACTAGGATTCCATCAACAACCAACATCTCAAAGTTTCATCCACCAATTTTGAAAATAGAAACATGCTAAAGATGAAATTCACAACCCAAACAACAACAATCACACAACACAACAACACAAGCAAGATCTAGCAATTCATGATGAAAAGAAGACATGTATATCTCTAGAGATAATCATCCAATACAATACAAGTTGCTAAACCAAAATTACACAAGAGTTAAGAAAGAGTTCACCAATGTGTCACTCAAATATGAAATCCTCATACTCAAGTGGTCCTCCAAGCTCCAAGCTTCATCAACCTCCCCCCATGGCCTCCAAGCTCATCTTCCTCCTCCAAATTTCAGCAAAAAATAAGAACTAGGGTTGAAAAACCCCCAAATTTGTAATATAAACTCATTCACAGCTTAACGGGTCTGAAATTAAGTCAAACGGGTCGGATTCTGGCACAAACCCGCAAGCAATGCCCAAAGCTGCAGAAATTTTCAGCACCGTCACCCTGTCTTGCAAAAATTCTAGAAAAATCATCCGACCTCAGAATGACGTGTTCCAGGCGGCGATGGAATCGGGACTTCACGAACTTCGACTAAAAAATATCATTAGGCCGGAATATATACTGGAATGATAGCAGAATTCTTCACAAGAGGGGCAAAGCTGCAGAAATTTTCAGCACCGTCACCCTGTCTTACGAAAATTCTAGAAAAATCATCCGACCTCAGAATGACGTGTTCCAGGCGGCGTTGGAATCGGGACTTCACGAAATTTGACTGAAAAATATCATGAGGCCGGAATATGCATTGGAATAACAGCAGATTTCTGCACAAGAGAAGGCATTGCAGAATTCTTCTTCCCTTCTTCTTGCTTCCGATAAATCTCCATAAATTCCAGAAAAATCCTGAAAAATAGGAAATGCAATAATTAGTGACAAGAAGTGGGTTTTAAGTATAACAAGTGATAAGATCTAATATACAGACTATGCACAATTACGAGCTAGATAGAGCCTATATGTGAAATATATATGCTAAAACCCAAGGAAATACGGGGTGAAAATGACACTTTTCATTCGGAATCAATAGGTGGAGGCCGAAGGGGGGTCAACGGCCTGAGGGGTGGCCACCAGCGGCTGCACGTGGGTAACGGCCGCGAGTTGATGAATCAAAATGACAGTTTTTGTGATGTCGAGTCGCTGTTTTGTGTTGCTAAGGGGTTTTCGCGGCCTGAGGGGGTAAGGGGGCACTGTAGTAGGTAGAGGGGGTGAGGGGAGGTTGAAGGCGGCGGGGAGGGTCACCGGCGGTGGCCAAAAACGTGCGGGCGTGGGCTTTCCGGTGGACTGGGCGGCAGTCTTGGGTTTCTGCGGGGTTTTGAGGGAGAGAGAGAAAGGGAGGAGGAAGAGAAGAGAGAGGGGAGGTAGGTGGTGGTGGCTGGAAGTCTCGCCGGTGGCAAGGAGGAGGAAAAATGCAAGAAGAAGGGGCGGCAGGTTGCTTGTGCGTGAGCCCTAGGGTTTTCTTGCGTGTTGTGTTTTTAAGATGATAAGTTTGCTAAATTGGGTATAAAAGGGGTGTAGTTTGGATTAATAGGAGAGAGGGTGTGAGAGAGGGAGATGGTTTATTTAAGGTGAGAATAGCTACAAGAATCCTCTCATGATACGTAGGCAATCCCATTAGATTTGGGGGTAAGTTTGAATTTCAAATTAGATTAGGCTAATCGGGTTGTGGATGTAATTAGTGTGTTAGGTTGGGCTAACAGTGTCCGAAAATTATGAGAAAAATATTGGGACGACCGTGACGACGAGAGGCTCAAGGATACGATGGTCGATCACGTGCTAGGTTCACGAAAAACGAACTAAAATATAAAAAGGTCCAACATTGAAGTCTAAAGTTACGACGCCCCTTCAATCAAAGCTGATTTGTGGGAGAACGACCCATGAAATGACATTCACTAAAAATCCCATAAATAACTACTCTCTCTGGGAGTCACAACGACATATCACATCGCATGTTTCGGATACAAGAGGAGGTCAAATAAAATACGCGTACGAAAAAGAACGTACACGTAGAAATACATACGATCGTAAAACGACCGTTATATCCTACCCACCTTAAGAAATGATTCCGCCCTCGGAATCTACATCAACTACTGCTCAGGAAAAAGATGCGGGTAGTGCTCTCTCATCTCATCTTCGCGCTACCAAGTGGACTCTCCAGGTGATCTGTACCGCCACATCACTCTCACCAGTTCGACCACCTTGTTCCTCAACTGCTTCTGTCGACGGTCCAAAATCTGCACTGGCTGCTGCTCATAAGTCAGGTCCGGCTAGACCGTGATCTCTGAAAAGTCCACAGTGTGTGATGGATCAGTGACATATCGACGTAGCTGAGATACGTGGAAAACGTCGTGAAATCCCTCCAAAGATGGTGGCAGAGCAAGGTGATAAGCCACTGCTCCCATATGCTCCAGCACATCAAACGGTCAAATATACCTCGGACTCAGTTTTCCCTTCTTCCCGAAACGGATGACTCCACGGTTCGGAGAAATCTTCAGGAAGAAATGATCTCCCGGCTGAAACTCTAAAGGTCGTCTCTTGGTGTCTACCCAATGCTTATAGCGATCCTGTGCAATCCAAAGCTTATTTCTGATGTCCCTCACGACATCGACAGCTTCCACAATCATCTCCGGACCCAACAGCTCTCGAGATCCGATGTCATCCCAGCTCAGTGGCAATCTACATTTCCTTCCATATAAGGCAGCAAACGGCGCCATGCCAATGCTCACCTGGTAGCTGTTGTTGTATCAAAATTCCACTAGATGGAGATGATCTTCCCACGAACCCTTCAGATCAAGCGTACAAGCTCTCAGCATATCCTCCAGAATCTGAATCGTCCTCTCTGACTGGCCATCGGTCTGTGGGTGGTACGTCGTGCTGAAATTCAAACTGGTACCAAGATTCTCATGCAGACTTTTCCAGAACTGAGATGTAAATCTCGAGTCTCTGTCAGATACGATGCTCACCGAAACTCCATGTAAGCGCACAATCTCCTGCATGCACATGTACTCATCACGAACTAACTCAAAGAGGAACTATAATAGAGAAGTAAAATAAAATTTACCTCTAGATACTTCCTCGCCAAGACTTCCATGGACTGTCCCATTCGAAAAGGTATGAAATGTGCATACTTGGTCAATCGATCAACGATCACCCAGACTGCATCGTTCTGCTTCGGGCTCCGAGGTAGGCCTATCACGAAATCCATCGTGATGTGCTGCCACTTCCACTCCGGAATAGGAAGTGCTTGTAGCAATCCTGCTGTCCGATGGTGTTCTGCTTTCACCTGCTGGCATACCAAACACTTGGCAACGCTCCGTGCCACACTCCTCTTCATGCTAATCCACCAATAATTCAGACGGAGGTCCTTATACATCTTCGTGCTTCTAGGATGTATGGAATAAGGCGAGCTATGAGCCTCACCCAACAACTCCTCTCTGATGTCACCTGCAGGTATGCAGAGTCTACTACCTACCTCAGCGAACCATCCTCATGAATAATAAACTCTGTCCGAAGTCTAGCTTCAACCTGTCTCCTGATCCTCTGTAGCTTCGGATCCCCTGCCTGAGTTGCCTTGATACGATCCACGATCATAGACTGAATCTGCAAACTCATCAGTGAAACGATCACTCCTGGTAGGACAAACTCAATGTCCATCTCTTTCAGCTCCTTATATACTCTCTAGTCGGCAGTATGCATCATCACTACAGGGAGTCTGCTCAAAGCATCTGGCACTACATTCACCTTCCCCAGGTAATACTGCAGATCTATCTCATAGTATGCCATCAGCTCCAACCATCGTCTCTGATGCATATTGAGCTCCTTCTGTGTAAAAATGTATTTCAAGCTTTTGTGCTCGGTGAAGATTTTCACGCTCTCACTCAACATGAAGTGTCTCCAGATCTTCAAAGCAAATATCACCGCAGCTAACTCCAGGTCATGCGTCGGATAGTTCTTCTCATGATTCCTCAACTACTGAGAAGCGTACGTGACCACATGTCCATGCTGATGTAAGACGCATCTGAGACCCTTGCCAGATGCATCACAAAAAATCTTGAAGCCCCTGCTCCGATCCAGTACACCCAATACCGGTGTCGTGGTCAACTTTTCCTTCAAGATACTGAAGGCCTTCTCACAATCCTCTGACCAGACAAACTCCATATCCTTTCTCGTCAGCTTCGTCATCAGCTCTGCAATCCTCGAGAAATCCTTAATGAACCGACTATAGTAGCCTGCTAATCCAAGAAAGCTCCTGATATTTGATACTGACTGTGGGTTCGGCCACTCGATGACCGCTCCGACTTTCTCCGGATCTACCGATATGCCATCTCCAGACACCACGTGTCCCAGGAATGCAACTCTGTCCAGCCAGAACTCGCACTTACTAAACTTGGCATACAGCTTATGACGTCTCAGTGTCTCCAACACTGTCCTCAGATGATGGATGTGCTCCTCTTCTGACTTCGAGTAAATAAGAATGTCGTCGATGAAGATAACAAAGAACTTATACAGGAAGTCATAGAAAATCAGATTCATTAGGTTCATAAACACTGCTGGAGCATTGGTCACGCCAAACGTCATGACTACGAACTCGTAGTGTCTGTAATTTGTCCCGAAGGATGTCTTCGAAATATCGTCCTTCTTCATCTTCAGCTGATGGTATCCGCTCCTCAAATCCAGTTTCGAGAAAACTCTCGAACCTCCAAGCTGGTCAAAAATATCATTAATCTGAGGCAGCGGATACTTGTTCTTCACAGTCACTGCATTCAGCCCTCTGTAGTCCACACATATCCGGTGGGATCCATCCTTCTTATTCACCAACAGAACCGGTGCACCCCACGGTGACACACTAGGATGGATGAACCCCTTCTACAGCAAATCGTCCAACCGTTTCTGCAACTCCTCTAGCTCTGCAGGAGCCATCCGATACAGCGCCTTCGAAATAGGTTGCGCTCCCGGCATCAGATCTATACTGAACTCCAAAGCTCTATCGGGTGACAAACCTGAAATATCATCCGGGAAGACGTCATCGAAGTCTCTGATGACTGCTGGCCTACTAACCTTATGGCGTCAACGATCGACTCCTCTGGCTTGGCCCAGAATCTAACGGGCCCAAGCGATCGCTCTCTGCTGTGAAACTTGAACTCCGGGTGGCATGGAATCCTGAACACCACCTTCTTGCTGCGGTAATCGATCGAAGCATGAAAATCTCCCATCCAATCAATGCCAAGAACAACATCAAAATTTGGCAGATCATGGATAATGAAGTTGGCATAGAGCTCGTGTCCATTGATCACCAACGGAATCGAGCGACATCCCAAATTAACTGTCACCACTCCGTTTCCTGTAATGATGTCCCAGCACTTAGGATGTGTATGGGTGAGAATGTAGTGTTCTGTTACGAATCTCCAGGTTATGATGCATATAAATGCACCGAGTCGAATACGGTTAACGCCTGGAAAGACGACACTAAAATGGTGCCTAAGATTTAGAAAGATAAAACTAAGGTTAAACAGGACTACTAACCTAGCTAGTAAGGGTCAAACAAACACATGCAAACAATATGATCTAAGCTATACAAAAGAAAGACTAGTTCTAAAGAATTACATGTAATGACGCCATCCACGTCTTCAGTCTCTACGGCTGTCATGGTATAAGCTGGCCTTCGTGGTGGTGCTATTTGACGGTAAATCTGCTCTTGAGGTGGCAAAGGGGATCGACGAACAACATCTCCTCTCTGGGTAGGGGCTGGTGCTCGACTCTACAGTGGGGCTGGTGCTCGACTCTGTAGTGGGGCTGGTGCTCTACCCTCAGTACGATGAAGGTTCAGACAATCTCTAGCAGTGCGCGAGGCATCTCCACATACCAGACACAAACCCAGCTTCCTCCTGCAATTGTTCTGTGTATGCCCCGTTTGCCACAGAAGTGACATGGGCCCTTCATCTAATGCTGAGCAGGTGCTCCTGGCCTCTTGAAAGGCACCGTCTGATTGGATCTCATAGTAGGCCTAGCAGGTGGCCTATACTGCTCCATTGGTCTCTTTCCTCCACCAGCAGGAGGATCAAGAAGTCTCGCTACAGCCTCATGGGTCCTGGCTGCATTCAGTACAACCCCCATAGTAAGTAAGTCCGCTGAGGACATAGAGGCCTGGATCTTAGGGTGTAGCCCTTGACGAAACCGATCAGCTCTGTTCACCTCCTTCTTCACCATGTGCGGGGCAAAGCGGCTCAACATCTCAAACTCCGCTTCGTACTCATCAACCGACAGCTCCCCTGAGTCAGGTTCATGAACTGCTGCAAGAGCTCCCTCTTCACAGCCTTGGGAAAGTACTTCTCCTTGAACATCGACTTGAAAGTGCTCCACTCCACTGGCTTCTGCAGACGCCTCTCCTCAATGCGCCACCAGTTCCTTGCATTCTCAATCAGCTGCATCTTCGTTATCTCAACTCTAGTCTCATCAGGTATCTTAGCAGCTATCAGTTTGTCCTCAGTGCTCTGGATCCATTCGTCGGCATCCAGCATTCCATTCTTCCCAGAGAAGGTCCTTGGCTGTAACTCATTGAACTGCTTCACTCCAGGAGCAGCTCGAGGTGCAGGCGGAGGCGGCGGTGGTGCAACCGGAGCAGCCCGGGTAGCACGGTTGGACTGCTCAACCAAGTGATGTTGAACATCCAACATCTCTCTCATAACGCCCAGAAATTGGCGAAACTCGCCACCCTGGCCATCCATGGTCCCGTCAGCTGAAGGTCCGGCTCGTGTATTGCATCCTCCTGCCATCATATTGACAAGGAAAACCCAAATTTAGTCTTGTACACGTAAACTGGATATTTAAAATGAATGCGAGTAATTCTATTGCTATGAACTTTTTGTAGTGCCCTGTGGTAGCTACTGCACACGTACTAGAGGGGGGGTGAATAGTACTTAAAATAATTAAGAGAGTTATTCCTAACTATTGTGAAATGAACAAACGACAATGCGGAATTAAACAACAATCAACAAGAATTAAACAACGCAAACAAAGTATGTTACTGGGTTCAGATCCACCCAAGTCTCCCCGACTTGTTCCCGGTGATCCTACGTCCCAACCACCCGGATCCCCTCCGGATACTTGAGTTAGCAACCCTAACTCAAGATTTCCACTATGAAGTACTTGTGAACAACCTTCACAAGTCAAATCATACACAAAGTAATTTGTGACTCCCACAACCCGGGATCACAACCACACTCTCACAACCGAGAGTGAAACTTACAATTCAAATATGAAATGAAATAAACTCTTACCTTACAAAATCCTATGCCTTGAGTATACTTACCAAATTAGGGCAATGATGGATTTTGAGGAAGAGGATGTCACCAAACCCTAGCTTCAAGGAGATGACCAGCAATGGAAGCCTAGGGTGGAGTATGGTGACTAGAATCAAGCTCTTGGCTTGAGAAGCTCACAATGGAGAGAATCTCTCTTGAGGAAGATGGCTCAAAGAGTGAAGGGAGAGATTCTTGTGAGGGAGAGAGAGCTTTGAATTAGCTTGGGAGAGCTCTTCTCTTAGGTCTGAAATTGCTTGGAAATAGGACCTCTTACCCCCTTTCAAACGAATCAGGATTCTATTTAAAGGGGCAAGAGAAATCGAGTTTGAAAGAATCCCAACGGCTCTATTCTGAAGCAGACTAGTCGGTCAAAGAAGGATCACTGACCGACTAGTTCATCAACTAGTCGGTCGGTGATACAACGTAGACCGACTAACGGTAGAACAGCCAAGAAGTCGAAGTACAGGCAAAGAGAACTATTCGGTCTAAGAAGACTTGCCGACCGACTAGTTTCACAACTAGTCGGTCGGTGAATGATCTTTGACCGACTAACATCGAAATAGAATAGGCTGACTTCAAGATGACTTAGTCGGTTTAAGAACAAATGCTGACCGACTAGTTTCTCAACTAGTCGGTCGGTAAACGTTCTTTGACCGACTAACTCGAAACAGTAGCTCAGGCAGAAAATGACTGTACACAACTAGTCGGTCTAAGAAGGATTCCTAACCGACTAGATCGTCATCTAGTCGGTCGGTGACTCTTCTTTGACCGACTAACTATAGACAGAGAAAAGAGCTGAATAAAGAGAGGCAAACTAGTCGGTTCATGTATAGTTACCGACCGACTAGATCGTCATCTAGTCGGTTGGTGACTCTTCATGAACCAACTAACATGCACTCGAAGCCGAGGGAAGAAACGATAGGCTTCGGGAAAGTTTCTAATGGCTTCTAAGATTATCCTAGCTCTAAGATATGAGTGAAATGGAGTTTATAATGTAAGTCCTACTCAAGGCTTAACATTCTAATCTATGAAGCTAGAAGACTATAAAATAAACCTTACGAGCCGTCTTCAAAGCTTCAATCTTCATTCCTCTTGACTTCAATATTGCTCCTTGAGCTTCAACGAAGTTCCAGGCACACGATCACGCGTATTGAGAAGTCTTGAGACGTCGCTTTTGATGTACGTGGTATTTTGGCGACGATCTCCATAATTGCGCTCACAAATAAGTTAGTATACATTATTTATGTTTGCTCATCATCCAAAACCAAATCCGGGGAATCATATCACAACATTCTCCCCCTTTTTGGTGATGACAAACCAACATAAATAATAATCAATAATAATGATTCAATAGAAATTTACTTACTCTCCCTGCATTAATGACACGTTAGTTCCATATTCAATAAAATTCATTCGCATCATGCAGATGAGGAAATTATAAAATATGAATCCTACTATTGACATATAGGATCTAAATCCCTTTTTATATCTTCACTCCCCCTGAATCTAACACATCAAATTAGACTCATGGATTCCTTTGAATTATTAATTAGCACATTGTCATTATTATATCTTTCCCCTTTGTCATTAGCAAAAAGAGCGGGAGGAGAACAACAACACAACCAATGGCTAAAAAATAACGCATGGGAGTCGAAGAAGACGACCAAGGTCCAAAATAACACCAATGCAAAATATCAAATGTAAAGTACCGAATAAAAGCAAAGCGTGTCAAGGAGACCAAAGTCGAAAATCGGAAACCGAAATCATCAAACCATAGGTGAAATACGAAAACCGAAATCATAAAACCATAGGTGAAATACGAAAACCGGAATCATAAAATCATCGGCGAAAATCGGAAAACGAAATCACCAAGCCATAGGCAAAAATCGAAATACGAAATCATCAAGCCATGGGCGAAAAACGAAATCCGAAATCATCAAAACTCAAATCAATTTCACTTATTGAGTTTTGGAACATACTCTCCAAAATCAATAGAATGCATGGAAAACAATTCTATGTTTCCATAGAAAGAATTCTATTAAATCCATAAAATCGTCGAACGACGAAATCAACATCAGAGACAAAAATAATCCGATGTGCATACTAAATGTTGCATGCAAGAATGTTATGCCAAAAAAAATAGATAGAACATCATATAACAATGGCATACACAAATCTCGCATACCAAATGAAGCAAAATGATACCAATTGTAATATATTCTACCAATGGATACCAATATGAATCAAAAGTATGAACATACTTACAACATTAAGCTCCCCCTACTTTGGTGCATCACTCAAGCACCAACAACTCCAATCGAACGAAAATCCTTGCAAATCACGGAGTTGGTAGGGTTGGTATCTCATGGTGGATTTAACCTAGAGAATATCATTTTGGTATCCAAAAATCCTTTTGGATCCTATGGGTTAGGCAATAAATTTAGCTAACTAAATTCAAATTAAATGTAACCCATACATATCACAATTGCTTTGGTACCCATAAAAATGAAATTAAACTTATGGTACCAAGCAATGAAGGGTCAAAGGAAACTAACCCTTCGGAAACCAAGTCCAAGAGGAACTTGATTTCCCAACATAATCATCATTCAAAATAACATCATTAATAAAAGATTGCACATACAAATTCTTATTATGCATGCTTGTGTTCTTCGGACCCCAAATAGTGTATGTCTTGGGAGTCCTAATCCTATTGGGAACATGCATACGTTGTTGATTTCTATGTGATGCATGTCGTGGGTAAGCATATGGCATGCGATGCAATGGTGCATGACGATAATTATTCATATGAGGATGAGGATGAACATATGAATGTGGAGGAACACGTGCATGAGTGTGTCTCACATGGTGTGCACGTGCTCGTGGATGCGGAGCATAGAAATCGGCATATGTGCTAACATGTGGGGTAGGATGTGTGTTCCTACGAGGCATGGTATACATGTAAGCATGACCCTTCTTAGGAGGTCCACCCAAAGTGGGTTTCTTTCCAAATGGGGGCGTGTTCCTAGCGGAAGCACCATTGGTAGAAGATCTACCCATGACGTGTTTACTTCCACTAGTAGAAGCATCGGAAGATGGCCTAACAAAGGTGGCGGACGATTTGGATGACTCTCCCATCTTATACCCCAAACCAATGTGATGATTGGCCGGAGGTAAGTCATTTAGGATATCATCCAACTTGCCCTTACCTTTGTTGAATTCATGAATTCGGCCTAATGTGCTCTCATGCTTCTCGGTGAGAGAATGCAAAGAAGCATCCAAAGTGGACACTTGCGATGCGAGTGCACAAACACGTGACTTGAGATTTTTATTCTCAATACTCAAAGTTGAGATTTGAGACGTCAAATCCGCTATCACATGTTCATCCGAATCCTCGATATGAACATGCTCAAGTTGAGACTTGAGATTTTCAATCTCATTTCTCAACCCATCAACAACGGTGTCGTTGTTGACGATGAAAGGCTTAGGCGAGTTTTTAAGACTATCTAATTCATTTTTAGTCTTCATAAACTTAGTAGCCATATTAGAAAACGTATTCCATAGTTGTTCATTGGCTATTCTAAGTTCATCATTGGTTACCTCTTCTCCTTCATCCTCTCTTCCATCCTCGCTTCCATCCTCGCTTTCATCGGAGGAAGTCTCTTCATCACAATCCTCTTTTCCCATAAAGCACGTGTGTGCAATCTCCACTCTTTCATCGTCCGATTCTCCACTTGAGGAGTCGGAGTCGGTGAAAGTGCCGACAAGCCCTTTCTTGTGCTTTCTTGACTTGTCGAGCTTGGATCCCTTCCATTTTCCCTTGTGTTTGTAGAGAGGACAATCCGGCTTGATATGTCCTGGCTTGTTGCATTTGTAACACACGGGAGTAGAAACATTAGTCGAAATAAATTTAGATTTACGATTCAACTTACCTTGTCGGAAGAATCGGATGAATTTCTTTGCCATATTGGCCAATGCTTCCATGTCCAATTCTTCGTCCTCTTCTTCTTCCGAATCTTCATCATCGGTAGATGGAGTGGCCTTGAATGCAATTGCCTTTTTCTTTGGCTCGTCTTGCTTCAAGTACGCCTTCATCTTTTCCCTCATCCGGATCTTACTATCCTTGCGTACCTCATAAGACAACAAGGTACCCATTAGTTGTACGACGGTATATTTATTCATGTCATTACCTTCCTCGATGGCGAAGGTACGCTTCTCCCAACAAGAAGGAAGTCCATCGATTATCTTCGAGACTTTCTCCTTTTGGGTGTAGGTCTTCCCAAGAGCTTCCAAGTCGTTTGATATATCCACGAAGCGAGCGTAATAATCCTTCATGGTTTCTCCCTGCTCCATATGAAACAACTCAAATTCTTTATTAGCAACGACGAGTTTAGAATCTTTTACCGTACTCGATCCTTCGTGCAATATGAGGAGTTGGTTCCATATTTGATATGCACTCTTACATGTGCATATCTTGTTGAAGTCCTCGGGCTCCAACGCACAATTCAAGGCATTCATTGCCTTGGCATTGGCTACTTCCGCGGCGACCTCCGCGGGGGTCCACTTTGCGAAATCTTCTTCGGAAGGCTCGACATACTCCGTCATGGTGGCTCTCCATAGTGAAGCGCTCCGGAGGAAAATTTGCATCCGGCATTTCCAGTACCCGTAGTTGATACCGTTGAAGTGTGGAGGCCTGACGGAGGATAGTCCTTCCATAACTGAAGAAGCTCCATCACGGTTCTTGAAGGCGTTGTAGTCGTTGTTCGTCATAGCTTTGAACTTGTAGCTTTAACCTTGGCTCTGATACCAATTGTAGTGCCCTGTGGTAGCTACTGCACACGTACTAGAGGGGGGGTGAATAGTACTTAAAATAATTAAGAGAGTTATTCCTAACTATTGTGCAATGAACAAACGACAATGCGGAATTAAACAACAATCAACAAGAATTAAACAACGCAAACAAAGTATGTTACTGGGTTCGGATCCACCCAAGTCTCCCCGACTTGTTCCCGGTGATCCTACGTCCCAACCACCCGGATCCCCTCCGGATACTTGAGTTAGCAACCCTAACTCAAGATTTCCACTATGAAGTACTTGTGAACAACCTTCACAAGTCAAATCATACACAAAGTAATTTGTGACTCCCACAACCCGGGATCACAACCACACTCTCACAACCGAGAGTGAAACTTACAATTCAAATATGAAATGAAATAAACTCTTACCTTACAAAATCCTATGCCTTGAGTATACTTACCAAATTAGGGCAATGATGGATTTTGAGGAAGAGGATGTCACCAAACCCTAGCTTCAAGGAGATGACCAGCAATGGAAGCCTAGGGTGGAGTATGGTGACTAGAATCAAGCTCTTGGCTTGAGAAGCTCACAATGGAGAGAATCTCTCTTGAGGAAGATGGCTCAAAGAGTGAAGGGAGAGATTCTTGTGAGGGAGAGAGAGCTTTGAATTAGCTTGGGAGAGCTCTTCTCTTAGGTCTGAAATTGCTTGGAAATAGGACCTCTTACCCCCTTTCAAACGAATCAGGATTCTATTTAAAGGGGCAAGAGAAATCGAGTTTGAAAGAATCCCAACGGCTCTATTCTGAAGCAGACTAGTCGGTCAAAGAAGGATCACTGACCGACTAGTTCATCAACTAGTCGGTCGGTGATACAACGTAGACCGACTAACGGTAGAACAGCCAAGAAGTCGAAGTACAGGCAAAGAGAACTAGTCGGTCTAAGAAGACTTGCCGACCGACTAGTTTCACAACTAGTCGGTCGGTGAATGATCTTTGACCGACTAACATCGAAATAGAATAGGCTGACTTCAAGATGACTTAGTCGGTTTAAGAACAAATGCTGACCGACTAGTTTCTCAACTAGTCGGTCGGTAAACGTTCTTTGACCGACTAACTCGAAACAGTAGCTCAGGCAGAAAATGACTGTACACAACTAGTCGGTCTAAGAAGGATTCCTAACCGACTAGATCGTCATCTAGTCGGTCGGTGACTCTTCTTTGACCGACTAACTATAGACAGAGAAAAGAGCTGAATAAAGAGAGGCAAACTAGTCGGTTCATGTATAGTTGCCGACCGACTAGATCGTCATCTAGTCGGTTGGTGACTCTTCATGAACCAACTAACATGCACTCGAAGCCGAGGGAAGAAACGATATGCTTCGGGAAAGTTTCTAATGGCTTCTAAGATTATCCTAGCTCTAAGATATGAGTGAAATGGAGTTTATAATGTAAGTCCTACTCAAGGCTTAACATTCTAATCTATGAAGCTAGAAGACTATAAAATAAACCTTACGAGCCGTCTTCAAAGCTTCAATCTTCATTCCTCTTGACTTCAATATTGCTCCTTGAGCTTCAACGAAGTTCCAGGCACACGATCACGTGTATTGAGAAGTCTTGAGACGTCGCTTTTGATGTATGTGGTATTTTGGCGACGATCTCCATAACTACGCTCACAAATAAGTTAGTATACATTATTTATGTTTGCTCATCATCCAAAACCAAATCCGGGGAATCATATCACAACACTTTTATAATTACAGGACCTGCATGGGCCACCACAAAAACCTGTCACGCCCCGCTTCCCGAAACGGGAGCGAGGACGAGACGAAGGTCCGCATGGGCCGGAGCTGTGAGGTTCAGACCCAATAAGCGTCTGTAGAGATACCATTTAAAGATTTACAGGTTCTTGCATTTAAAAAGTTCATAACAATAATAATAAAGTACTCGAAAGGAAATTTGCATTCATTGAAAAAGATAATGTCCAGCACATAACAAGTCTAACAAAAGATGCCAAGCATGGCTACAACTGCGGAAAGGAAACTAATGGTGCGAAGCACCCAACCTAGACAGAAAGTAAATCGGTGCTACGCACCCAAAAAAAGCAGTAAACCTCAGAAGGTTAGCAATGGTGAGGAACCTCTAAGTCTGGTGTAACGACCACTTTTCGTTGTACACTTTTCGTGCACGTGCTTTTGTTCGTGCACGTGTTTGTTTTAGACCTTGTTTGTTTGTGAACACTTTCGTGTGATATGCCGTTGCGAACGTCTCCGAGAGTATTAAATAGTGGCACTAATTTGGAACGACGCTTCTCGAGTCGTTTTCCCACAATTTAATCTTACTCGATGAGACGTGGCGATTTTCACTTTTGACGGGAGACGTTTCTAATTTTAGTTTCGTCGTCCGACGTTGAAATTGAGATCCGTCTTCTTAGTTAGCTCACTTTCGTCATCACGATCACCCCGATATTTATTTTATAATTTTTGGAGTTTATTTGACCACTTTTATATTTTTAACAAGTTTTATATTATTTTTAATAATTAATTTTTAAATTATTTTCAGCCAAATAAAATTTATTTGAGTTTTAAACGTTTTAAAGAATTTTTGGGCCAATTTCCAGCTCATTTGGACCAAGTCAAATCCTTGGATGAGTTGGAGAAGTTGAGATTTAAATTTTAAATTATTTTAAACTTCTAATCCTATTAGATTTAGCCCTAGACCAAGTCAACCCATCTACACTATATAAACAACCCCTAGGAAGAACTATTTTCGCAAGAAAATAGCCCTAGCCTCTTCCAAAACTCAGATTTGACGTTGCGACGATTCGTCGCAACGTTGCGACGAACAGCAACCGCACGACCGAAGGAATCGCCCCCGTTCCCCCACTCCGACCGAAGCCCAACCCCGTTCACGCTCCGCTCCGTACGTTGCAACATCGCGCCCCCCGCATCCAAGCGCCTGACCGAGCCCCTCTCCCGCACTGACCGAGAAGAAACCCCGCACCAAGCACCACCCCGCAGCCGATGCACGCCCCAAACGTCGCAGCCCCGCATTCTCTGTGCACGACCGAAGGAGCTCCCCGCACCGAGGCTGTAAGACCGAGAGCCATTCGTCGCAACCCCGCACCCGTCGCACCACTTGCCACCGTGGGCCCCCCAAGTTCTCTAGAGGTATTATGGGTCCCCCAAAGGTCCCTAGGACTACTGTGGGCCCCACCTAGGTGCCTTCCCTCCGACGATTCGCCGTGCACGACGTTGCGACACGTCGTAGCCCGTCGTCGCACGTGCTAGCTTTGGAATCTGGAACCGTTGCTCCGGTTGATTCTCTGAACTTTCCAGCAAGGAAACTAATTTGGAATCTGGACTTGGAGCGCGTTCTCTTATTCCAACCCCCGGCGTCGCTACCCGACGCCGGTGTAGCTTTCGCGTCGTGTTGAGGTAACGCTTTGCACCCCTAGGACCCCCAACCCATTGCCTGCTAATCAAGACTAAAATCAGTATTTTTAAAGTATTTTAAATGTTTTAAATTCACTAATGAAGATTAATAATATGGACTTTAGGCCGGTGGACTTGTGCACGTAGGATAATTGTGATTTTTGGACTCATTGGACGGTGTGCTCAGACGTCCTGTTTGCAGGCAAGTGAAACTTGCCGACTCTTGTGTAGGACCATGTTTTTAGGCCACTTCCTTGCTTTTAGCGTAAAAGAGACTAGTCAGTGAAATGATAGCTGGTTAGACGCCTACTTGATCTAGTTTGACAACGAAACTAGATCCGTCACCTAATTGATCTAGCTTGACAACGAAGCTAGATCCAACCCTTTAAACTTGTTGTTCATGCATACTAAACTGTCACGTTTACTTTCCTTATCTGTACGCACTTTTAACTGCCATGCATTGCATCTTACATGTCATCCAAATTGATTGTTGCATCGTAGCACACGCTACAAAATACTTGTACAATCCGTGTTTCCGTGTTACCGGCTAGGTGCACCCCTATGCCATACTTGTTAAAAACACTTCCTGGCTCGTGATCCAGAAGCGAGCATTCCAAGTTCGGGGGTAAGGCCCTGGCTTGACACACGTGGAGGGGTATGGATAAACGGTTACTTGAGCTTAGGAGTGGCCTGATCAGCCCTCTAGCCAAAAGACGGAATCTCTGTGCACGAGGTGCTTACTTTTCTTGTCTTGTACTTGTCTTGTGAATGATTCATGTAATACTTGTCATCCATGCCATGTTTAAATGTCATGCTCGTACCTTACTTTACTTTACCTGTTGCACTCATACTTTAACTGCCATGTCATCACATTCATGCTAGAACTGCTAGGTTGCTTTACTTTTGCATTCTTCCAGTTTCCTTGCACAAGTCTCTTGTAGACTTGCTGACATGTGCCCCTTGCTCTTTTGGGTGTCACATGTTAGACCCTGAGCCAGAGACCGTTGCTGAGTACGTGGCGTTTTGCTGACGCTGAGCCTGAGTCCATGTTTGCCTAAGAGGAGTTTTATGGACACCGGTGATCTTTCTTGGTGACTTTGCTGAGCTTTCTTTTGTTTTAGGTTTGTTGTTAGTTGTTGGTGCGTGTCACTTTGTTTTGTACGCTGTACTTTTGTTGGCCATGTTTGGGCCTTTAGACTCTCTTTTCTTTTAGCCTGATGGCTTTTCTGCGATGTTGGAATTTATATTTATGGATATTCTGAGATTATTCTTTTGTCTCATTTCATTATTATTATCTTGTTTCGTTCGCGTTGCAAGGACCTGCAGTTTTAAATTTGATTGACGCTTATCGGACTTGCAGCTTTGCAGCTTCAAGTCTGAGCGGACCTTCTCACGCTTCGCCTCCATATTTTTGGGAAGCGGGGCGTGACAGGTTTTGTTGGTGGCCCATGCAGGTCCGGTCTTGCAATTGCGAATTAACGAAACAACGATAATAACGGAATGTCCATTAAATAAATTGCAACATCCGAGTCAGAAGCCCTGAGTCAAGTCGTTTTCCTACGACACTAGGAGTAAGAAGGCTTAGTTAGGCGTCTGTGCTTGCTAGTTAGAGGCCTCTGATTGTTAGTTAGACCCCCCTGTCAGCAATTGATTTAATCGTCGTAGGAGTTACCTTAGTGGTTCTTGTCTAACTCTGACCATATTAGACATCTAGAATTTCCTTGGGTCGTTCACTTGGGTTCATCGATTTCGGACCAAGCTGAACGCATTTCTTTACCGTCTAACCTTTAGAAGTCTTAGCGCTTAGTTTTTAATCTTTAGTTGGTCGACCGTAAGAGTTCCCCGTAGATTTTCCTGATTTATATCCTAGGCGTATGAATGTTTTGATCATCCGACCAATTTCCTTGCCTCGATTCACGAGATCGCCTCATGACGATCGTCGTCAATTTTCAAACATCTCTATTGCAAAACCTGAACCTTCTGAAAGTATTTTTCAATCTTTTCTTCCACTAAGTTTAACTTTGTTCAAAATTTTAATATACTTATACTTCATTCTCCTTCATTGATTTATTCTTTTTAAAACGTTGTCGGGATTTTTTTTGAATACTAGCTTATAGTGTTTTCCCAGCCTATGTTTTTCGTACTTATGCAAATGCGTCATTCCTTCATATATTAATTTTATTCTGAATCGTACTTTTATTCAACTTGTAATTTTCCCTCCTGATCTATGCCATTCATATACTTTTCAAGACACATGGAATTTCAGCTTTCAGCAAGTTGGCTTTTGCTCGTCGTTCTCGCTATTTCAGATTTTTGCAAAATTACTATTTTCATAACCACTTCCTGATTTAGACCCTCCATGATTTGATTTTAAAGACTTGCTATTCGATTTCGATAATTCTACTACTAAGTTAATATTATTTTTCCGTGCATCATACATACTTTCAATTATTTTTATATCCGTGCCAGACTTGTTGTGCTCGTATATTAAGAACCTTATGTAAATCAGTTTCTCATTTCTGGCAAACCCTGGTTCTCTAAAAAGTAGTTTCAATGTTGGTTATTTTAAATCTTCCGTAGCCTAAAAGTTTTGAAAGCATTTAACATGAGTTTAAATTCTTCCGTTACTTGATTTCATTCTTGACTTTACAAAACTTTTGACAACATTATATTAAATTACTGACATATAAATTTTCTAAACCACGTCCTTAATATTCGTGTAAATGATTTTACTTCCTTTTATAATGATTTTTAAAACCAATAGACCATTTTCTCTTATTATGAATGTTCGACTCAAATTTATTTTGAACAACTCGTTTTATCGATATCCAAATATTTCTTTTCAGACTGGGATTTCAACTTTTGAAGTACAACAGTTTTCAAACTCCACGTGTTTTAGCTTATGCTATTTACCATATTTTCTTTTCTGTATCCTTTTAAGCATCACTATATCTCCCTTTCCCTCAACCTAAACATCACCATTGAGTCAATGTTTCGTCTAACCAAGCTGTCTCCTTTTATTCGTCCTATTTGAATTCGTGCTTATCGATCCTTCTCTCGTCACGCTTTCGACCTCCCTCTATTGCTTAGGCTTAAGTGTCGGTCAATGTCTGTGTCAACCCTTAATTGTTAGTAGACTCTTGGACCTTTGTGAGGGTCGTTGTGCACGTACCTAACTTGTGTACGTGGGCTTGAATGAGTGTACCCCCCATAGTATATTAATGCTTGCCTATTGTGTGGTATACATATATATATATATACTCGGAGTTATTCGTGATAGTAGGAAGTTGTTGTGTGTTAGTAGTTATAGATTGTTGTGCGGATAGCTATACTATACTTGAGATGCCTGTGTATATAAGAGTTAGCGTTGAAATATCTAAGTTGTGTATGTAGTAAGAGATACTTATAATGGTTGAAATAAAATGATTGGTAAAGCTATGTATATGCTAGGTGTGATGATAATAGGTGTACATATAGATAAGTAAGTAGGCCTATTGAGTGATTCATATATTAGTACGTGTGAGTATGTGCTCGTAGGTAGATATATATAGTGTTTAGATGTAAGTAGTTATGTTTTGTTGCCTGAGTATATAGGTGATATGCATATGATAGTAGAATTATAATTTTGATTGGTATTGCTTGCTTTTGCGGGATGTTGCATGCGTGCATACCGTGAGGTATACACGACTATTGCACACCTCAATTATGTATGTATAGGTGTATTAGTATACTATAGGTAGTAGGCTACTGTATGAATATGTACATTACTTATGTGTGACTATACGGTGAATGTTTGTACTAGGGAGGGTATTATAAATATGTGGGTGCTGATGTCTGTAATGTTATTACTATGGTATATAAATTGATTGAACTACGTGAGTATTGCCCGACTAAAGATTAAGTGTGATTGATCTATGAAATGTATACGGTTGTATTGGTAGATGTATATATAGGGGAGTGGTATTGGTATAGGTATGAATGTCGTGTTACGTATATAGAATATCCTGATATGTGTACTGAGTCTCACTCAAGCTTGAGTGGGTATACTCTAAGTATATTGAATGTATGTTTGTAGTTTGAATATAGCAATGTTTGATGTATGTATAGTGATAGGAGTGTTTGTGCCTGGTTGTGCTACGCACATGATTGTGGGTCGCTACACCAGTATATAGTTATAGGTGTTGGTCTTGTGGTATAGCTAATTACTAAGGACTTGCTCGTGTGAACGTATGTGTACTAGCTAAAACTAGGTGTGTAGGTGCGGTAGTTATATAATGATATGATTGGTATACGTGAATGAAATATTAGCGTGTATGGGTGTGCACCATGCACGGGTAATTATGTGCTTAGTTATAGTTATTGGTGACTATGGTATGTGTGGCGTGTCGTAAATATAGTTATAGGACCGTATGTGATGTGAATATATGGTGAACTATTTGCATGTATTTGAATGACTATGTATTGTGAAACTATAGTAGTGGTGAATATATATATATATATATATATATATATATATATATATATATATATATATATATATATATATATATAGTGAAACTTGATTTAATTATGGTATGGTGTGACTACATGAGTTGATGCGTTGGATGTATACTAAGGATTATTAGAGGGTAGTATACCCTTGATGTTTGTGCATAGTTAGGGTTATGGTTAGGGTTATGGTGAGGGTGAGGGTTAGGGTTAGTTAGGACCCACGTCTAATCCATTACGGGCTAGTCCAAGCTTGGTCGTGGCAGATTGTGCTTGGTTCAACCTGTGTTGACCCAGCTCATCTGCTACCCCTAATAACAATGGCACTAATACATTTAACTTTGTTCAGAGTGTGATTTTGCCATGGTTATCACGTACTGATAGCATACTTGGGCTTAACATGGTTGTCGAAAGCATGGTATACATGGTGAAAAGAACTGCCAAATTTCTCTCTGCTATAACCAATTCAAATTCCAATCTAATCCATTTCCCTTATTGGATCCAATCTAATTCAATCCCTTTTCTTTTCTATCTAAACTATAACCAATTCAAAATCCAAAAATCCATTCTTTTTTATTTTTGTAAATTGTTATTTGACCCCCCATAAATCCCCTCATCTTTGATTCCAAATTATCACTCTACTGATCAGAAAATTAAAGATCCATGTCGACCGGTCAATTGCCACCGCCGCCGGTGGCAGTCCCACACAAAACCCATCACTCGATTAGCCACCACAAGATCTTGGTTCCCGTGCTCTCTGGCGTCGTAGCAGTAGCCTCCATCGACATTTTCGTCGCCATCCTCATTTCTGTCCTCCTTTACCACCGTTTCCACTGAAATCGTACGGTCCCGACCTCCCCTTCAGATCTCAAACACACTATGAACAATCCAAACCCTCACCGGCTGTGGCGCCACCACCACTGATGACGACCCACTCCCGCTACTGCCGTTGCTTACATTAATGATGATGATGATGATGATGATGATGATGATGCTGGTGGTGGTAACCATGTGCTGCTGACACGTGGGTTTCCCGACGAAGCTGACCACCGCATGCCCGTTGGAGGTTGTGGGAGAAAGTTTGGCCGGTGACTCCTCCTTCTGCTCTGGGGTCACCGGTATGAGAGGCAGCATAACCACCGGAGACGATGTCGATCCAAAGAGCACGAGGGCAGGGTTTCCTCACAAGCGGGGCTGTTGGCTCACGAGAGCGCGATTGCTGGCCATTGCAATTTGATGGTTGATGGAAATTGCTGCGAGAAATCGTTGGGGCCCCACTGCCTCAGCTTCACATGCAAACAGCAGAGAAAAAGTACTCACATGTCACGATCAAGGGATATGTTCACCATCATGTCTGCAAAGTTTCTGTTTATACACCTCAAATGTTGAGGTGTAGATAGCATGCCTCATTAGAAATTGGCATTGCAGCATTGACACAACGATGTTAAGTCAACAGCAAGCAACCCAAAAGGCCGGAAGAGTTTTTGGAGTCAAAAGGGAAGATACCACAACACAACAAAAATAATCACAAAATGTAAAGTATTTAATATCTGTTGTAAACTTTGCGGCTATGGAGACCATAGCCCTATATTTATAGTGGTAGGGTTACATAATGGGTGGATACCCACTAACGGGTAGGCCCACCAAGAAGCCCGTTTATAACACTTCCCCTTATCCATCCATTGTTGTAAGCCATGGTGAACGCTTCAGGGTTCATGAAGCTTATTTGATCACGGGGTTGGAGATACTTCTGGATCTCTAAGTTTAAGAGTGCTTGCCTCATTAAAACCTTTGCCAAGGAAAACCCAGTGGGAAAAACCAGTGGCTAAGGGAAAAGAGTACAAGTCTCTGTAACTTCCCCTGATCGATGGATAACATCAGTGGTGGATACTTCTGGATCCAGAGTTAATGTGGCTGCCTCGTTAAAACCTTTGACTGTGGAAAACCCAGTGGGAAAAACCAACAGCCAAGGAAAAAGAGTACAACACTACGTTAACTCCCCCTGATAAGTACAAGCTTCAGGCTTGTACATCTCTCAGCTGTCTCATCCCAATTCCTAGTACAAGTTTTCTAAAGGTACTGCGAGGCAAAGCTTTAGTGAATAGGTCAGCCAGGTTGTTGCAGGACTGGATCTGCTGGATGTGGATCTGGTTGTCCACTTGCTGTTCATGAGTCCAGAAGAGCTTGGGGGAAATGGGCTTCGTCTTGTCACCTTTGATGTAGCCACCTCGTAGTTGAGCGATGCAGGCAGCATTGTCTTCGTGCATGGTGGTAGGCCCAAGATCTCCCGTCTTCAGGCCGGTGGTCTTGAGGATGTGGTTGATGATTGATCGAAGCCAGAAGCATTCTCTGCTAGCTTCGTGGATCGCGATGAGCTCGGAGTGGTTGGATGAGGTCGCTGTGGATGTCTGCTTCACGGATCTCCATGAGATGGCCGTCCCACCGTATGTGAATACGAAACCGGTCTGGGACTTTGCGTTATGTGGGTCGGACCTGTATCCCGCATCTGCGTAACCGACCAGGTCGGTGGATACACCTTTCTTGAAGTATAGTCCCATGTCTACAGACCCTTGGAGGTAGCGCAGAAGTTGTTTCACTCCGTTCCAGCGGCGCTTTGAGGGTGCTGAACTGTATCTGGCTAGTAGATTTACTACGAACGCTATATCGGGACGCGTGCAGTTTGCCAGGTATAGGAGTGCTCCAATTGCACTTAAGTAGGGTACTTCAGGACCCAGTGTTTCCTCCCCCTCTTCCAGCGGTCGGAAGGGGTCTGTTTCAACATCCAATGATCTGACGACCATTGGTGTGCTAAGCGGATGACATTTGTCCATAAGAAAGTTCTTCAGCACTTTCTTTGTATATGTCGATTGGTGCAACAGGATTCCTCCGCTTAAATGTTCAATTTGTAGTCCTAGGCAAAACTTCGTTTTGCCGAGGTCTTTCATCTCAAAAGTCTGTGTGAGACTTTTGGATATCTCATCTATCTCTGCAGGAGATCCGATGATGTTCAAGTCGTCTACGTAGACGGCGATAATTACGAATCCTGTTCCCTTTGCTCGTATGAAGATGCAAGGGCAGACTTCATTTGTTGTGAATCCTTGTTGCACTAGGAATTCACTCAGTCTGTTGTACCACATTCTACCTGACTGTTTGAGACCCTACAGTGATCTCTGGAGTTTGACGGAATAGACGTCCCGAGGTCTTTCTGTCATTTTTGTCGGTAGTTTGTATCCGTCTGGGATTTTCATATAGATGTCCTTATCTATATTTCCGTATAGGTATGCAGTCACAACGTCCATGAGCTGCATATCCAGACCTTCCTTCGTGGATAGGCCGATAATGAAACGGAAAGTGATCGCGTCCATGACCGGGGAATAGGTATCGTCATAGTCTATTCCTGGTCGTTGGGAAAAACCTTGTGCAACAAGGCGCGCTTTATAGCGCACGATCTCATTATTCTCGTTTCTTTTTCTCACGGATACCCATTTATATCCCACAGGTTTAACACCTTTTGGTGTTAGGACTACAGGTCCAAAAACTTTGCGCTTCGAGAGTGAGTCCAGCTCTACTCCTATTGCATCGTTCCACTTTGGCCAATCCTCTCTGCGTTTACATTCTGCTAGAGAGCGTGGATCGGTCTCATCGTCGTATTCAGTGACGTGAGTGGAAATAATGAGCGCGAAGTTATCATCGATGATTGTGCTTTTTCTGTCCAGTACCTCCCCGGTACGTACATAGTTTAATGAAATTTCTCCTATATTTTCCTCTTCAGGGGTTGTTAGGAGTGGAGAGGTAGATGGGCTGAGCTCAGTATCCTGTGGTGGTATCGTTATTGTTGCTCCAGGATTTTTCCTCTTTCGAGGATTCTTATCTTTGGAGCCTGGGGGTCGTCCTCTTTTTTGTTGAGGTACGGCCGCTTCTGCTGCAGGTGGATTGCATCCATCTTTGGGTATGTCAATCCTAGCTGGCGTATTTGCAGCAGGGACGTGTGATCTGACAATCTTCTGGTTGTCAGTGAATTTATCCGGTAAAATGTGAACTGTGTTCTGAATTTGAAGGATCTTCAGGATCTCTTCTTCACATTGATTTGTGCGCGGATCAAAATGGGATAAGGTCTTTGTGTCCAATGTAATGGTCTTTGAAGCTTCTGGCTTCTGTGTGTTAATGCCTAGTTTTGGAAAAATGCTTTCATCAAACTCACAATCTGCTAGACGCGCTTTAAAGGCATCCCCTGTAAGGGGTTCGAGGTATCTAATGATCGATGGTGAGTCAAAACCAATATAGATACCACGACGCCGTTGAGGACCCATCTTGGTTCTCTGCGGTGGTGCTATGGGGACATAGACAGCACATCCGAATATCCTCAAGTGAGAGATATCGGGCGGGTTCCCATATGCAAGTTGCATCGGAGAATAAGATTGACTACCTGACGGTCGTAATCTTATCAGCGATGCAGCGTGCAGTATGGCATGTCCCCATGCACATACTTGCAACTGGCATTGCATTAACAATGGTCTAGCGATCCATTGTAGTCTCTTTATGAGAGATTCGGCTAACCCGTTCTGGGTGTGAACATGAGCTACAGGATGTTCAACTTCTATGCCTGTTGCTTGGCAGTAGTCTAGGAAGGCTTGTGAGGTGAATTCCCCAGCATTGTCCAGACGCAATTTCTTGATCTGGTTGTCTGGGAAATGTGCCCGTAATTTTATAATTTGTGCAAGTAGCTTTGCAAAGGCTACGTTGCGGGTGGACAAGAGGCACATATACGACCATTTTGAAGATGCGTCGATTAGTACCATGTAGTACCGAAATGGTCCACTTGCGGGGTGAATAGGCCCGCAAATGTCACCATGTATTCTCTCTAGGAAGCTTGGAGACTCAGAGTCCACCTTCAGGGTGGATGGTCTCGTAATCAATTTACCTTTGTAACAAGGGGGACAAGGATTTGCACCCTTCCGGAGTAGCGTCAGGCTTTTTGGATTAATTCCACGGGATTGGGATATGATGCGACGCATCATATTCCTTCCAGGGTGTCCTAGTCTATCGTGCCAGAGTTTGAATTCTGGTTGATTTTGGCACTTCTGGTGCTCCAATGTGTTTGCTTCCATTGCTCTGATCCTTGTGTGGTAGAGACCCGACGGGAGTCCCTCAAAACGTTCGACGGTGTTTTTAGCACCGTTTTTATGAAACGTTACATCAAGGTATTCACTGTTTCCTTTGCTTACCGTTTCTAGGTGGTATCCGTTTAAGCGGATATCTTTAAAGCTTAACAGGTTTCTATGCGAGCTAGGGGAGAGAAGGGCATCTTTTATAAGTAGTTTTGTACTATTGGGGAGCATAAAATGTGCTTCCCCTGATCCTTCAATGATACTTGATGGACCGGAAATCGTATTTACGGTGCCATCGTATTTATTAATGCTTTGAAAAAAGCAGAAGTCTTGGAGGATCGTGTGCGTAGAGGCACTGTCCACTAGGCATTTAAAGTCCGTCTATTTTAAAAGAAAAATGTCGCAGTATAAGGCAAAAACACAAAGGAATATACTACGAAAATTAAGTTGATGTCTGAAAAGTACTTAAACATGCCAGAGATAAGCAGATAAATTGTTTCTCAAAAGGAAAAAACTACAATGCATATAAAGTAGATAAATGTCCTCAGTCGAGCAGGTCATCGTTGGAGAAGTCCTCAGCGATGAACCTGATTGGTGCCAGGTTTTCTTGAACCGCCAGGTTTGTCTCAGCTTACTTCTGGCTTGCTTTGTACAACTCCTGAAGGTGGCGCGGAGTACGACAATTTCTGGACCAGTGTCCAGTCATGCCACACCTGTGGCATTTATCTTCCCAGTCCTTTCTGGGGGCAGAAGTCTGGCCGTCGTCTTTTCTTTTCCACACATTTTTCTTCTTTCCCTCTTGGTTGTTTCTTGGAGGGGTCCTCGAGCCTGCTTCTTCATGGTCTTACCCTTCTGGGGTTTGCCTTTGAAGTTTCCCCTTTTCTTCTGGAAGGAGCTGTGGTGCGCTTCAGGCGCAGGAGCAGTGCCGGTAGGGCGTGAGTTGTGGGTGGCCAGAAGGAGGTCGCGATTCTGCTCTGCCATCAGAAGGCATGAGAGAAGCTCAGAGTATTTTGTGAACTTTCGTTCACGATACTGTTGCATCAGTATGACATCCTTCTTATGGAAGGATGTATACGTCTTCTCTAACATGCGTTCCTCCGTCACCTTTTCACCACACAACTTCAGGCGTGAGGTGATGCTAAAAAGTGCCGAGTTGTACTCGGCAATAGACTTGAAGTCTTGGAGACGGAGGTTCTCCCATTCATATCGCGCTCGAGGTAGGATAACATCCCTTTGATGTTTATACCTGTCCTCGAGGGCGGTCCACAACTCATACGAGTCTTCCACCGTTAGGTACTCGGCCTTCAGGGTCCGATCGATATGGCGTCTGATATAGATAATTGCTTTCGCTTTATCTATATCAGAAACCTTAACGCCTAAGGCGATGGCGTGACTCAATCCCTGTGCTCGTAGATGGAATTTTATATCCGACTGCCAGCTTAAGTAATTCTTTCCTGAAGCATCCAAAACGTCGAAATCGACGCTCGCAATTTTGGCCATTTATCACTCTAGCATGTAAAAAGATAGCATTAATTAGATATTTTTGCAGAAAAAATAAATAATCAAGCACATCAGACATAAATATTTGCTGCGTGGATCGGCTAATCACCATAATTAATTACAGTCCATTACAGTCCCAAAAAGAAAGAAAGTACAACTCGGGAACCCCCGTGGGGCCCCTATTCTTCTGGAATAGTCCTTCATCTTCTTGAGGCGTCCGCCGGGCTTGTAATTTTACAAAATTATCCTCACTACATTTTTCTCTCAAAAAGAAAATAATGCATGAAAAATAAAAATGGTGATCACTAGCCGATCCAAAACCATAGCAAATATTAACCATTCGTCGCAGGCAGTTATAATGCAGCAGGCATCATCACAGGCAGTTTATACATCACATGCAATTTATTTATTCATCACAGGCAGTTTATAATGGAAAATGAAATCTACCGTTTAAAAATTATTGGACCACTAGGCAACGTCATGCAACGTTAGGTTAGTTGACTAACGGCAGAGCGGTCGCAAGATCTTCTTAATTTTTAAACGTTTTTTTAAAGAAAATCATAAATCCAAATATAATTGTGATGAGTAAAAATCACATGCAATTTGGTCCAGATTATAACGAAAAAGAATCGTAATTAAATCTGAAAATTTTTTGAAAATTCGAAAAAATTTTCTGGGTCAGAAACCCTAATTAGGGTTTTGGGGTGCGCACGCTGGGCCCATACCCGCTAATGGCGGGCGGGCCCGTTTGCCGCAGCAGGCGGCGGGGAGGGGGGGCCCGCCGCTGTAGGTGGCGGGGGTTGTCCGCCGCTGCAGGCGGCGGGGGGGGGGGGGGGGGGGGGGGGGGGGGCGCTGTCGCAGCGGCGGGGGTTGCCCGCCGCTGCAGGCGGCGGGGATCGCCCCCGCCTGCGGCGGGGGGGGGGGGGGGGGGTGCCCCCGCCGGCAGGCGGCGGGGGTTGCCCCCGCCGCTGCAGGCGGCGGGGAGCCCCCGCCTGCAGCGGCGGGGGTTGGCCCCGCCGGCAGGCGGCGGGGGTTGCCCCCGCCGGCAGGCGACGGGGGTTGCCCCCGCCTGCAGCGGCGGGGGGTTCCCGCCGCCGCAGCGACGGCGGGAAGGCCCCGCCGCTGCCGGCGAGGGGGGGGGGGCGTGGGTGAACCCTTTTTAGGGTTTGTGTGATTTTTGGAGAAAAAGAACAGGTAAAAATCCGATTTTTAGTGGGAAAACCAATTTTTTTCTTCCAAAAATACGTTTTTATTGAAAAAGGGGGATTTTTATCAATAAAAACGGTATATTTTTGATCGATTGATCCAAAAAAAATGAATCACCACATATGCGCATATGCAAATTTAGATCTAGGGAGAAAGTTACCTCTAGATCCTACCCGCAGGATCTAGCGACGTTCGGTGAAGGAAGCCCGTTCGCGTCGCGTCCGTCCGTCGCGTCCGTCGGCAGGGGTTCGGCTTAGCTTTGAGCGTGCTGATAACGTGTTGTAAACTTTGCGGCTATGGAGACCATAGCCCTATATTTATAGTGGTAGGGTTACATAATGGGTGGATACCCACTAACGGGTAGGCCCACCAAGAAGCCCGTTTATAACAATATCATGGTTTTAGAATATTTTATACTCTCTCGGTAATCAAAACATTCGTTCCCGAAATATTATAAAGTATTTTTATTTATAATTCCTAAGAAGATGTGTACTTTTGTGATTTTGCTTAGCATCCAAACCAATAGTCCCTGATGTGTTGTTCTTCAAATTTTATATGATGTTGTACTACACTCGCTCTCTAATTCTTTTTTCATTTCGTTATATTTTACTACTCCAAAGGATGTTACAAATCGTATCATCGAATCCCTTTGGTATCTAAAACATCCAATCCCATGGCATACACCATAAACCAAATTAATATCCATGAAGTTTACATAGAAAACAACAAACGATATGGAATAAAAAGGTTAATTATACAAAAAATTACAATTATGTTTTCGTTGTAAACGGATAATGATGGGATTTTGTATTGAGGATTATATCTTATTCATAGGATAAGCTCATATCCTTGTATCTCATACAAATACACTCATCCCTCTACTATAAATAAAGGATTGTGGTCTTCCCCCAGATTTGATGCTTCATAACACGTTATCAGCATGGGCCTCTAAAATTTTCCGAAAACTTGTTCATTGTGAAAGCGAGGAGACGACAGTAGATCCATCATGCACGGCTTCATCTTACATGCACGGACTTCTTTTTCCACGCACGGGCTTTGTCTTCAATGCGTAGGCTTCGTCAACCGTCGCAAGATGTTCATCTATTTATATGGATTAGAAAACGAAACAAATTGTATTTTCCAAAAAAAAATACACACTTAATCCCCCCACCCACGGAACCGTCGGCGGATTTGCCATCGGCCGCCATGGGCCGCCCCTCATGATGCCCTCGCCATTCCCTTGATCTGCCACGTAGGCAGACCGGTGCCCCCTTGCCTACCCCAAAGGTGGTTCCGACCCCCTCGATCTGCCCCGTAGGCAGACAGATGCCCCCTTGCCCGCCCCGTTGGCGGAGCCGTTCCCCTCCCCTGCTTCGTCGGCGGTGCCGATCCCCTCGATCCGCCCCAAAGGGGGTGCCATGACCCCCATGTTCTTCGTAAGCGTATCCCCCCGGGCGTCTTCTCCACCATCGCATAGGCTGTGCCGTAGGGGGGCGGCGACGGCAAACCCTAGCCGCCGCCCTCCCCCTCCCTCTCATATCATTTGGGCCGCAGGCCCAAACCCACTACAAAAAAACCCTTTTCCTGTGGGCCGAATCCCACAACATCTTGTGTGCTCCGGCCCACAAGTATATTTAAAAAACTGCAGGCTTGAAGCTCGCAACCACGCTGCGGGCCTCAGGCTCGCATGCCACAATTTTAAATAAAAAAATAAGCAGCAGGTTTGAAGCCCGCAGCCACGCTGCGGGCCTCGGCTGGGTTTCATTGAAAAGAAAAAAGGGGAGAAAAGGGGAAGGGGAAGCAAATAAATAAAGGGGAAATCACACAAAAATACCCCAATGTTTGGGGCCTCTTTCATATTAATACCTTGAACTTTTAAGTCATACACAACAATACCTTTTTTTGTTTTTTGTTTAATTTATACCCATTTTACCCTTTACCCTATTCAGAAAAATAATACCCTAACGTTTGGGGTATCTTTCAAAAATATACCCATGTGATTTGGGTTTTAGTAGGATTTAGGTATTTTTTTGAAAGATATCCCAAACGTTAGGGTATTATTTTTCTGAATAGGGTAAAGGGCAAAACGGGTATAAATTAAACAAAAAACCAAAAAAGGTACTGTTGTGTATGACTTAAAAGTTCAGGGTATTAATATGAAAGAGGCCCCAAACGTTCGGGTATTTTTGTGTGATTTCCCCATAAATAAATAAATAAAATGGGGTTTTGGGGCCCTAAAAATTGAAGGATTTTTTTTTTAAAAAATAGGGGGATAAAATGGGGGAATTTAATAGGGGAATTTGGGGATTTATAGGGATCCTTTGGGAGAACAAAAATGGAAAACTTACTTCCTCTTACAATGAATAAATAAATTGAGCATCATTCAAATTTATTTAAATTAGCACCCAATGTACAACGAATTGCATATTTTCAATATATGATACCCTTTTAAGGATCATATTTATATGCATTACATCACATTTTATGGCTCATTTTCTGGGATAAACTTATGCTAAGTTGTGTGGCATTAACTTAATAATTACAAATATCCTGTGACCGCTCTGCCGTTAGTCACCTAACCTAACGGTGTATGACATCGTCCCGTGGTCTGAATAATTATTATATATTTAAATTATTGTGTTTATCTTACCTTGCATCTATGATGCCTGTGATGTGTTATGAAAATGTTTAATGAGCACAAATTTTTGCATGAATGGCTAATTGTGGTTTTGGATCGGCTATTTAGTCCCACATTTTACATTTCCTGCATTTTTTCTTTTTGAGAGAAATTGTAGTGATGAAATTATGTAATGTCCAAGACTGATGACTATTTTCCATGGAGGCGGAGGCCACTCTTGAAGCTGAAGAATTTAAAATGGGACCCAAGTGGTTTCTAAAGTTGTAATTTTTCTCTTTCATTTGTGTAATATGGACTGTAATATGGACTTTGGAACATTATTATTTTATGTGGGACTGGCCGATCATGCATTTAGTTTATTCATTTAAAAATTACCTCCGCATGAAAATATTTTTCAGTATTATTAATTCATGCAACTTTGTACTTTTTTTTGGATAAAATGGCAAAAATCGCATGCGTTGATTTCGAAGTGCTGGATGCATCAGGAAGAAATTATTTGAGCTGGCAGCTTGATGTTAAATTTCACTTGCAAGCTAAATTCCTTGTTTCTACTGTAACAAAAGATGGAAAGGCGACAAACATTGAAAAGATGCAAGCCATTATTTGTATTCATTGCCATGAACCTAAAGGCTGAATACCTTCCGGTCGAAAATCCACTAGAGCTGTGTACTGCCCTTGATGAAAGATATAAACATTAGAAAGATGTTATACTCCCAAAGGCACATTATGATAGGAGAAACTGTGACTGTAGGACTTTAAGTCCATAGCTGAGTACAATTAAGCTCTTTTTAGTATCACATCACGCCTTAAGTTGTGTGGTGAAAAGTCTCAGAAGATCGCATGCGGGAAAAGACGTACACATTTTTCCATAAAAAGGATGTGATACTGATGCAACAATACCGTGAACGAAATTTCACCAAGTATTCTGAGTTGCTGTCATGTTTACTCATGGCTAAACAAAACAGAGAGCTTCTCATCGCCACCCATAATATGTGCCCCTGGCACTGTCCCCCTCCTAGAAGCTCACAATGCATCTTCTTCTAAAAAGAAGAAAGATAATAAAAGAAAAGAAAAATCACAGAGGGAGGGACCAAATAAAAAGGCATGAGGTCAAGTTCACTAGCGAAGAAATGAAGGGAGGCGGAAGTTCACTTGGCACAGAAATGACAATAGAAATGATGCACCCCCACCTAAAATGGAATGTGAAGACCAGTGCCATAGTTATGGCATGAAAGGACGCTGGTCAAGAGTGTGCAAAAATCTGCGACACCTCCAAGATTTGTATTAAGAAAGCATGAAAAAGAAAGCTAAAACAAATTAGGTGACCACTAATGCTCCAGTTCAGTTCACAGCTGACGACTTCGAAAGAGACGACTTGCTTGATTACCTATTTTATCTTCGCTTTTAACAATAATGTTATGAGAGCTATTTGAATGATTGAATGAAGTATGTATAAATGTGAAAATATGTTTCTGAAATGAAATGTGCTTATATGATTCATCTTTTAATAGATGAACTGCTCTCATGACGGTTTAGTAGACAATAAACACATACGATCCTTCAATATAAATACTATTTTCATAGCATATGAAAGCCCAATAAATATCAGGGCCATTAAACATAATTGAAGGTTCTGGAAACGCAACATTGTTGCACCCAAATGACACAGAAATAAAAATAAAGGATGCATTATTCTCACTGAATTCAAAAAGAAACTTATTAAGTTTTAAGGACATCCGTTTAAACGGATTTCACCTAGAAACAAGAAATGTAAATGAAAAAGAATATCTGTATGTAACGTCTCAAGAAAAAGGAGTAAAATCTATACTTGAACGTTTTGAGAGCCTTTCATCAGGCCTCTATCATACAAAGATTTGGAGAGAGGAAGCTAATTTAACGGAGCACCTGAAGTGCTCGATACCAGCCAAGTCTCTGTTGAGTATTGGACTTCTCCCTACTTGGTGTTAATGATGAGCAAACATAAATACTTGTGACTAATCCCCTATTTGTAGTTAATCCATTGCCTAAGCATATCATGAAGATCAATTAGCAATGGATGACACTCAAAGATCAATGAAATCGAAAGAAGTGGATTGAATGATCAAAGATGGTGATTGAAGCTCCTAGAAGACTTCAAGCTCATACGTTGGATAGAAGAGAGAGAGTTCTACAAATGTAATCTTTTTTTCTCTTCTAGTATGTAGCTTAGAAATAGAGCTTTCTTGGAGCGCACACACATCTTCATTTCAGGCTTAGGAAAGCATCAACTTTCCTTAGACTCCAATTCATTTCTATCAAGAATATGCATGTCATGATTTCAACAGTCGACTGCTGAACGATTTACAGTCACTTGTCTTAAAACAGTCGACTGTGCTTTGTTCTACAGTCGCCTGTTATGCACATACTTAATCCATTGATTTTTGGGCTTTCTGAGCTTTAACTCTATCAGGGGACTGCTATACATTTCACAGGCGCCTGTCCAAGTGACAGTCGGCTGTGATTTGTTAATCAGTCGCCTGTCTATCTTCAGCCCAAGATCATTCTCAGTTTGATCTGGCCAAACGACTGATGTTGTATTTATAGTCGCCTGTCCAAGGACCAGTCGACTGTAAATGCTTCAACAATCGCCTGTCCATGATTCTTTTGCAGGACTTGCTCTCTGGAATATTTCATATTCTAGTGCCAGGCGAGTGATGTTGTGTTTACAGTCGACTGTCCAGTGGCACAGTCGACTGTCAATGCTTCAACAGTCGTCTGTCTTTGAGCTTCTCTGCAGACTCAACTTTCTGGAAAATATCAGGGTTTGTGACAATCGCCTGTAGAAGGAATTGCAATCGCCTGTTGGATTTACAGTCGACTGTCTTCTCTTCATTAGTCGCCTATCTTGTATTCCTAGACTTTTTTGAGACTTTCTCAACTTACCCAGATTGCGACCAGTTGACGTGTGTTTATATTTTATATATCCACGCACGTCTTCTTTATGTTTTTCCGTTGTTTTCCGTTGTCCCGTGTCCATTTTCTTGGGATTTTTAGTTTTCTTTCCCTTTTTGGTGTTTTTGTGTATTTGCAGGAGATCGCCAGCATATGGGACATATAACGAAGATATCATGAGTCCCCGAAGCGACGGGAGGAGTCACGCGCGATCCAGGGGGTCAAACGACGAAGATCACCATTTTCAGCCCTCAACCGATCGGTTGGACATAGCAACCGATCGGGTGGTGCACGCGTGTCTGACCCGGACGGAGGTTGGAGTGGGGATCAGCTCAACCGACCGATTCGTCGATCGGTTGAACACAGCAGAGTTCTCGGCCATTTGGAACTGAATTCCTACCGATCTGGTGACATCTCACCTGATCGGTTCATCTGTAGCCGATTCTTCCAAAAGACGACCCAGAGAGCTCAACCGACGGTTCGCTGACCGTGCTAAATCGACAGAACTCTCGGCCATTTTTTGGGGATGATTCCAAACGATTGGTTGACTACTCAACCGATCGGTTGACCTGATGCCGCATCTCTTCAAACGACGACCTGCTCGCTTCACCCACTCTCCTCAGCGCCCGGTTGAAATTCTGAACGTCGATGCTGAAGCGTCGTAGCAGCTCACCCGATCGGTTGATGCTTCAACCGATCGGGTGACGTCGGTTTCTATAAATAGTTGCCCTAGGGTTCTAAAAACGGGGAGTTGTTATTTTTTCTGTCTTTTTCTTATACGTTGACGGCTGGAATTTTATCTGTTTTTGTAAGTCTTCTAATTGCTTTCAAACTTTAATATAGTCTTAATAGCATTGCTACTACTTCATTTCAATTGCCTGATCATGATTTCTACGGTTGATTTTCATTTAGATTGCTTTTAGCTATGATTTGTGAGCAGTTCCCAAATCTGGGATTTTGGTGGAAACCCCTTCGTGGATTCTCCCTAATGTGCCCATAGGACTAGGATTTCGATAGGGATTAGGAATTTAGATGGTTACGCAGGGTGTTTCATTGTCATCGGCGGGAAAAAGACCGCCTTTGACCGTATGGCCAAGGGGGAATAAATTTGGCGGTTGACTCCCTAGCCGTGGCTCACGCCCTTAGCGTAGACATTGAATCCTAGCGAGTGGGAACGGCAGGATGAGATGTTGAGAGTTATCGTTGCGAGCTTAGTGCTCCCGGAGTCGGTCGGTGTTAATGGACATGGGAATGTCCACCGACCGAACCCGGATAGTCCGGCGTATCATCCTGGGCATCGACCGAAATATCGGGCCTATGGGATGCCGGTATCACTCTTAGAGGCAACGTCTCACCACTAAACCCTAAATCCGATTGTATTCCTATCCGTAGGTCGTAATAGCGAGAACACATGATAGGGTGGAAACCGAAGTCCTAGGTTTCCTTTTATATTGTTTATCCCTCGCATCTATTTTCTGTGACAACCATCGATCGTTCGGGCTAGCTCACCCGTAGGGTGAACAGGTTCCTCTTTGACACAAGCACAACCACGCATCCCTGTGTTCGACCCCCAAGCCACACTACAACACCGTGCGCTTGCGGTATAAATATTTAAATCTGGTATCCCCAATCCTATTGCACTTTCATGCATAAAAGACGGGGGACGTCAAGCTTTATGGCGCCGTTACCGGGGAGGCAATGTGCTTGTTAATTTTAGGACCTTTTGAACCCTTGAGTCTAGCTCATATCTTCATCTCGCGATAATTTTCGCATTCTACTCCTTTTTGATTTTACTTCGACATATTGTATATATTAGTTGTATAGATTATCATGCTTCGATTTGAATATGCGGTATTTGTTTCTCCTGTCTGTTTCTATATGCATGAATATATTTATATCGTATACTTCAATTCGTATGTTTCGTGATTCCACAATTAGGACTAGGATAACCCATTTAGCCCATGCTCTGATTAGCGAGAAAAATCTCCTTTGCCCAACTGTTTAGAATCCGATTTCTTTTTTATTTTACTTGGTGCAAATCCCCTCGTCGTGTACCGTTCTTCCACTTGGGAGAGTATACACATGTATATATCCAAAAATCCAAAAATCCAAAAAAAAAGAGAGAAAAGAAAAACCCAAAAAGAAAAGAAAAAGAAAAGAAAAAAATATATATGTATAGCCAAAAATCCAAAAAAAATACATATATCCAAAACCCAAAAAATTCCTGTGTGAATATTTTCCTACCTACCGAGAATAAAGGGAAGGCGAGAATTTGCACCGAGTGCTCTACTCCACATCTTCTCAACCTCCATCCTTTTCGAAAACACTTGGAATAGGAACTTTCTAGCTATTATCTAGGCGATAGTGTGGTGATTTCCTAGTCCATGGCTATGGAGTCCCTGACGCATGATACGCTTCGATTCTTACTCTGTTCTCATGCATGCTTGAGCTATTTATTCACCGCTTATTCCAAATCGAATCGATATTCGGGTCTTTTCTTGGATATGTGTATATGGAATTTTACTGCACAATGTAGATAGCGACACCGTCTGCTAGCACACGACCACGCTCACTCGTGCTTCACCGCGTGGGCCCACGACACTTGTTTGGACTCATATTTCCTCGGTTTAGTGATGTGATTTGTCGTATGCTTGTTTAGTGTGGCGTGTCTGATTTTGTTGGCCCTGACGGGCGATTTAGGATTTTGACTTCTCTTTCTCTCTCTTCCTCTATTTTCTCCCTCCGAGCTCCTACTCTCACTCGTCTTCCTCGAGGATGAGGAAGGGTTCTGCTTGGGGGATTTTGACGTGTGTTTATATTTTATATATCCACGCACGTCTTCTTTGTGTTTTTCCGTTGTTTTCCGTTATCCAGTGTCCATTTCCTTGGGATTTTTAGTTTTCTTTCATTTTTTGGTGTTTTTGTGTATTTGCAAGAGATCGTCAGCATAGGGGACATATAACGAAGATATCATGAGTCCCCGGAGCAATGGGAGGAGTCACGTGCGATCCAGGGGGTCAAACAACGAAGATCACCATTTTCAGCCATTAACCGATCGGTTGAACACAGCCAACCGATCGGGTGGTGCACGCGTGTCCGACCCGGACGGAGGCTGGAGTAAGGATCAGCTCAACCGACCGATTCGCTGACCGGTTAAACACAGCAGAGTTCTCGGCCATTTGGAGCTGAATTCCAACCGATCGGGTGACATCTCACCCGATCGGTTCATCTGTAGCCGATTCGTCCAAAAGACGACCCGGAGAGCTCAACCGATGGTTCGCTGACCGTGCTAAATCGACAGAACTCTCGGCCATTTTTGGGGATGATTCCAACCGATCGGTTGAATACTCAACCGATCGGTTGACCTGATGCCGCATCTCTTCAAATGACAACCCGCTCGCTTCACCCGCTCTCCTCAGCGCCCGGTTGAAATTCTGAATGTCGATGCTGAAGCGCCGTAATAGATCACCCTATCGGTTGATGCTTCAACCGATCGGGTGACGTCGATTTCTATAAATAGTTGCCCTAGGGTTCTGAAAACAGGGAGTTGTTATTTTTTCTTTCTTTTTCTTGTACGGTGACGTCTGGAATTTTATCTGTTTTTGTAACTCTTCTGATTGCTTTCAAACTTTAATATAGTCTTAATAGCATTGCTACTACTTCATTTTAATTGCCTGATCATGATTTCTATGGTTGATTTTCATTTAGATTTCTTTTTAGCTATGATTTGTGAGTAGTTCCCAAATCTGGGATTTTGATGGAAACCCCTTCGTGGGTTCTCCCTAATGCGCCCATAGGACTAGGATTTCGATATGGATTAGGAATTTAGATGGTTACGCGGGGTGTTTCATTGTCATCGGTGGGAAAAAGACCGCCTTTGATCGTAGGGCCAAGGGGGAATAAACTTGGCGGTTGACTCCCTAGCCGCAGCTCACGCCCTAAGCGTAGACATTGAATCCTAGCGCGTGGGAACAGCAGGATGAGATGTTAGGAGTTATTGTTGCGAGCTTAGTGCTCCCGGAGTCGGTCGGTATTAATGGACATGGGAATGCCCACCGACCGAAACCGGGTAGTCCGGCGTATCATCCTGGGCATCGACCGGAATATCGGGCCCATAGGACGTCGGTATGACTCTTAGAGGCAACGTCTCACCACTAAACCCTAAATCCGATCGTATTCCTATCCGTAGGTCGTAATAGCGAGAACATATGATAGGGTGGAAATCGAAGTCCTAGGTTTCCTTTTATATTGTTTATCCCTCGGATCTATTTTCCGTGACAACCATCAATCGTTCGGGCTAGCTCACCCGTAGGGTGAACCGGTTCCTCTTTGACACAAGCACAACCACGCCTCCCTGTGTTCGACCCCAAAGCCACACTACAACACCGTGCGCTTGCGGTATAAATATTTAAATCTGGTATCCCCAATCCTATTGCACTTTCATGCATAAAAGCCGGGGACGTCGCCAGTCGCTTGTAGAAGGAATTACTGTCGCCTGTTGGATTAACAGTCGACTGTCTTCTCTACATCAGTCGACTGTCCACGTGATAAGTTACCATTTAAATTCTCATCTACACTCTGACAGAATGCAACAGTTGATTGTGTTTTGTTCAACAGTTGACTGTCGCGTGCGCAGATTCTATCTGTTGAGCTTTTCGTTACAGATTTCAAAGGGGCTTTTGAGAATTATTTTTAAGGGGTTTGAGAAAACTATAAAGCCAGCCTCTACTGTTTCATTGAGGGGTTACTCATTTAGTTAGCAACTCACTCAACCATTCAAGCTTTCAATCTTCCAAGATCAAAGCTCTCAAAATCCAAAAGTCCTAGAAATCCTATCTTTCGTCTCTTGCTCTCCAACCTAGAACCAAAGAGAAATCTTCTAGGTATTTAGTGCAGTCAAGAGAAAGAGCTATCCTCTCTTCAAGAGAGTCATTCAACACACACCATACTCTCCTTCAAGTTCTACTTCAAGGCATATGTGATTGTAAGTGTTGTTTATTTCATATTTCATAACTTTCGTTATTTGATTTACTCTCGGGTTGTGAGAGTGATTTGCTTGCTCCTAAGTTGTGGGAGTGTCACGCCCCGCTTCCCTAAAATGGAGGCGAGACGTGAGAAGGTCCGCTCAAGCGTGGAGCTGTGAAGCTGCACGCCTGATAAGCGTCAATTTAGTATAAGCAGGTCCCTGTAAACGCAAAAGGAACAACAACAACAACAATAATAATAAAATGAGACGGATATGAAATAACCAATCCCAAAGTTTGTCCACAAAATATTCAACATCACAGAAAAGCCACCAGGCTAACATGAAAGAGTCTAAGGCCCAGAACAAGGCCAAACAAAACAACACCAACATAACAGAGTATCAAACTAGGTGCCACGCACCGATAACTATGCAGTCTAACAAAAGAAGCTAAACGAAGACACTAAGACTGGTCCCCAGTGTCAACGTAGTCCTCGATCAACGCGGGTTCTGACTCAGCGTCAGCGAACACCACATCCTCAGCAAGTAAATCAGGCTCGGGCTCTAACATGTGACACCCAAAAGAGAAAAGGGGCACATGTCAGCAAGTCGAAAGACTTGTGCAAGGAAATGGAAGAAAGGTAAACCAGCAACCTAGCAGTTACAGTATGGTGCATGGCAAGTGAGGTAAGGTGGTAACAAGTAAAGTAAAGTAAAGTACAAGTAGCAAGTATCAAGTGGTAGGGGTGACATGTAATGTCAAGTAACAAGTAAGGTACAAGGGATCACTCAACGAGTGCCCTATTGCCCGCAGGCTGTGTTCAAGTATCAAGTACAAGGGATCACTCAACGAGTGCCCTATTGCCCGCAGGATGTGTTGAACTCGTCTTCTGGAACACGAGCCAGAAAGTGTATTTGGCGTAGGATTGTGCCCACACAAGGTGGGTGCCTAGCCGGAACAAATAGTACAAGTATGTAGCGAAGCTACGCAATCACGATGAGTATTCAAGCATGCAATGACATGAGCAGATATTCACGTACCGTTAATTGTATTTAAACGTGACAGGCAAAATGCAATGACATGAACATATTCGCGTACCATTAATTTAAATTAAACATGGCAGTTAAAATGCAATAGCAGTTTAGGATGCATGGATGACATGAATAGTTAATACGCGTACCGTTAAGGGAAAGTAAACGTGACATACAAGCATGATGAAGGTGACGGACCAAGCTTCGTTGTCAAGCTAGGTCAATGGCGTCTAGACGGCTATCCTTTCACCGTCTAGTCTCTTTTACGCTAAAGCAAGGAAATGGCCTAAGACATGGCCCAAATCAAGAGATGCAAGTTTCACTTGCCTGATACCGGGATTGACGAGCAATGAAGATCGTCACACGAGCTAACTACGGAATGGATCACTGTTATGGTAAAACAATCATTAGCACAATGATTCTAAATTGGTTTCTTATTAGAACCCTAATCATCTAATAATCCATTTTATTAGGGTTTCACAATGTCAATGTGGGTTATGCTAAAACTAAAGGAATCGAGTATTACCGTGAAGAAGCGAAGGAACGATGCCGAGCAACCACGGCAACGGGAGAACGATCCGGCTCAGATCTGGAAATGAGGGGAAAAATCTGGAGAAATGGGTTTTGATGGGGATTTTGGGGGTTTGATGAAGGTTTGGGGAAGATGGAAGGTGGGTTGTGACAAGGGAGGGTTTGGATGATGAAGGATGAGCTCGGTATGAAGGATCAATGGCTTGAGGAAGATGGGGGCTCAATGGGGGAGAAATTAGGGTTTTAGGTCGTGAGGGAGGAGAAGAAAACGTTTGGAGGGGTATTTATAGAGTTTGGTGGCGGCTAGGGAAAGATTAGGGTTTCCTGCACTGCTTAGTCGGTCAAAGAACAACTGTTGACCGACTAGTTTGAGAACTAGTCGGTCGGTTGAACAACACAGACCGACTAAGTGTAAACAGTAGCTCCAGACGAAAACCTGAACTAAGAGTTAGTCGGTCAAAGTACAAAACTTAACCGACTAGTTTGACAACTAGTCGGTCGAAAGATGAACTTAGACCGACTAAGAAGGAACATTAACTAGTGTCAAAATGATTTAAAGAGTTAGTCGGTTAAAGAAGCATTGCTGACCGACTAGTTTACAACCTAGTCGGTCGACCAACGTTCTTAGACCGACTAACGACAAACATTAACTCATGAACATTTAACAAAGCTCAATAGTCGGTTCAAGAAAGTTTTCCGACCGACTGGATCGTCATCTAGTAGGTCGGTGCCCCTTCTTATACCGGCTAACGTGCACCAAAAGTTCGGAAATGGAGCGCGAAGCTCCGGGATTGATTCCTAAGACTCCTAGGCTTGATCTAACAATAAGATATGACCGACATGAAGCCCGTCACGAATGACTTACTTCAAACACGGCGACCGACGGAAGAATCTAGAGAATCACGACGAAACGAACGAAAATGAAAACTACGGAGACGGAAATGGAAATCACAATCAAGAAGAAGCAACCAAATATATATATATATATAATAAAATCCATACATGAAAAACCAGTCGTTACATCCTCCCCAACTTAAGAAAAATTCCGTCCTCTGAATTTCCCTCACTCACGTGTCCGGGAACAAAAGTGGGAAACGCTCTCGCATCTCATCCTCATTCTCCCTAGTAGACTCTCCAGGCGAGCCGTGCCGCCACATCACTCTAACAAGATCGACGACCTTGTTCCGAAGTGACTTCTGACGCCTGTCCAGAATCTGCACTGGATGCTGGTCATACGTCAAATCTGGGCGAACGGTAATCTCCGAGAAATCCACAGCATGAGATGGATCGCTAATGTATCGACGAAGCTGCGACACATGGAAAACATCGTGAACTCCTTCCAACGATGGTGGCAGGGCTAAGCGAGAAGCTACCTCGCCAACTCTCTCCAGAATATCAAACGGTCCAATGTATCGCGGGCTCAACTTCCCTCGCTTCCCAAAACGAATTACTCCATGATTCGGGGAAATCCTCAGAAACACATGATCGCCCGGCTGAAACTCCAAAGGACAACGTTTAGCATCCGCCCAATGCTTAAAACGGTCCTGAGCAATCCTCAACCTCTCCCGAATATTCCTGACAACCTCCACAGCCTCCACAATCATCTCAGGTCCCAATTGCTCCCTATCACCAACGTCATCCCAACTCAATGGCGATCGACATTTCCTCCCATACAACGCCGCAAAAGGCGCCATGCCAATAGACGGCTGGTAGCTGTTGTTGTAAGAGAACTCTACCAAGTGTAGATGGTCCTCCCACGAACCCTTGAAATCCAACATGCACGCCCTCAGCATGTCTTCCAAAATCTGAATTGTCCTCTCGGACTGGCCATCCGTCTGCGGATGGTACGCCGTGCTGAAACTCAGACGCGTACCCAAGCTCTTCTGCAAACTCTGCCAGAACTGAGATGTGAACATCGTGTCCCTGTCCGACACGATGCTCACGGGGACTCCGTGAAGTCGTACGACCTCCTGCACGATTCACGTTACATCACTATCCAAACTAGAAAAAGGAAATAAAAACGGAGAGTAAAAGAATTTACCTCCATATATCTCCTTGCTAGCGCCTCAGTGGACTGTCCCACTCGGAATGGAATAAAGTGCGCGGATTTGGTCAATCGATCCACGATCACCCAAATCGCGTCATTCTGCTTCGGACTCCGAGGTAGTCCAGTCACGAAATCCATAGTGATGTGTTGTCCCTTCCACTCCGGAATCGGAAGTGGTTACAGCAACCCTGTCGCACGCTGATGCTCCGCCTTCACTTGCTGGCAAACCAAACACTTGGCCATATTCCGTGCCACACTCCTCTTCATGCCGTGCCACCAATAGTTCAGACGAAGATCCTTGTACATCTTAGTCCCACCAGGATGCACGGAATACGGCGAGCTATGTGCCTCCACCAACAACTCCTCTCTAATATCTCCAGCTGGCACACACAACCTGGCTCCAAACCTCAGCGAGCCATCCTCATGAATCAAAAAGTCAGTCCGCAGACCGGCTTCCACCTGCTCCCGAATCTTCACCAGCTTCGGATCCTCAGCCTGGCCAACCTTGATCCGATCCACAATCGTCGACTGTACATGCATACACATCAACGAAGAAGCCTCCCCAGGAAGAACAATCTCCACTCCAGACTAGCAAAAATCCTGCTGCAATCACCACTGCGAGGTCAAAATCATCACCGCTGGAAGCCTACTCAGCGCATCAGGAACCACATTCACCTTGCCAGGGTGATACTGCAGATCAATCTCATAATCCGCCATGAGCTCCAACCATCGACGCTGTCGCATGTTGAGCTCCTTCTGAGTGAAAATATACTTCAAGCTTTTGTGATCGGTGAAAATTTTCACTTTCTCACTCAGCAAGAAGTGCCTCCAAATCTTAAGAGCAAACACAATGGCAGCCAACTCCAAATCATGCATCGGGTAATTCTTCTCATGAACCTTGAGCTGACGAGACGCATAAGCCACAACATGCCCGTGCTGATACAACACACAACCGAGACCCTTGCCAGAAGCATCGCAAAAGATCTCGAATCCACCGTTGGGATCAGGCACAACAAGAATAGGGGCAGTCGTCAACCTCTCCCTCAGAACACCAAAAGCATCCTCACAATCACCCGACCAAACAAAAGCAACATCCTTCCGCATCAATCTGGTCATCGGCTCGGCAATACGGGAAAAGTCCTTAATGAACCGCCGATAGTAACCAGCAAGCCCAAGGAAACTCCGGATCTCAGACGCTGACTGCGGAACAGGCCACTCCCTGATGGCCCTAATCTTCTCGGGATCCACTGAAATACCATCTCCAGTCACCACATGCCCCAAAAAAGCAACTCTATCCAGCCAGAACTCGCACTTCAAAAACTTAGCATACAACCGATGCTTCCTCAAAATCTCCAATACCATCCTCAAGTGCGATGCTTGCTCTTCCTCCGACCTTGAATAGATCAGAATGTCGTCAATGAAGATACCGACAAACTTATCCAAAAAGTCGTAGAAAATCAGGTTCATCAGATTCATGAAAACTGCGGGTGCGTTAGTTACGCCGAAGGGCATAACCACAAACTCATAGTGTCCATACTTCGTCCTGAACGCTGTCTTCGGAACATCATCCTTCTTCACCTTCAACTGATGGTAACCACTCCTCAAATCCAATTTAGAAAACACCCTCAAACCTCCAAGCTGATCAAAGATATCATCGATGCGAGGCAACGGGTATTTATTCTTAATGGTCACCGCATTCAGCTCCCGATAATCCACGCACATGCGACGCGAACCATCCTTCTTCTTCACCAACAACACCGGTGCTCCCCACGGAGACACACTAGGGTTGATGTAACCCTTCTGCATAAGCTCATCCAACTGCCTACGCAATTCCTCCAACTCTACTGGCGCCATACGATATGGTACCTTCGAAATGGGCTGCGCACCTGGGATAAGATCAATAGAAAACTCCAAGGCTCGATCAGGCTGCAATCCAGACATCTCCTCGGGGAAGACGTCACCAAAATCTCGCACCACAGCTGGCCACTCCAACTCCATCTGCATAGCCACAACATCCACCGGACTGGCCCGAAATCTGACCGGACCCAGCGAACTGCTACCACGACTGAACTCAAATACTGGATGTCCGGGAATCTCGAACACCACCTTCTTCCTCCGACAGTCAATCGTGGCATAGAAGCTCGCAAGCCAATCCATCCCAAGGACCGCATCATAGTTGATGATGTCGTGGACAATGAAATCAGCACAAAGCTCACATCCACAAACCACCAACGGACAAGAATTGCACCCACGATGCACCAAGACCACACCGTTCCCTGTGATGATATTCCAACTCTTAGGAAGAGAGGACGTCGACAAGGAATGCTTCTCCATGAAGCTCCGGGCCAAAATGCACATCGACGCACCCGAGTCAAAGAGGACTCGTGCAGGAAATGTGCAAACCAAAACCACACCTAGCAAACCGTCTAACAATCAAATCCTATTCTAGCAACAAGCATGAGCAAGCAACCAATATAATCAACAATCAAACTAAGGAAGAAAAATAGCTAGAATGAGCGTTACCTGTAATAACCTCATCCACGGCCATGCTCTCCTCCTCAGTCATCAGAAAGGCCTGCCCTCTCGGCGGAACAGCCTGCCGAAAGGCCTGTCTCTGTGGAACAAGAGGCGCTCCGCGTCCAACGGGCACAGGGGCTTGCTGCTGCAACAGCTGTGCTGCAATAGGAGCCCGCCAAGGCTGCTTCGACTTGGGACACTCCCTGATGGTGTGGGCAGGATCTCCGCAGACAATGCACTGTCATAGAAACCTCCTACACTGATCCCTGAGGTGTCCAGTCTTGCCACAGAAATGGCAAGTCTTTAGAATAGGCCCTCCTGGCCTCTTGAACTGCACCGGATGATTAGGCTTGAAACCAGGCCTAACCACCGCCCTGGCCTGCTCCATAGGCCTCTTCCCAGCTCCGGAAACATGTCCCTTCCTCTGGTTCAAATTCAACTCTTGCCGCCTCGCAGCAATTAGAACCTTATGATATGTCTCCAGGTCAGAAGAGGTCACAAAGCTCTGAAGCTCCAAGGCAAGTCCCTGAAGAAATCGCTGAGCTTTCTCATCGGCATCCTGCACCATCTTAGGTGCAAACCGACTGAGCCTCGTGAACTCTTGGTGGTACTGATCCACCGACAAGCTCCCCTGCTTCAGATCTATGAAGCGCTGCAGCATCACCTGCCTAGCAGCCTTCGGAAAGAACTCTCCATCAAATCTGGACTTGAAGGTAGCCCAAACTATCGGCTCCACTAGCATCTTCTCTTCAGCGTCCCACCAGTTCCTGGCATTGTCCTTCAGCTGCCTCTTAGCCAAATCAACCCATCCAGCCGGGTTAATCTTTGCCATCGCCAAGTTATCCTCAATGTTCCGAATCCACTCATCGGCAGCCAGAGGACCCTCAGACCCATCAAAATATGCAGGACCCAGCTCCCGAAATTGCTTCGCTCCCGGCTCGGAGCGAGGGGCATCTGGAAGTGCCCGGGCAGCTCGAGCAAGTGGAGCATTCTGGACTTGCAGGAGCACACCCTGCTGCACTTGCATCATCTGGATCATCATCCGCATCATCTCTCCATTGGTGGGTTCCCGCTCAGGCTCCTTATCATGAGGGGGCGCACCACTACCTCCACCACGGGTGAATCGCCTTCCTGCCATCTAGTGACACAGAAAACGAAGCTGATTAGACTCATAGCTTATGACTCGGACGTCGAATTTATTTGTTGGACAATCTTATATTATTATTGTTATCCCTGATAATTGCAGTTACAGAGAGACCTGCATGGGCCACCACTAAAACCTGTCACGCCCCGCTTCCCTAAAATGGAGGCGAGACGTGAGAAGGTCCGCTCAAGCGTGGAGCTGTGAAGCTGCACGCCTGATAAGCGTCAATTTAGTATAAGCAGGTCCCTGTAAACGCAAAAGGAACAACAACAACAACAATAATAATAAAATGAGACGGATATGAAATAACCAATCCCAAAGTTTGTCCACAAAATATTCAACATCACAGAAAAGCCACCAGGCTAACAGGAAAGAGTCTAAGGCCCAGAACAAGGCCAAACAAAACAACACCAACATAACAGAGTATCAAACTAGGTGCCACGCACCGATAACTAAGCAGTCTAACAAAAGAAGCTAAACGAAGAGACTAAGACTGGTCCCTAGTGTCAACGTAGTCCTCGATCAACGCGGGTTCTGACTCAGCGTCTACGAACACCACGTCCTCAGCAAGTAACTCAGGCTCGGGCTCTAACATGTGACACCCAAAAGAGAAAAGGGGCACATGTCAGCAAGTCGAAAGACTTGTGCAAGGAAACAGAAGAAAGGTAAACTAGCAACCTAGCAGTTACAGTATGGTGCATTGCAAGTGAGGTAAGGTGGTAACAAATAAAGTAAAGTAAAGTACAAGTAGCAAGTATCAAGTGGTAGGGGTGACATGTAATGTCAAGTAACAAGTAAGGTACAAGGGATCACTCAACGAGTGCCCTATTGCCTGCAGGCTATGTTCAAGTATCAAGTACAAGGGATCACTCAACGAGTGCCCTATTGCCCGCAGGCTGTGTTGAACTCGTCTTCTGGAACACGAGCCAGAAAGTGTATTTGGCGTAGGATTGTGCCCACGCAAGGTAGGTGCCTAGCCGGAACAAATAATACAAGTATGTAGCGAAGCTACGCAATCACGATGAGTATTCAAGCATGCAATGACATGAGCAGATATTCGCGTACCGTTAATTGTATTTAAACGTGACAGGCAAAATGCAATGACATGAACATATTCGCGTACCGTTAATTTAAATTAAACATGGCAGTTAAAATGCAATAGCAGTTAAGGATGCATGGATGACATGAACAGTTAATACGCGTACCGTTAAGGGAAAGTAAACGTGACATACAAGCATGATGAAGGTGACAGACCAAGCTTCGTTGTCAAGCTAGGTCAATGGCGTCTAGACGGCTATCCTTTCACCGTCTAGTCTCTTTTACGCTAAAGCAAGGAAATCGCCTAAGACATGGCCCAAATCAAGAGATGCAAGTTTCACTTGACTGATACCGGGATTGACGAGCAATGAAGATCGTCGCACGAGCTAACTACGGAATGGATCACTGTTATGGTAAAACAATCATTAGCACAATGATTCTAAATTGGTTTCTTATTAGAACCCTAATCATCTAATAATCCATTTTATTAGGGTTTCACAATGTCATTGTGGGTTATGCTAAAACTAAAGGAATCGAGTATTACCGTGAAGAAGCGAAGGAACGATGCCGAGCAACCACGGCAACGGGAGAACGATCCGGCTCAGATCTGAAAATGAGGGTAAAAATCTGGAGAAATGGGGTTTGATGGGGATTTTGGGGGTTTGATGAAGGTTTGGGGAAGATGGAAGGTGGGTTGTGACAAGGGAGGGTTTGGATGATGAAGGATGAGCTCGGGATGAAGGATCAATGGCTTGAGAAAGAAGGGGGCTCAATGGGGGAGAAATTAGGGTTTTAGGTCGTGAGGGAGGAGAAGAAAATGTTTGGAGGGGTATTTATAGAGTTTGGTGGCGGCTAGGGCAAGATTAGGGTTTCCTGCACTGCTTAGTCGGTCAAAGAACAACTGTTGACCGACTAGTTTGAGAACTAGTCGGTCGGTTGAACAACGCAGACCGACTAAGTGTAAACAGTAGCTCCAGACGAAAACCTGAACTAAGAGTTAGTCGGTCAAAGTACAAAACTTAACCGACTAGTTTAACAACTAGTCGGTCGAAAGATGAACTTAGACCGACTAAGAAGGAACAGTAACTAGTGTCAAAATGATTTAAAGAGTTAGTCGGTTAAAGAAGCATTGCTGACCGACTAGTTTGCAACCTAGTCGGTCGACCAACGTTCTTAGACCGACTAACGACAAACAGTAACTCCTGAACATTTAACAAAGCTCACTAGTCGGTTCAAGAAGGTTTTCCGACCGACTGGATCGTCATCTAGTCGGTCGGTGCCCCTTCTTATACCGGTTAACGTGCACCAAAAGTTCCGAAATGGAGCGCGAAGCTCCGGGATCGATTCCTAAGACTCCTAGGCTTGATCTAACAATAAGATATGACCGACATGAAGCCCGTCACGAATGACTTACTTCAAACACGGCGACCGACGGAAGAATCTAGAGAATCACGACGAAACGAACGAAAATGAAAACTACGGAGACGGAAATGGAAATCACAATCAAGAAGAAGCAACCAAATATATATATATATAATAAAATCCATACATGAAAAACCAGTCGTTACAGGGAGTCAAGGTCAATCGAGTGTACTTTGATTTCACTTGTAGGGTTGCTACACGTGGGTTTTTAAGGAAACCTCAAGTTAGGATTCTAACTTGAGTATCCAGTTGTATCCGAGTGGAAGGGACGTAGGATTGTCGGGAACAAGTCGGGATTTGACTTGGGTAATCCGAACCATTGTAACATCTATGTGTTTACATTGTTTCATTTTAGAGTTAATTTTCATTCCGCACTTTATTTTTGGTTAGGAATTTAATTTGGTGTAACTATCATTTTAAATTGTATAAACACTATTTAACCCTCCTTCTAGTGTTTTCCTCATAGCCAGGGATCCTACAATTGGTATCAGAGCGCTGGTATATAGTTATGGCATCCTACAACAACATCGTTCCTCCATCGACTTCGTACAACAATCACGACCGTGATGGAGCGTCCACCGTCTTCGAAGGACAATCAACGGTTTGTCCTCCGCGTTTCAACGGCACGAATTTCTGCTATTGGAAATGCCGGATGGAGACATTTTTGAGGAGTGCTTCTCTTTGGAGAACACTCCACAAGGAATACGTCGAACCCTCCGAAGAGGATTATGACAAATGGACGCCTTCCGAGAATTCTGCCGAAGTCAACAATGTCAAGGCAATGAACGCTCTTTATTATGCGTTGGACCCAGATGAGTTCAACAAGATATGCACATGTAAGAGTGCATATCAAATTTGGAATCATCTAGTCATTACCCATGAGGGAACGAATAAGGTAAAACTTTCTAAACTATATGTTGCCGTGCAAAATTTCGATATGTTTCACATGCAGGATAATGAAAGAATAGCAACGATGTACGGATGTTTTACCGGCATCACCAATGAACTGGAAGCGCTTGGGCAAACCTACACTCAAACAGAGAAGGTGAGAAAGATCATAATGGGAATGACCTCCAAATGGGAATGAAGAGCGATCGCCATTGAGGAGGTCAACGACATGAAAAATTACACAGTCGTAAATCTCATCAGTACTCTTATGTCTTACGAAGTAAGACGGGAGAGCCGGTTGAAGATTCAAGCTATGATAAACCCTTCAGAGGCGAAGAAGAAAGCTTTAGCATTCAAAGCTAATTCTTCATTCTCCGATAGTAACGAATCAGAAAATGAGATGGAATTGGAGGAGATTGCTCAAATGGCGAAGAAGTTCCAACGCTTCTTTTGCAAAGGTAAGTTTCCCTCCAAGAATAAATTTGATTCTACTAATAACACTTCCTCTCTTTGTTTTAAGTGTATTAAGCCAGGGCACATCAAGAAGGATTGCCAAATGATTCGAAACAAAGAAAAGTGGAAGGCTTCGAAGTACCACAAGTCCGACAAGTACAAGAAAGATAAGAAGAAAGGACTAGTCGATACATTCGATGACTCAAGTGAAGACTCATCAAGCGAATCTGATGATGAGAAAGGTGAAAGTGCCCACATGTGTTTTATGGCCCGGGAAGATCCACTCTCCGAGGAGAGTGATTCCAACATCGATGAACCCGAGGTAACAATGGATGAATTGCATGCTAACGAAGAACTATTTGCTAAGTATTAGTCTTTAATGCTTAGATATACTAGTTTAAAGAAATTGAATATTAGCAAGCCATCCATTCTATGCATTATTAACAATGACACCATTGTTGATACACTAACACTTGAGAAAACCTTCTTGGTTTCTCAAAATGTCATATTGAGAGATGAGGTGAATCCCTCAAATCTCAACTAGATCAAAAGTATCCTAAGGATAATAGTGATCTAGCTTCATAAAACACACAATTGGGTTTAGAGAATGATTGTCTTAAAACCCATGTGCACGAGCTCAAAGCACGGGTGTCCACCATGTATACCAATATTTCTTCTCTTAAGGAGAAATATGAGCTCATGTCCTTCCGTATTATGAGATTTAATAAGGGGAAAGGACAATTGGACGATTTGCTAGCAAACCAATTTTTGGCCACACATCGTGTTGGTCTTGGTTTTGTGGAAGCGAATGCATCCAATGCTCGCACCTCCTATAGTAGTGTCAATATAGACTTTGTGAGGCCATCTTCCGGTGCATCCACAAGTGGTGTCAAAAAAACTATTGGTAGCAAACCTACCAAGAACGTCACCACTGTACAATCTCTTTCTTTTGGTAAGAAACCCATTACGGGTGGAAACTAAAAGAGATGTCATGCTTACATGTACACCAACATTCATCCAGGTAGGAAATATCCTACTTCACAAGTGGACACTCATGACAATTTTTATGCTCCATACACACGGACACGTGCAAACCCACAAATGAGAAATACTTATGTACGTGCCAATATACACTCATATGCTCATATGCATCATTCTTCCATGTATGCACATTCACATCATGTCATGCATGCCCCATCTGCTTCATATAACATGCATGTACCTAAGGTTGCATACAACCCATATATGTGCAATGCTTATCCACCTCCATTGTCATATGCTAGAAAGCATGTTCCTAGGATGCACACACCACATAGAAATCAATCAATTGTGCATGCAACTAGGAAAAGGACTCCAAAAACTACACAATTTTGGGTCCTAAGAACACAAGCTTAAATGATAGGAATGCCTATGTTGATTCCTATTTTAATGATATTATTAATAGTGGTAATTATGTTGGAAAGCGGAAGTCCAATTGGACTTGGCTTCCAAAGGGCTAATCCCCTTGGATCTAACAAAAATTGGGTACCATAAGCTTATGGTATATCATGTAGGTACCCAAGAAAAAGAAAGAGAGCAATAAATGTCATATTGGCTCTAAAAGGAAAGGATGTATACTCGACATTGGTTGCTCTAAACACATGATGCAAGATTCCTCACTACTCTCCGAAGTGATTAGCATCAATGATGGTGGAACGGTCACTTTTGGAGGTAATCAAAAGGGAACCATCATAGGAATAGGTAAAGTCGGTTTATGTCATTACTATGATGGTTGCTCTAAACATTGGTTGCTCTAAACACATGATGCAAGATTCCTCACTACTCTCCTCCATGATCATTACTAATGTTTATTTAGTTAGTGGTTTATGTCATAAACTTATCTCCATTAGTCAACTTTGTGACAAAGGTTACAAGGTTAACTTTGGAGAGGGTCTGTGTGAAATTATTAATTTCGATTCACATGTTTTATTTACCGGTATTAGGCGTAAGAATATTTATTATTTGAGCTTGCCTAAAATCGTAGAACATTGCTTAGTTACTGATACAAATGAACAACTATTATGGCATCGCCGTTTTGGTCATGTCCATTTTAAGCACTTATATAAGTTAGCTAAGCATGATCTAGTAAAAGGTTTTCCGAAAATTGCTTTTAGTAAGAAAAACTTTTGTGATTCATGTCAACGAGGTAAACTAGTAAATCATCTTTTAAACTTAAATAAGGCATAATTTCTAAGGGGCCCCTAGAATTACTTCATCTAGATTTATTTGGGCCAATTAGAACCGCCTCTTTAGGTAATGCTCACTATGGATTAGTTGTCGTTGACGAATTTTCTAGATTTACTTAGGTTTCATTCTTAACCAATAAGAATGAAGCCTTTGAAGAGTTTACCATATTTGCAAAGAAGATTCAAAATTTCTTAGGATACACCATTATCACTATTCGTAGTGATCATGGAGGAGAATTTGAGAATGAGTCTTTTACAAAGTTTTGTGATGACAAGGGATAACTCACAATTTTTCTTTTCCTCGTGCATCACCACAAAATGATGTTGTAGAGAGAAAGAATATGACTCTTATTGAGTGTGCCCGTACCATGTGATCACTCCATATTTTATACCTTTTTTCCTGCATGTTTGCCTGCCATTTTGATCGCCCATATCGCGTTTTTCACGATTATTCGACAATATTGCGATGCTTTTCACGATTTCTTGTTTTTGTCGTATTTCAGGAGATTTGGAGCGATTTGGAGCGATTCTGAGATGCACCCACTCCGGAGTGTCACACGTGACTCTTTTGAGGGGGATTCTGCGATTGGAGAGGAGTGGAAGAAGAAAGAACGTCATAGGAGCGACGAGGGAGCAAAATTACGAAGATTGGGCATTTTCAGCATGTCACTCGGCCGAGTGAAGGAGTCACTCGGCCGAACATCGACAGCCTGCTCAGCCGGCCAGATCGGACACGCGACAGACTGAGTATTAGCGTGAACTCGGCCGACCATCGCCAGCCCACTCGGCCGAACCACGGAGACACCACTCACCGGAGTGGCATCAAGACGACGGCAAGAAAAATCCCAGACTTATTGTAATCCGTCAGTGCAGTCCCGAGTTTCGACTCGGCCGAGTGAAGAAGTACCCTCGGCCGAAGCAAAGAAATTCACTCGGCCGAGTGACTCCCGAGGAGCCAACCCCCAAAAGTCCGAAGTTACTGGAATCCGTCAGGGTTTGTCACTCGGCCGAATGACATTTGTCACTCAGCCGAGTGAGCCGCGCTGCCAGTACCGTAAATTGCGATTTTCAGGCTGCGCATGGGCAATTTTGTCACAGTTTTTTGGGCGATTTTGGGGGAATTTAACCCCAGTTTTAAACCTAGTTTAGGGGGATTTTTCAGAACTTTTTGTAGCCTTTTTAGATTACTTTTTAGGAGATTAGATTGAGCTTTTTGGAAGGAGACAAAAGTGTTATTTTGTTGGATGCTATTGAATCTTCATTGGTTTGTCTCTCTCTCTAGCAAAAACCTCATTTTTATTGATATATTGACTATTGCAATGATTTCTATTGATATTTCTATTGGATTCCTTATGAATTGCATTATGAATTGTGAGTAGTTTTTATCGTCTTAGGGCGTAGGGATGAACCCTACGAACCATATTTCTAATTTGTGATGAATTGGTGAAATTATTGCTAGAATTGATTAGGGTTAGTTTGGGATTGATTTAATACGGATAGCTAGGGATTCATACCGATTGGGATTTACAAGAGATTGGATCCCAACTCGATAGGAAGCCCTAGAAATTCGAATTGGGTTACAATTGGATTTCTCTGGAATCGGTTTGCAAAAGATTGGACCGAAACTAGGGTTTTCGATTGTAATTCTATACCAATACCCGTTTACAAGAGATTGGATGGGTAGGAACTATCCCAACTTAGGTCGTAGCTCGAGTTTGCACGAGAGTGGGCTCGAGATACGATTGAACGATGATGTTGTTCTTCACGCTAGCTTGCCTAGGTTAGGGTTTGCAAGAGATTGGACTCTACCCTAGGTTTGCTATAGAACGGCAATAGCGCGAGAGCGTGAGCTTGGTTCTACATTTAGTTGCAACTAGTTCACCTGAATTGCAAGTCTAGCAATTGTGAAACCTACGAATCACAATGACGAGATACGGTTTGTAGCGGGGATTCCCTACCCCTAGGCGTATTTATTAATTTGATATTTCTTTTATACAATTGAACGACTGTGACCGCTTTATAGCGAATATTTCTAGACTTTTCTTATGGCCAGGTGGATTGAAGAAAACACCGTCATTTGCCCTCCTCGTGTTCGATACCTGCTCGCCGCTACACCGTGCGTTTGCGGTAAGACTAGCGAGTCGCTCGCCCCGGTTGCGTGTGCGCACTCCTAGGGCGTCGATCAAGTTTTTGGCGCCGTTGCCGGAGAGCGTGATGTCGTTCGATTTTGATCACCCGGTGATTTTTCTTTCTTTCTTTGATTTCTTCTATATTCCTTTCTAACTCTGTCTGCAGCCCAATTTGCTTACTCTCCCAGAATTTTGCATAAGATCTTGACATGTAATATGGGGGATGCAATGTCGACAACTGAGTCTAGCCAGGGAGACGATGATTCCTTCGCAGACCTCCTTAAGGACCTTGTTGATGAGGTCCACGCTACCGGAGCTTTTGCTATTAATATCGAGGACCCCGTCGAACAGTTCTTTGCAAGCTTTGTGATGGATCAAATCTCCCCGGATGGGACTATTGGGGGCGATATCAGAGTTGATATGAGGGATGACAAGCTGTATTTCGAAGGCGGTAGAACATGCGTCGAAGAGTACTACACTCCCGAGCAATCTTTCGAGCAAACCGATATTTAGGGAGTTACACTCTATGACCCCCACTCTTGCATTTATGAATCTGCTGACGTATTTCTTGATCTCAGGAATGAACCGGAGCAAAGTGGTGGTCCTATCGATGCTAGTGCAGAATTGGAGAGCGTCTATTCCGATGCACCGTCCTCACTAAGAAGTGAATCTGAGTCTCCATACGAGAGCACACCGCCCGAACAAGAGCTAAACTCAGATATAGATGAAGGAGCCGAACTCTCACAAGCAGAGGAAGTAGAGAGTACAACGCCTTTTGAGGTAGAGCTTAAAAAATTACCGCCGAATCTAAGGTATGCTTTCTTGGGTAGTAAATTGACCTTTCCGGTGATAGTTAATGCCCACCTCGGCCATGATCAACTTGAAAAACTATTAGAAGTCCTTAGGGACCACAAGAATGTCCTTGGCTACACTATCTCGGATCTTAAGGGAATAAGCCCTAGGCTATGCACGCATAGGATCCACTTGGAAAACACTGAAGCCACTTCCATTGAGCCTCAAAGGCGGTTGAACCCAAATATGAAGGAGGTAGTAAAAAAGGAAATCCTTAAATTGCTTGAGGTCGGCATTATCTATCCTATCTCGGACAGTAGATGGGTTAGCCCCGTTCACGTTGTCCCCAAAAAGGGGGGGGATGACCGTTATAAAAAACGAAAAAGGAGAACACATCTCTACACGCACTGTCACGGGATGGCGGATGTGTATTGATTACAGAAAACTAAATAAAGCCACCCGAAAAGACCACTACCCGCTACCATTCATAGATCAAATGCTTGAACGGCTCTTTAAACATAAATACTTTTGCTACTTGGATGGGTATTCGGGGGTTTTCCAAATCCCTTTGCATGAAGATGACCAAGAAAAGACTACTTTTACTTGTCCTTATGGCACTTATGCCTACCGTAGAATGCCCTTTGGTCTTTGTAATGCACCCGCCACCTTTCAGAGGTGCATGACTTCCATCTTTTCCGACTATATTGAAAATATTATGGAGGTTTTCATGGATGATTTCTCGATTTATGGAAGTGAGTTTGATTCTTGTTTGGCTAATCTTACTAAAGTTCTTAAAAGTTGTCAACAAAATAATCTTACTCTTAATTGGGAGAAATGTCACTTCATGGTCACCGAAGGGATAGTGCTTGGGCACCTTGTCTCCTCAAGAGGGATTGAGGTTGATAAGGCTAAGATTGAGGTAATCGAGAAACTCCATCCTCCTATTAATGTTAAGGGCATTAGGGGCTTTCTTGGTCATGCGGGGTTTTACCGCCGCTTTATCAAGGATTTCGCCTTGATTACCTGACCTCTTACCTCCTTGCTTGCTAAAGATGCCCCGTTTGTTTTTTCAGGTGAATGTTTGCAGGCCTTCAATACATTGAAGGAAGCACTAATTTATGCACCCATCATACAACCACCAGATTGGAGCCTTCCCTTTGAGCTCATGTGTGATGCAAGTGACCAAGCCATTGGAGCGGTATTAGGACAAAGGAAAGACAGAAAGCTTCATGCAATATTTTATGCAAGCAAAACATTGGATGACGCGCAGAAAAATTATACAACTACTGAGAAAGAGCTTCTAGCGGTCGTCTATTCCATTGAAAAGTTTCGCTCCTACCTCCTCGGTTCCAAGGTAATTGTCCACACCGACCACACGGAATTGAAGTATCTTCTAAGCAAGAAAGAGGCCAAACCAAGGTTGATTAGGTGGATACTTTTATTGCAAGAGTTAGATTTGGAAATCAGAGATAAAAAGGGTACGGACAACGTTGTGGCGGATCATTTGTCTAGGCTTATTCGTGACAAGGAGGACGAGAGCTTGCCCATCGATGATACTTTTGTTGATGAGAGGCTATACGCCATAAGGCCCGGGGAAGTTCCTTGGTATGCGGACTTTGTCAATTATTTGGCTTGTGGGATTAAACCATGCGGGATGCCCACACAGCAAAAGAGGAGATTTATGCATGAAATCCGTAGCTATTTCTGGAAAGATCCGTATCTCTTTAAGATATGCAAGGATGGCGTTGTTCGGAGATGCATTTCTAAGGAGGAGGCCACCTCCATCATCTTGCATTGCCATGGTATGCCATGCAGGGGGCATCACGCCGCTTCTAAGACTACCGCTAAGATATTGCAGAGTGGATTCTTTTGGCCAACCATGTTCAGAGACACGCACGACTTCGTCAAGGGGTGCGATAGATGCCAACGGACCGGGAATATTTCCAAACGAAATGAGATGCCAAAGAGGCCCATTCTAGAAATTGAACTCTTTGATTGTTGGGGTGTGGACTTCATGGGACCATTTCCGTCAAGCAAGGGTAACAAGTATATCTTATTGGCCGTGGACTACGTCTCCAAATGGGTAGAAGCCATCGCCACCCCTACCAATGATGCGAGGGTTGTTTCCAAGTTTTTCAAGCAGAATATTTTCCCACGCTTTGGGGTGCCTCGTACTTTGATAAGCGATGGGGGAAGCCACTTCATCGAAAACAAGTTTGAAGCCATGTTAAAAAAGTACGGGGTAAACCATAGGATTGGCATGGCCTACCACCCTCAGACGAGCGGGCAAGTGGAGGTTTCGAACCGGGAAATCAAGCAGATTCTTGAAAAGACCGTGGATAGATCTAGAAAGGATTGGTCTATGAAGCTAAATGATGCCCTATGGGCATATCGCATGGCCTTTCGCACTCCCATTGGCACCACACCGTTCCGACTTGTTTATGGGAAAGCTTGTCACTTGCCGGTAGAGTTGGAGCACCGCGCATATTGGGCCATCAAGACCCTCAATTATGACTATAAGAGTGCGGCAGTGAGGCGACTCTTAGACATCAATGAGCTTGACGAGATTAGAAGAGATGCCTACGAGAGCTCAAGAATTTACAAAGAAAGGACCAAGATTCTCCACGACGCACGCATAACTGTCACGGACTTCGAGGTCAGAGACAAAGTCTTGCTATATAATTCTCGACTCCGACTATTCCCCGGGGAGTTGAGATCACGGTGGTCCGGACCTTTCACCATCAAGCACATACAACCGGGAGGAGCCTTTGAGTTGGAAGGCAAAGACGGAGCCACATTCAAAGTAAATGGACAAAGACTCAAAAGCTATTCCGAAGGAGTCCCTATGGGCGAATTAAGTAGAATATATCTACTCAAGGGACGGCCGGACGATCTTTCATACCTCCTTGACGAGGTCATTGAAGAGGCTATCCCCTACTCCATCGGTGCACTCCACGATTATGGCTTTGAAGAAAGCCATGGTTTGAGCAAAGAAGAGACATTAGAGGACTCTCCCAATAGCTCCACGGTGAATGATGATGGCGACGCTGATGTCACGAGAATACGGGAGCTTTGCAAGCTCTCGACATTGAAGAATCCGAAGAAAGCTCCACCGATTCGAAGATCGGTGTCACCGGCGAAGTCAAGGACCGGAACAAGCTCAAGCTTAGGGGAGCCATCCCCCAAGATTGCTCATGATGAAGGGGCGCTGAGGAAGGCCACACACCACCATGATCCAAATTCGAGCGGTCTTCCCGGCAAGTTCGACGGGTGCATCTCATATGCACCCAACATCACGCGTTAATTAAAAATCCAAAGGGGTCGAGCTCAAGACCTTAAACGAGCACTTGTCGGGAGGCAACCCGACGGTTTTTGCATTACTTTTATTTTTTGATTTCATTTTTGGTTTATACTTTTGTTAGTTTTTAGAGTTTTTTGCCCATAAAAATCGTGACAACGGGTCTTAATTTCTTTGACAGGAGAGGAGAAAAGGAGATCTCTCATATGGAGGATGATAGAGGCAAGGAAGAGCGCTCCAGGAATGCGTTCAGGCCTTTGGAGGAGGAAGAAACCAACTGGAGGAAGAAAAACAGAGAGTAGAGCGAAAACGGAGCCCCGAAGCAGAAAACAGCATGCCACTCGGCCGAGTATCATATGCGACTCGGCCGAAAAAAGGACCCCATTCGGCCGAGTGGGGCACTAACCAGGGAAGTCTGCGGAACCAACTCTCTGTCTTTTTTGTGCATTTCGTATTAACTGCCACTCGGCCGAGCACGTTAAAACACTCGGCCGAGGGAAACGGATACCCACCTAGGGTGAGAATTGCCGAGTAGCTTGTGCCACTCAGCCGAAGGAGTTTTCTCCCTTCGGCCGAGTGAACATAGCCACTTGACCGAGTCGTAAGTGGGAACGAGAATTTTTCGAAATTTGTTTTCGTTTTCGCACTCGGTCGAGTGCCATTGTCACTCGACCGATTCGTAAAAATTTATATATAAGGTCGGGAGCGGGCGCGATTTTCTAAAACCGGAAAAACCCCCAATCTTTCGCCCAAGCCCCCGTCTCTTCGTCTCCCTCGCCCGCTGCCCAGCACCCCCCGCGCCCGAATCTGCTCGACCCCGCCGGCGAACGCCGACCTCACATCGCCGCCGGCCGGCCGAGCCTCCACCTCGTCGGCGCCGTCGACCCTTACCCCCTATCGCCTCGGTTTTTCCCCAAACTCCATTTTTCTCCTATTTTACTTGATCCGTACGCCCGTTGAGCCCAAAAATCAAATTAATTTGTTTATCTATCTATTATACCCCATCTCCCCCATGTATTTTGAATAGTATCCGCTGATATCGTTGTTTGATGTGCATGCTATCTTGGGGGAGCTTTGGGGAGCTTCAGGACGCACTTTTAGCTTCGCGGAGGCGGCGCTCTTCGCACGCACTTGCTGATTTGCTCTCGCGGCGTGTTCAGGTACACTCGTTCCCTTTATTGAGCACGCTGCACTATATTTTTGTTGGGTGAGCACTCGCGGCACACATGCCGCCCCGTACTAGGCCACGCACGTGGGGAGCCTCTTCCAAGCGGAAGAGGACCGATGACGCCGGTCCCTCTCACGCTAGGGAGGACTCCCCTCCACCTAGCCCGCCACAGCCACCACCACCCACACAGCCGCTTCCTGCCGATCCCATCCACGCACGGCCTATCCCCGCCGATCCTGTCCCACAACCGGCTCCCGTTGTCGGGCCGATGAGGATCACGTTCCGAAACGACGCACACCGCACCCGTTTCGAGCGTATCTGCCATCGCTCGATAGTACTCACTAGGTTTGTACACCTAGCTGAATTTGACTGCCTAGGGGTACTAGAGGGCCTACTCACGTTGTACGACAACGTGGGATGGCACGATTTTCTTACCGTGTCGGTGGATACCTACATCCATCCGACACTTGAGGTCCTGAGCTCGATCGACCGGACCCCTGGGGGATGAACCTTTCGCCTGATGGATCGAGAGTGCGAGATCACTCTCGACATGCTTCGTGCATTCTTCCAGTGGCCTCCTGTCCTTGTCCCCGACCGAGCCTACGCACCCACGCACATCCCACCGCCGTCGTTCGATGCCTCCGCCTTTTGGACACGGATCACGGGTTCTCCACACGGCTTTGACCCTAGTAGGGCCAAGGCCTCAGCTATAGTCCACCCCTGCCTCTGCATAGCACATCGCCTTATGACGACCACCTTCCTTGCGAGGTACGAGCCTGGGACGATGTCTACGCCTGAGCTCTACATGCTCTACATGATGACTCGCCCCAGAGTTCTTGATAGGGGTAGCAACGTCCTGGTCCCTGCCATTGAGATTGATATCGCTAGCTGGTTTTTGGACCGCATCATAGTATCGGTGAGCACTTGCTCATCGATCTGTTGCGGCGGCCTGATCACTCTGCTAGCCCTGATGACCGGCGAGGACCTTCCGGCCGACCTTCGACGAGCCCCGGGCCCCACTGCACTCTCGATAGATATTATGGCCCGGATGAAGATGCTTCGTCCCCACGGCCAGCGCCACTGGGTATGGTTGCATGGTCCCTTTAGTGCCAATTACATGATCCTCCCGAGCCGCGCTCGGACACATATAGGACCGGCACACGTGGACTGGCTTCCGGCGATGGATCTCTTGATCCCCGCCGCCTACGTGCTAGAGGCCGAGGGAGCTGAGCCTGCACCACCTCCTGCTGACCCTGTGATCCCTCAGCCCGAGCCTGCACTGTCTGCACCTCCTGACACTTTTGTCCCCACTTCTGTCTGTGTCGGGAGCACCCTTGTTGAGTCGTCCACCACGTCCACCACGCCCACCACGTCCACCACCCCCACCCCCACCTCCGCCACAGGACGGAGATGGTGCAGCACCACCAGCTTAGTCACACCCTTGATGCCATTGATATTTTTTGTCGTTATGTTGCCCATTTTCTGCTGGTCCTGGAGTATTTTTCCCCCCCTCCACCCCTCACTATTTTGGTCCCTGTTTTGATCACATCATTTTCTATCTTTTTTTGGGAGAGAGGGAGAGTATTTTTGGCGACACATTACCTGCATCACTCAGATCTTTGCATGCATCACATTCGCATCATATTTTCTCTTTATTTTTCTTTTTTTTATCATGCATGCATCCTCACCCACCTCACCCATTTCTCGTCTCTCGGTGTGCCACACTTCGCATATTGAGGAGACTGTGCACTTTAGCTTGGGGGAGTGAGTTCTCACACTTTTTGCTTTTATCACCTTTATGTTTAGTTTTTTTTCACGTTTTTTCCGCTTTTGCACCCATTTTTCATCACCTTTTCATTTTTTACCATGCATCGCGTTTTTCTTATTATCTTTGTGTGCTGCATTGTAAATATTTCTATTTTCTTTTATCTTTATTTCTTTCATCTTTTACTAGAGATGATTTTTCTGTGATGACGACGACGTGGTGTTAGTTTTTCTCTATATGCAGCTAATTTTGTCATGTCGTAGCTTTTGTTTCTGATATCATATGCTATGCACTGCTTTGCATTTAGAAATAGTAACCCACTTCTTTTTCCGAATGAAAATGGATGAAATTCTATTATTAGCTGATGTCTGATGATTCATATGTATGCTATCGTAGAAAACACACCAAGATTCACGCATTGATGCTTATATCTGGAGTACTGCTTTCTTTTCTCATATCACTTCTTATTGCATGATTTGTACGCTTCACTTCAGGTTGATTGAATGTTTGCTAGCATTGATATATCTGGACTAGTTTGCTTTTTGAGATTAAACTGAGTAGATTAAATTACCCTTCTGAAGTTGTCATGCACGTCCTATAGAGTGAACCGAGAGATACATTTATTTCTTTCTCCACATATCTCGAACATCATTTCTCTATTTTAAATTCATTGGTGAATCTCCCCTTCGCAATTCTATTATTGGCATTTCCCCCGCTATTATATCCCGTGCTCCAAATTCCCCAAAACCAAAAAAGAATAAAAAAATATGCTAGTATATCCTTCTCTTTTGATTTGGGATCATTTGTGTATATATGTTATTATTAAAAAAACAAAAAAAAAGAGAGAGAGAAAGAAAAAGAAAAAGATTTGAGAAAAGGAAAAGAAAAGAGAAAAGAAATTCGAAAACGATCCCATCTCACACCCTTTCTCTCTTTCTTCCCTCTTTCGCTTTTATTTTTATTTCTTTTACTTTTGGAGCTTCAAAAGAAACGGGGAATGTAAATATTGTTTTGTTTATGCCACCACGCTTATGGATAAGCTTTGGGGAGAGGATCCAATGGTGCGTGAGAGAGTGAATACTTGACGGTGCATAACAACCTAGGCTAAGTAATATTATATACTCGGTGAGATTGCTAAAGTTTCACGAAATCCAGAAATCTACGCTTAGCATTCATTTCATGAAAACCACACTTTTCTATTCTTACTACTCTATTGTGTAATATCTCTTATACTCCTTATAGAAAGCATTCAATTGAAAAGTGTGTGATCTACGATTTTGTATACCGCTTTAGATGCTTCAGACGATGTTAATTCTAGAATTATTCCATTCTTCATGCTATATTGATATTCTTGGGTTTTCTATTTCAAATGCACCATTATACTATGATATCGAAATAAAAGTCTTTGACATGTGTTTTACATTCGATGCGTGCTATATGAGTAAGCAAAACCCACGTCCTAAGAAAAATGATCTAGCAGCTTCCTTCTTCGTTTTCTATTTTTTTTCGTTTTTCACTTTCCATTTCTCCATCGTTTCCATTATCTTTATCCACCGGGTTCGCTTTTTACTCATCTTCCTCGAGGACGAGTAAGAGGTAAGCTTGGGGGATTTTGATCACTCCATATTTTATACCTTTTTTCCTGCATGTTTGCATGCCATTTTGATCGCCCATATCACGTTTTTCACGATTATTCGACAATATTGCGATGTTTTTCACGATTTCTTGTTTTTGTCGTATTTCAGGAGATTTGGAGCGATTTGGAGTGATTCTGAGATGCACCCACTCCGGAGTGTCACCCATGACTCTTTTGAGGGGGATTCTATGATTGGAGAGGAGTGGAAGAAGAAAGAACGTCGTAGGAGCGACGCGGGAGCAAAAATACGAAGATTGGGCATTTTCAGCATGTCACTCAGCCGAGTGAAGGAGTCACTCGGCCGAACATCGACAGCCCGCTCGGCCGGCCAGATCGGACACGCGACAGACTGAGTATCAGCGTGCACTCGGCCGACCATCGCCAGCCCACGCGGCCGAACCACGGAGACACCACTCGCCCAAGTAGCATCAAGACGACGACAAGAAAAATCCCAGACTTACGGTAATCCGTCAGTGCAGTCCCGCGTTCCGACTCGGCCGAGTGAAGAAGTCCCCTCGGCCGAAGCAAAGAAAGTCACTCGGCCGAGTGACTCCTGAGGAGCCGACCCCCAAAAGTCCGAAGTTACTGGAATCCGTCAGGGTTTGTCACCCGGCCGAATGACATTTGTCACTCGGCCGAGGGAGCCGCGCTGCCTGTAGCGTAAATTGCGATTTTCAGGCTGCGCAGGGGCAATTTTGTCACAGTTTTTTGGGCGATTTTGGGGGGTATTTAACCCCAGTTTTTAACCTAGTTTAGGGGGCTTTTCAGAACTTTTTGCTGCCTTTTTGAGATTACTTTTTAGGAGATTAGATTGAGCTTTTTGGAGGGAGACAAAAGTGTTATTTTGTTGGATGCTATTGAATCTTCATTGGTTTGCCTCTCTCTCTCTATCAAAAACCTTATTTTTATTGATATATTGACTATTGCAATGATTTCTATTGATATTTCTATTGGATTCCCTATGAATTGCATTATGAATTGTGAGTAGTTTTTATCGTCTTAGGGCGTTGGGATGAACCCTACGAACCCTATTTCTAATTTGTGATGAATTGGTGAAATTATTGCTAGAATTGATTAGGGTTAGTTTGGGATTGATTTAATACGGATATCTAGGGATTCATACCGATTGGGATTTGTAAGAGATTGGATCCTAACTCGATAGGAAGCCCTAGAAATTCGAATTGGGTTACAATTGGATTTCTCCGGAATCGGTTTGTAAGAGATTGGACCGAAACTAGGGTTTTCGATTGTAATTCTATACCAATACCCATTTGCAAGAGATTGGATGGGTAGGAACTATCCCAACCTAGGTCGTAGCTCGAGTTTGCACGAGAGTGGGCTCGAGATACGATTGAACGATGATGTTGTTCTTCACGCTAGCTTGCCTAGGTTAGGGTTTGCAAGAGATTGGACTCTACCCTAGGTTTGCTATAGACCAACAATAGCGCGAGAGCGTGAGCTTAGTTCTACATTTAGTTGCAACTAGTTCACCTGAATTGCAAGTCTAGCAATTATGAAACCTACGAATCACCATGACGAGATACGGTTTGTAGCGGGGATTCCCTACCCCTAGGCGTCTTTATTAATTTGATATTTCTTTTATACAATTGAACGACTGTGACCGCTTTATAGCGAATATTTCTAGACTTTTCCTATAGCCAAGTGGATTGAAGAAGACACCGTCATTTGCCCTCCTCGTGTTCGATACCCGATCACCGCTACACAGTGCGCTTGCGGTAAGACTAGCGAGTCACTCGCCCCAGTTGCGTGTGCGCACTCCCGGGGCGTCGATCACCATGCTCCATGATAGTCATCTTGGACTATAATTTTGGGTAGAGGCGGTGCACACGACGTGTTATGTGCTCAATAGGATCCTAGTGAGATCTCGAACAAACAAAAACTTGTTTTGAGTTATTTTATGACCATAAACCACAAGTTAAATAAGTTAAATATTTTCGTGTTTTTGGTTCAAAATGTTTTATCAAGAACACCTTTGGTAACTTAGATAAATTTGAGCTAAGATCCGATGAAGGAATTTTTGTTGGATATTCCACACGTAGCAAAGCCTACCGGATATACAACAAAACCTCTTCAATGATTGAGGAATCACTACACGTAACATTTTATGAAGATTTTGATTTTCCTAATGTGGTTGATGATAGTGTAGATGTTTTGTGTGATTCTCTTAGTAATGATCAATGATTCTATTATTGAGACTAACATTACTAATGAAGTTATTAAAGATGTTCCAAGTGATGCAGAGATTTCCAAAGCTTACCCTACCGTTCGTAATCACTCCCATGACCAAATAATTGGAGATATTGGTGTGGGTGTTCGAACGAGATCAAGAATTGAAGAATTCTCTCACTGCGCATTTGTCTCTACCATTGAGCCAAAGAACATCCAAGAAGCATGTGAAGATAGCTCTTGGATAATTGCAATGGAAGAAGAGCTCATGCAATTTGATAGAAATGAAGTTTGGGAGCTCGTTTCTCTTTCAAGTGGTCACCAAGCGATTGGGACTAAGTGGATCTTCAAGAACAAGACCGATGAGAATGAGGTCATCACAAGGAACAAAGCAAGGTTAGTAGCTCAAGGCTATCGACAGGAAGAAGGTATCGATTTCAAAGAATCTTTTGCCCCATAGCTAGACTAGAAGCTATTAGATTGCTTTTATCTTTTGCATCTCATAAGAATTTCAAATTATTTCAAAGGGATGTTAAAAGTGCATTTTTAAATGGAATTGTCAATGAAGAAGTTTATGTTACTCAACCACCAGGTTTCATACATGAAAAATTTCCAAACCATATTCTCAAACTTAAGAAAGCGTTATATGGGTTGAGAGAAGCTCCTAGAGCTTGGTATGATCGATTCAAAAACTTTCTTTTGGATTTAGGTTTTAAAATGGGTGAGGTTAATTGAACACTTTTTATTAAGGATTATGAAAATGACATCCTTTTAATTCAAGTTTATGTAGACGATATTATATTTGGTTCAACTAACTTTAATCTTTGCCAAGAATTTTCTAAGTCTATGAAGGATGAATTCGAAATGAGCCACATGGGTGAGCTCAACTACTTCCTTGGTCTTCAAATTTGGCAAATGAAGGATGTGCTTTCATACATCAAACCAAGTACACCGGAGAGCTCACCAAGCGATTCAGGATGGAATCGTCATCAAGCAAAAGGACCCCCATGAGTACGACGACCCATCTACACAATGATGATACCGAAAAAGATGTAGACGTTCGTCTATATCGAGGTATGATCAGTAGATTGCTTTACTTAACTGCTAGTAGGCCCGATGTTATGTTTTCCGTATGCCTGTGTGCAAGATATCAAGCTAGACCTAAGGAGTCACACTTGATTGCGGTTAAACGAATTTTTCGTTCAATCATTCACTAGATTATGGGTTACTTTACCCTAAGTCTAGTACATATGAGTTAATCTCATATAGTGAAGCTGACTTTGCCGGATGCAAATCCGATAGGAAGAGTACTAGTGGCACTTGCCATTTTCTAGAAAATTCTCTAGTTTCTTGGTTATCCAAGAAACAGAACATGGCATCATTGTCCACGACTGAAGTGAAATACATTGTTGCGGGTCTTGCATGTTCACAAGTTCTTTGGATGAGACACACTGTTATGGACTATGATATCAATTGTGATACTTGCCCTATCATGGTTGATAACCAAAGTGCTATATGTCTTTCCAAGAATCCGGTACATCACTCCTGTACCAAATACATAGATGTGAGACGCCATTTTATTAATGATCATGTAGCTAAGAAGGACATCAGCTTAGAGTACATTGAAACCCAAAAACAAATCGCCGACATCTTCACTAAACCTCTTAAAGAAGACTCATTTTTGAGGTTGCGTGGAGAATTAGGGATTACGGGTGAATCTGAATTGTAGGAGTTCATACCTTCATGTTCTATTATGTTTGAGCTCATATCATCATTGTTACTTCTCTTCATTTGATAAATTATATGTTTCACATATATTTGTTTTAAGAGATTTATTTGATATTTTGATGATTTCGATAGTTTTGGATTGTTTTAAGAGATTTGTATGTTAATCAATACTATTTTGGTATTGATTTCATGATTAGATTTGTGTTAGAGTATAGGTCCTAGGGTGAGTTGTCTCTATCCTCTAGATTTTAACCTCACGGTGCATTTCTGGATCAGGACAGACGACTGTTATTCCTTCGACAGTCAAATGCCCTACTCTATTTACTGAATCATCTGACTGTATTTTCGCATAGGCGACTGATGAAGATTTTACAGTCGACTATCAGTTTGACAGGCGACTGCATTTTGGTCATCAGGTGCTTGTCTAAATCTTCAGAGATCTCTATTTTTATCATCATATTTTTGATTCTCTGTCAGTCGACTGATGTGTAAGGAACAGTCGACTATCTCTCCGATAGGCGACTGTGAATTACCCAACAGTCGATTGTTTGTCAACTCAAGCTTATTTCTATCTTAGCAACCAGTCGACTGAAAAATGTTCATCAGTCAACTGTCAACTGCTGTGTCGATTCGATAACTTGATTTGAGCCGTCGATTTTTCGATCCAACGTACCAGATTTCTTGGAACCCTCCTTAAATCTTCGAGAGCCGTCGATTCGATCATTGGCTTTCTCTCTCATCCGATGAAAACTCCCTTGTCTTCCTCGTTTCGAAATTCACTGTAGCTGTCGATTTCCACTTGGATTTGTAGCTTCACTCTCCGTTCGCTCTTCAGATTTGTCGATTGCTTAGTCAATCGTCTCCTCTCTGCCATTTCACCTCGGATAAGGTTTCCTCGTTGTTTTTCGTTTGATTGTGCCCTAGTATTTTTCGATCAAATTTCATGGAACATGTTGGTCCTTCGTCGTCAGATGAGACTTTGGATATCTTCCTTGCTGAACCCACTCCTCCACCTGCTGACTAGCAACTCTCTTCGCCACCATCTTCGGGGGAGTACTTGGATATCTCATTTGGTGACCCTATTCCCTCAGCAAGTGTCGCTGAACCCTCCTCTCCGCCAGCTGACAAACCTCCATATACTCCACCGTTCGTTCTTCTCGAGGATTTCCTCCTCGGTAGGATGTGTGACTGTGTTTCCATGATCGAAATTCGAGTTTTAGACTTGGATTATAAGCTCTCGCTTCTCCTTGAGCTTCAGTACAAGTCTTTCCTATTTCACGTCATCCCCATTCCGGCTGCCCTCCAGGCCATGTTTCCACCTTCGGAGGATTCTTCCAAGACAGCTACTATCCCTCCTCCTCCAGGCTTTGTGCATTTGCCTTCTGAGGTTCTGACCCCCGTGCATGCTCGTGTGGAGTCTTCAGCTGTGGTTGCATTGTCATCCAAGAGGAAGGCTCGTGCATACCCTACCCGTCGCTCCACCAGACTGATGTTCCATTAATCTGGTCGCCCTTCAGACCCATCAGTCATCCACATCGACTGATGCTGCTGTTGCTGCTCCAGGGGCACTCATCCTTAGACCTAGATGTTTTTGTTAGGGTTGATCTTTTGTGTGCTGATGTAAGGATGATGTATGTATTTTGATCACTTTTTGGATGTACATGGAGTTTATGGATTTATTTTGTACTCATTTATCTTTGATCTTATATATATATGAAAATGTTGTTACTTCATTTTGTTTCACACATTGACTCATTGTTTATCTTATATGTGTGAATATTGTGAAATTGTCTACTTGTATGCGATATCATTTAAATGATGTGATTTGAGACAATTTTTAACATGTGGCTCGTAATGTTGATATTGGACCCTCATTCCTTTAGTCAACTAAGTTTTAATGTGTATTATGAGTTTTTGATTTATATATCTTTAGACTTTTCTGATTTTTAGTACTTATTTAGCACTATTGTTGTTGTTATTCTACTACTACCTTCTGGATAATGCCATAGGGGGAGAGAAATAAACATATCATAATTATGTGCTAAGTAAATTCTAATTCAAAACTCTACTTGAATCTAAAATTGAAGTTGCCTTAGATTCAGGGGGAGTAAGATACAATAAACGTGGATTATAAAATCCTAGATTTCATGGATTCAAACATATCATTCCATTCATTCATATCTTACTCATTTGCTTCATTTGATCTATAGATGCCCTAATATTTATTGACTAACTTGATTGGCATCTATGTAGGGGGAGTAAATTTTCTTTAAGCACAATTATTTATCTTTTTGTTTATATTTGTTTGTCATCATAAAAAAGGGGGAGAATGTTGAGAATTGGACTTCTCCCAACTTGATGTTAATGATGAGCAAATATAAATACTTGTGACTAATCCCATATTTGTAGTAATCCATTGCCTAAGCATATCATGAAAGATCAATTAGCAATGGATGACACTCAAAGATCAATGAAAGCAAAAGAAGTGGATTGGATTATCAAAGATGGTGATTGAAGCTCCTAGAAGACTTCAATCTCATACGTTGGGTAGAAGAGAGAGGTCTACAAATGTAATCTTCTTTTTCTCTTCTAGTATGTAGCTTAGAAGTAGAACTTGGTTGGAGCACACACACATCTTCATTTCAGTCTTAGGAAATCATTAGATCAACTTTCTGTAATGCTCGTATAGGTGATATACCATATGAGCGTGTGTGTATAGTAATTTTGTTGTGTGCACAGTAATTTACTACGTGTATGGCTATATGGTGACTATGATATGATTTGGATATATAATAGAATGCATGTGGTTGTACAGTAAAATGATATTCTTGGTAGTAATTGGGTTAGTATGTGCTAAAGAGATTAGTATCATTGTTAGTGTTATTGGTGTTGTTAGTGTTGTTATTCTTACGGGTAACAATGAGATAATTATTAATGAATGATATGATTATTATTGATGTTTGGTTGTTATTAGTGGTGATTTGGTTATTTGTATTATTATTGGTATTGATAATAACGAATTTTGTATTGGGCTTGATTGTTGGGCTTGGGTTAATAGGGAGATGAGAGAAGAGAGGTTTCATAATGGCAAACTTGTAAAATCTAGGAAGTCCTATTTAATAATTCTTTTCTTCTTTCCTTCTACAACTTTCCTTCTTTAATTCTTTCCTTTTATTTTTTCCCCCTTCCTCCCCAACCCATGCCCAGGCCGAAACCCCTTCCCCCTTGATGCCGTGAGTTTCCAGCAAGCCAAAAAAAGGGAGGGGGAGAAAAAGAAAGGGAGAAAAAAGAAGAAGAGAGAAGAGGGATGAGCCAAATGAGACTTTGGGGAAATTGATAGAGGAAGATGGTGGATTAGGGTTTGTGATTTTGGAGCTTGATGTTGAGAGCCAGGAGGAATTTTTGGAAATTGGTGGAGGGATTTGAGTTCCATGGAGGTATGATTCCATCCTGAATTCGTATGTTTCATTTTTATTGCATATTGAGAGTAAAGTTTGTATCGTTGGGGTTTTTGTGAATTTCTTTGACATGGTGCATGCAAGATTGAATTAATATGATGTGTTGGATTAATTGATGCCATGATTAGATTTCATGTTGTTCTTGAATGCTTTGTTTCATTAATTTTGTGAAATTGAAATTATATGATGTGTTGGGTTAATTTTGCTTTATACCCAATTTTCAGGTTATGTTGAAATTGTAGGATGTATTGAAATTATTGATGCTGTGTTTTAGTTGAATTAAGGAGAATTGTTCTCTAAGTTCAATTTTCATTGATTAAGTTGAAACCTCAAGTTGAATATTGGAAGCTTTATTTCCCTCTTTCCCTTGCATGAAAAGTGCTAATTAGGTAAATCATGTGAATTATGTGAACAACCAATTAAGAGAGATGTTGTTTAATTTTCATATGTGTGCACCCAATTAAGAAGAGGTTGCTTAACTTCATATGTGGGCAACTAATTGAGATGAGATGTTGCTCTAATTTTCATTTGAGATGAGAAGTAAACTATTATGCAATGTGTTGCTTTAATTTTGTTTTTGGAGTAGAAAAGTTTTGGAATGGGGAAGAGGTGTTGCTTAAATTTCTCATGAAACAGGAACTATATTATTAAATTTCTCTTGTATGAGAATATGTGATATTGCTCTCATTTTGGGTGAAATTGCTCTCATTTTGACGTTTGGAGTCATTTGATTAAATGAAATGGCTTTCATTTCGTTGTATTGATGAAAAGAAGGCGGAGTACACTGGCATGGACAAAGTTACCGCGGTAGAAGGCGGGTGAAGTCGTCGTGGGTAACCTCTTGATACCATTAGGTGGCTCCACGTTCATAACGGAGTAGAAGCACGATACACTTGCACGCCGGTACATTCATGGGATCCCATTGCATTGCATTGCAACAATTGCTTGTGTTTCATATGCATCATGGCATCATTGAGCATTATGTGTGATTGGCGGTTATATATGTGAGATTGTTACCCTATGAGAATGAATGTTGCCATGAATGCATTATGTGTTGAAGTGGTTGTATGTTGGAAGTGGGGTTTTGGTGGTTGCTAGTAGTTGAACTTGGGTTGATGTTGTGTTTCCTTCTCTTGAATTAAAATGCTATTGTTGTTGTTATTGTCGTCGTTGTTGTTAGTGATAATAATAATGCTACTGTTGTTATTGTTGCTGTTGTCGTCACTATTATTCTTTTTCTTGGTTGGGCCTTTAAGCTAAATTTAGAGGATAGAGTTGGTCGGGCTTAGATATTACATGTATGTATGTAGATTACTTGTATTTGTTGTAGGATTCCCTACTCGTGAGATAAACTTTAATTTGAGGGATGTAGTGTTAGCTTTAGCCCTAATTAGTTGTCAAGGATGACATAATATTTGAGATTAATTTGAAGGTAAGTTACTTTCTTAGGTGGCATGCTTCATTCTTGCCAAAGATGACATTCTTTAGTGTCTTGACATTATTTTGATATACCTCCTTGTATCTTGGGTTAAGGATTAGTTGTTAGAAGTAAACTTTTGTGTAGTTTGAAGAGATGGCATTCTTGATTGATCATGATGGCATTTTATGTGACTTTGGTTGAAATAGGTAGTTTCTTGTGAAGACATAAAATTGTATTGAATATTGTGATCACACTGTAGGATTCTCAACTTGCCAAGGTGATTATTATTTAAGGCTTGTGCTAATGTTGATGGTGTTATTTAGGGATAAAGTTAGAAGGTTCTTAGCATCATTAATTGTAGTAGTCATTGGAGCTTAAGGTTAGCAACTTTCTTTATATTATGCTAAATTGACCCTAAGGTTAGCACCATTTTCATTAATATCTTGCTAAATTGTGCAGAGGTGGAAACCCTCATGGCTTGCTCACTTTTACTAGCTTTCCCTTAAACCAAATTGGGTTTTGATATGAAATCGATCACCATGTTGTATAAGTTGTGACTTTAGGAGAAGTTTCCATTTAGCCCACTAAATTCACAAGAGTTAATGTTTTGGCTAGCGTTGCATCCTTAACTTAAATGCTACTAAGGTAGACTTGCTTAAACTCGCATCTTAATGTTGTATGAGGTTTAGCTCACTGCGCTAACTAAACCTTAATCCCACAATGGTATTATTGGAATTAGGTTATGTTGGATAGAGTTGAGAGTTGTTGTTTTCTTCTCTTTTGTGGTACTCACGTTGTTCTGCGGGTTCTCCTTAGCGGCAGGTTCGCGATCAGTTAGTTGATGTCATTTCCTTTGCATTTTCCCTACTTTGTTATGCTTGAGTTAGTTTACAGATTATTGCATAGAGCATGACATTTTTTTGCACCATGTGAGTTGGGTTTGGACATCCTACTAGGTCACGATGTGACGTGTCCAGTTGATATTATTTTTCAGGTAGCGGGTTGTTGGAGATCCTTGGAGTTGGAGGCTAATAGCCCAGTTGGCTGGAGTTTGAGTTTTGTTGTGTGAGTGTCAGTGTTTTGGGTGGGTGTTAGTGTACTTTGGCGAGTTGTGGGTTTTATTTTGTACGTATGAGATTTGTATATGTGATGTTGTCATTGGATAGTTGTATATTTATATGTATCAGTGTTTTAATTATATCAGTGTAGAGCTGTTGGCTCTTTGTTTGTCTGTGTTGTCTGGAATGCTACAGGTACTATCCCAGCAGTGTACAGTGGACCTGCTTTGTTTTGTGTTTTGCATTTTCATTCGTAACACCAGCCTCTTCGGGAATACCCGATATGTATTCGTACTTGTCGGGTATCCCGGGGAGCGGGGCGTTACATTTGGTGGCCCATGTTGGTCACTGCACTTCGACCGTGAAAGGATAGTGCATGTAGTGTCCTGATGGGAGTTTAGACTTAAGGTGGGTAGAGTCCAGCCTTAGGATGGGACTGGATAGCAGGAACTTGAGGTATGCACCCTGAGGTTTGATATTTAAGAGTTGATTCTGTATGAATGTATGTACATATTTATGTGTGTAGGTATGTATGCATGTACATCTATAGTTCTATGAGTGTTGAATATGTCTTGTCGAGTATATTAGGATGATATACTGATGTGCATATGATTGTAATATATGTACGAATGATTATATGGCTATGTGATTGTATTTAAAGTGCATGTGTTAATAAGTGGTTGACATATGAGTAGCTTGTAAGTTGAGTTATATACTTGACTGATATGCAGGTAGGGTATGGATGTACTGTGTTGTAGCTATATACTGTATGCGATATGCACATGTAGAGTGTGCAGATGCATGAGTGGATCCATGAGTTCCACCTATGTATGTGTGGATATGTCTTGATAGTAATATTGTTATGAGTGGATGTATGTGATGAGTATATGAAACATGCATGGCTGTAAGCTGGTACGCTTACTCCTGTATATGGATGATTATAGTTTTGTATGGATATCTGTGTATTGATATTGATATGTAAGACTCTTTGTGATGATGCATGTGCGAATGTTAGATGGATATTAAGGGACACATATGATTGTATGTCTGGGTATAGAGGTGCATGTATTTATGTGTTAATGAATGGTAGCCTATGAGTAATGTGTGTCATGGGATTATATAATAGATTAATCTCTAGGCCGTCTATAGATATGGTGTGCTGTTTGTATTTGTATAATATGGTAAATATGTACATAGACATGGTGTGTTGTATGTATGGATCCTTGTGGTCCACACGGGTATGAGTGGACATGCCCTGGGTGTATTAGTGTTGTGTGTTTGATGTACGTTTATATGTAAGATGTATACGGTTGCATGTCTGGTTGTAATCGGGTACGCTTACATCGGCGTTTGGATAGATATAGTGATATCTGGGTGTACGGATGTTGATGTGTAAGACTGTATGTATGACATGTGTGTGTATGTTTAAATGTGTACATGGTGCCATAGGCGGTTGTATGTCTCAAGATAGCAGTGCATGTGGGTATATTTGAAATGTTATACTTGTGTGTATTTGAACGAGTAAAAGTGTTGGTATATGAATGTGCTTTATCTATATGATGGGGTAGAGTGACCCTATATACCTCTATTCACCCTCAGCTATGTCCTAAGTTAGAAAGTTCGAGGAAGAACTTTATTTTTAAGGAGGGTAGATTTTAATGCCCGTATATGTGATATGCCGTATGAACGTGTGTGTATATTAATTTTGTTGTGTGCATAATAATTTCCTACGTGTATGACTATATGGTGACTATGATATGATTTGGATATATAAGAGAATGCGTGTGGTTGTACAGTAAAATGATATTATCGGTAGTGATTGGGTTAGTATGTGCTAAAGAGATTACTATCATTGTTGGTGTTGTTGGTGTTGTTGTTAATATTACGGGTAACAATGAGATAGTTATTAATGAATGATATGATTATTATTGATGTTTGGTTGTTATTAGTGTTGATTTGGTTATTTGTATTATTATTGGTATTAATAATAACAAATTTTGTATTGGGCTTGATTGTTGGGCTTGGGTTAATGGGGAGATGAGAGAAGAGAGGTTTCATAATGGCAAACTTGTAAAATCTAGGAATTCCTATTTAATAATTATTTTCTTCTTTCCTTCTACAACTTTCTTGTTATGAGTGAGGGAGGCTTTTGGCCTCCCCACCTCTCTATCCCTCCATTACTCCCCACTATTTAGTAGTGTGGACCTTTGGTATTTCATGGATATGAATATATAGAGAACCATGGCTATGAGCCATGGTTACTCCTTCTTTAAGTTTATTTTAACACGTTATCAGCACGTATTCGCTCTAGGAAAAAAAAAATTTTTTGAGCCCCAATTATTTTTTCTCATCTTCCCCACAAAATTCTCCCTCTTGCGAAGGAATCTTGTTGTTGCGGCAAAGCATTCGCGACGACGTACAATTGATTACCGACTATTCGGCACGGGAGCGAGGATTATATTTTTCAATCTACGTATTTTATTGGCTCTTCCCTATATCATTGATTTGGAGGTATATTTTCTTATCCCGTAGATATAGAAATAAAATTATTTTCGATTTTAGATGAATTTCCCCAAATTCATTTCTCCATATTAAAACAACCAATTAAACCTGTCGATGGCATCTGACACTGTGCCAATTAATCATGTATTTAAATTATTGGTTGTAAAGTTTAAACCTGCATCGACACCGGAAGCGAGAATTATTGTGGACACTGCGCCAATTATTGGAGGGCCTCCTTAATACATGATTAATCCGTCCATAATACAATGCGTCAATCATGTATCGAGGGCCTCCTCCGGCCTGCGCCACACCCAGGCCTGCGCCGCCGCCCCTCGTCAGGGGATCCTCCGAACGGCGCCGTTGCCCCCCCCGGGCCGGGAGGGGGTCTCATTCCTGGCGCCACACACGTCTGAGGAAATTTGTGCTTGTATGGTACATGTATATTCTGTTGCTTGGCTGTTGATTTTATAGATTAGAAATTCATTAATTTGGTTTTCTTCTCTCTTTTGACAATCTTCTGAAGTTCGTTGAATTTCGTTAATTAGACTGCAAGCTGGAATTTTTAAAATTCATTTGATAAAGTTTTGTAATCAGTAAGATTGTTCGCACCCTTGAAACAGAGATGGAAATTGGGGGCGTCCGCACCCCCCACCCCACCTCACCCCCCCACCCCACCCCCCCTCCCCGGGGGTCGAGGGGGCTGGGCCCTTCTATTTCGCCTCCCCCCTCCTGTCGAGGGGGCTGGGCTGGGGTTCTCCTTCCCTTCTCGGCGCCACCCCCCTGTCGGGGGCTCATTTCCTACGCCAACCAGCTCTCCCAGTGCTCATTTCCTGTCGATGGGGCTCCTCCCAGTGCTCCGCCCCCCTGTCGGGGGCGGAAGGGGCGTCCAGAAGCTCCTCCTCGGGATGGATGCCGAAATGATTAATTTCTACGAAGTAGTTCTCCTTGATGCCGACGAACTTGGCAGATTGAAATTGGCGATTTGGGGGAGATGACAATTTTGAGGATGGGGGAGAAGAAATTGTTTTCAATTTCATTGTTTCTAATTGGGGACTGTTATCCTATTATTTTTGGCAACACTTAACATATGGACTATTATCCTATTAACTCATTTATTATAAGTAAAAATAGAGTTTTATTGGTTGCATTGGGCATGAAGCTCTAACATAAGCCCAATATGCTTTTAAAATAATTAAAAACTGATTTTATATTAATTTTCCACTATAATTTCCTTAAAATTAGCAGAAAAATCCAGAATATTACTGGAAAATTCTGTAAAAATTAGGAACATCAAATGATTAATTTTGCCAACTCTTTGGTTGATTTGGTTCATAATATTAATTACTTGTTTCATATTATGTTAAATTCAACAAAAATGCAAATTATATAAAAATTGGATTTAAATTTTATCCTTCACGATTTAATAATTACAAATACCATGAGACCGCTCTGTCGTTAGTTACCTAACCTAACGGGTAATGACGTTTCCCCGTGGTCCAAGTAATTATTAAACATAATTTTAATATAATTTGCTTCTAATGTTGAAAATACATCTTATGCATGTTATGTCTAGTAGTTTCATAATTTTTGCATATGTTGTTGCTTGTAATATATATGAACTACATGTTTAATTGCTATTTGCATGATGTATTCATGCATTTATACTCAAACTATGATTATGGTACAATAATAATTTTTCACAAAAAAAATTATAAATCATATCTACATTGACAAATGAACCTGAAGTTCAAATAGAATGTCAATACCCTTCTAACCAAATAAAATACGTTGAAATTATGCGAACATCAATGCTTCCATCTTCTGGACATACGTCTAAATGATGCGTACCTCGCGGTAAATAGATCTATCAGATCTATTTTAATATATAATATTATGCGCACCCGAAGATGCCATAAATCCGCTAATTTATTTAGTAAACTCACATTACAAGGTAATATTCTTGAATCTATCCTTGCATAATGCTCGCGCCTGAAGTCGTGCATGCATAAAAGTGAGAGCTAAATTTTTCGCACCAACGTATCTTAACTCCCCGTATTCATGTTCCTCTATCCACATACATCCAGAATGACTCAATAAAATGGCCTGAAGACCATACTAGAACATCCACATGAACTTTGAAAAGTCTATCATAAATTAGATTAGTGGAATACTTAAAAAAGGGGAAGACTATGACATATAATGTCCTGGACATAAATATAGAAAGGGAAGATATGATATACCTCTACTTGGAATAATGAATGAAGACTTATATCAGACCCAGAAGTTCTGAAAAGTCACATATTGCTTTTGTAATATGATAGGTCATTAGATTATGCCATTGAAAATATATGTACATATCTAGTCTAGACGACGTTTGTCGATCTACCTATTTTGTATACATTGATATTCTACGGGGACAAATAAATTTATGAAAATAAAATTTAATCTAGTACCAGACCATAGTTATTAGTGAGTATTTTTCAAAAATAGCATCGGACGTATGCTTTAAAAAGCATTTCACCCTTAATTTTATCCAGAAGATAATTATTTTTTGGGACGTCTACTTGAGGTTCAAGCTTTACAAAGCCTGAATACTCTACTATAAGGATACGCCCGTACTCTCAAATATTAAAAATCAATAAAGCCAGAAGCTTTTTCCCAAATAAATTCAAACATAGGAAGATAAAGGAACACCTGTAGTGCTCTCTTTCGTCCAAATCTTACTTTTGGCACGATATAATATGCCACCTTGGATTGTTATTGATGCAAAACATCATTTACCAATCTTATATAAACAAAGAACTATAAGTTTTTTCAAATATGGTGACATTTTCATTATCCCATTAAACGGGAAAAATGATTACGAGAACATCTCCACTTCACGTGGATATTGAATCTCAATACTTCCTCTAATAGAATTTATATGATATATTTTACTATCATCATTAAATTATGAAGACCTCTTGGACTCTTGAGAGTATTTTAGGGATAAAAGTTAAACTTTTTCACTCCCTAATAGGGCTGATGATGTACATTAGTGTACTCATCTATATATCATCTTAAAATGGTCATATTTAAAACCTTGTTATCCAATCCAGTCCAGATTATTATTAATCACAACGGACATGTTACCTTGCTGGGATATTGGTTGGGCTTTTACTTACCCTCATACCACCCTCAAAAATGCCGCAGTGGAACTTATTCATCGGGATTAACCATCTTAGATGAATATATTCCGAGATCCCCAAACAGGGGAGGCATTACTGCACATCTTATAGATCGTGCCTTGACGGGTTCATATCCCCAGTTCTATGCTCAACTTAAAGTCGAGCTTACTGCGGATTTTTTTGGATAACACTGGGAATTAATTATATTTAACAACTGGAAGAAAAGTGAACACCCTGAAGTTTTGTGTTCACACCCAGAAATGGGTTATATGTAAATCATTAAAATGATTTAAATGGATTACTTATCCATTAAAAATCCAGTTGTAGGTGACCATGCAGGAACATGCAATTACAATGCAACCCATCAAAACGTCTCCTTAGAACCTATTTATATGAGCCTGATCACCTCATATAAACTGTTTCCGAGAACCCCTAACGGGGGAAGCGTTTAGAGCACATCTTATCGATGATTCCATGATGAGTATACATCCCCATATCACAACTATGGACCATCAGAACACAGAACTATTTATCGGAAGTAATTACCCCAGATAAATAGATTCTGAACACTCTGAACAGGAGAAGCATTTAAAATCACTTCTCCTAAGACGTCCATTGATGGGCTCTCTTTTAAAGACTTGATGTGATCCTGAAGATCCTTCATAACCTTAATTCCCCAGTATTAAGTTTAACAAAAATACTATAATCATCCATGAGCCTGAAGCTCAATTTGACCATTTAAAATATTAATACATATGATCTGATTATCATGAATAGTGATGAGATCCTGAAGATCCACACTTATGAAACTGTTAAACAGTTATCAGACATAGCTACTGACAATATGAATATTGTCAAATTCACACATCCCTGCTACTAAAAATCCAGCTAGGATTGACATACCAAATATAATGGATGCAATCCACCAGTAGCCGAAGTGGATATCCTCAACGGATGAGAGGACATACCACGAGGCTCCAAAGCGAGAAATAACTCCTGGAGACCCTAAAACAATACCACCACAGGAAAGTGAGCTCATCTCCATATCCTCTTCCTTTCCAGAACCTCCAGAAGAGATGAATCTGGAATAAATTGAATACGTATACGGAGAGGTATTTGGATAAAACACACTTTTCGACAATTACTCACATTTCATTTTGCCATTGATACCGTTCCCAATCTCCGTTTCCTGAAGCAAACGCAGAAATTTGGCCAAATTATGTGGAACGAGGCAATAATAAGTTGAGCTGGACTCACTTATGAAATGTGAAGTGTTTGGACCTGAAGTCCTGATATCAAAAGATATCAAACCTGTGGGTTGCCAAGTATTGTATAAATAAATAAAATCGTATGCTATAAGCAAAACGCTATAGCTTAAAGGTTTATTTCGTAGAAACCAGGAAGTAACCATGTAAGATGAGCTTAACTCACTTACAAAATTATTTAAACTGATGCATCAGGCTCTCTGGTCATAGTTGCGAAAACCACACGATTGGCAAAGAATATTTTAGGCTATGTTGCTATGGATGATGTGACAACATACCCTTACGAATTACCATCCTGAAGATGAAATCATCATCCTGAAGATGAGACCATCATCCCGAAGATGAATAATCATCCCGAAGATGAAACCATCATCCCGAAGATGAAACCATCATCCTGAAGATGAAATACTCATTCTGTAGATGATACCATCATCCTGAAGATGAAACTATCATCCTAAAGATGAAATACTCATTCTATACACGATAACATCATCCTGCGGATGACTGTACATCTCGCATGTGAAAATATCATCCTTATGATTATACCATCATACTGAAGATGAAATAATCATCCAGAAGATGAATAATCAACCAAAAGATGAAAACATCATCCTGAAGATGACTCATCATCCTGCAGATGAGAACTTCATTAACCCGAAGTTGATGAAGAAACATGGACAATTGCATTCCACTATATACACCAACTGGATGTCTGGATGCATATTGAAAACCTTTTCCCCTAGCTGGAAGAGGGGGAGAATATACTAGGTCCTGAAGTACCCAACTCCTTTATCTGGCCAACTGCACGTGTCTTTATAGAACGTTTGCAGTAAAGCTATTAGCCAGATACAGTGCAGTGCCTGTAGCGCAACACTGGACCATGGATACATATCTTCTGCACTCTCTAAGGGTCAAGGATCAGAAACCATGGAAATATATTTGCATATGCAGATTAAAGATCATTACGATGACTACACACAATATGAACAGCCATTTCCTGAAGATATACACAGCATCATCCTAAGTCTACATCAAACTTCTATTCCGAGAAGCTCATCATCCAAGAATCAAATCGAATATATGCACAACCAGGTCCTACAGTATCTTGCAAATACAGTGACAACTGGGTCAAAGTCTACAGACATGGAGCCATCTGCCAAGTTTCGTAGAGCATACCATGTCAGAACCCCCTTTTGTTTCAGCGGCTTCCAGATATGAGTGCAACTTGTATAGATGAGTGATTATTGTATTTTGTTTTTTTTTTCTTTTTGGAATTTCGTGGAAGATGTATAGATACTTAGGATATTGGTGTATAGATACATATGATATCTACAAGCCTGAAGCTTGTATGGTTCAGGGGGAGTAACCTGTGGGTTGTACTCTTTTTCCCTTAAGCTGTTGGTTTTTCCCACTGGGTTTTCCACAGCTAAGGTTTTAACGAGGCAAACACGATTATTCTGGGTCCAGAAGTATCCACCCATTTATCTTTATACGCTAAGACCAAAGAAATGGATGGATAAGGGGGAGTGTTATGAGTGAGGGAGGCTTTTGGCCTCCCCACCTCTCTATCCCTCCATTACTCCCCACTATTTAGTAGTGTGGACCTCTGGTATTTCATGGATATGAATATATATAGAACCATGGCTATGAGCCATGGTTACTCCTTCTTTAAGTTTATTTTAACATTTCTGTCTTTAATTCTTTTCTTTTATTTTTTCCCCCTTCCTCCCCAAGCCATGCCCAGGCCGAAACCCCTCCCCCCTTGATGCCGTGAGTTCCCAGCAAGCCAAAAAAGGGGAGGGGGAGTAAAAGAAAGGGAGAAAAAAAGAAGAGAGAAGAGGGATGAGCCAAAGGAGACTTTGGGGAAATTGATAGAGGAAGATGGTGGATTAGGGTTTGTGATTTTGGAGCTTGATGTTGAGAGCCATGAGAAATTTCTGGAAATTGGTGGAGGGATTTTAGTTCCATGGAGGTAGGATTCCATCACCAATTCATATGTTTCATTTTTATTGCATATTGAGAGTAAAGTTTGCATCTTTGGGGTTTTTGTGAATTTCTTTGACATGGTGCATGCAAGATTGAATTAATATGATGTGTTTGATTAATTGATGCCATGATTAGATTTCATGTTGTTCTTGAATGCTTTGTTTCATTAATTTTGTGAAATTGAAATTATATGATGTGTTGGGTTAATTTTGCTTTATACCCAATTTTCATGTTATGTTGAAATTGTAGGATGTATTGAAATTATTGATGCTATGTTTTAGTTGAATTAAGGAGAATTGTTCTCTAAGTTCAATTTTCATTGATTAAGTTGAAATTGCCCTCAAGTTGAATATTGGAAGCTTTATTTCCCACTTTCCCTTGCATGAAAAATGCTAATTAGGTAAATCATGTGAATTATGTGAACAACCAATTAAGAGAGATGTTGTTTAATTTTTATATGTGTGCACCCAATTAAGAAGAGGTTGCTTAACTTCATATGTGGGCAACTAATTGAGATGAGATGTTGCTCTAATTTTCATTTGAGATGAGAAGTAAACTATTAGGCAATGTGTTGCTTTAATTTTTTTTTGGAGTAGAAAAGTTTTGGAATGGGGAAGAGGTGTTGCTTAAATTTCTCATGAAACATGGAACTTTATTATTAAATTTCTCTTGTATGAGAATATGTGATATTGCTCTCATTTTGGGTGAAATTGCCTTCATTTTGACGTATGGAGTCATTTGATTAAATGAAATGGCTTTCATTTCATTGTATTGATTAAATGAAATTGCTTTAATTTAGCTATGGTGTCACGCCCCGCTTCCCAAAAATATGGAGCCGAGGCGTGAGTAGGTCCGCTCAGACTTGAAGCTGTGAAGCTGCAAGTCTGATAAGCGTCAATAAACTTCAAATGGCAGGTCCTTGTAAATGCGATACGAAACAAAGATAATAATAAAGGAAATGAGACAAAAGCAATCTCAGAATATCCATAAAATAAGTTCCAACATCACAGAAAAGCCACCAGGCAGAAAAGAAAAAGAGTCTAAAGGCCCAAACATGGCCAACAAAAGTACAACATACAAAGTAAAGGTATCACGCACCGACAGCTAACAGCAACCCTAAAACAAAAGAAAGCTCAGCAAGGTCACTAAGAATGGTCACCGGTAACCACAAACTCCTCCTGGACAGACTTGGGCTCAGCATCAGCAATTACCACGTCCTCAGCAAGGGTCTCTGGCTCAGGGTCTAACATGTGGCACCCAAAAGAGGAAGGGGCACATGTCAGCAAGTCTACAAGAGACTTGTGCAAGGAAACTGAAAGTAAAAGTGAGCAACCTAGCAGTTCTAGCATGATGCAATGACATGGCAGATATAGCATGAGTGCAACAAGTAACGTAAAGTACGAGTATGGCATGGCAATTTGCATTTAAATCATGGCATGGATATCAAGTTTTGCAAGAACAAACACAAGGACAAGGACAAGTCTAGTAAGCACGTCGTGTACAGAGATTACACCTTTTGGCTAGAGTGGCTGATCGGGCCAACTCCTAAGCTCAAGTGATCACTTATCCCTACCCCTCCACGTGTATATGGACTGGCGCCCATCTTCTGGATCACGAGCCAGGAAGTGTTTTTCATTATGGCATAGGGGTGCACCTAGCCTGGACAAGGAAGTACAAGTATTGTAGCGTGTGCTACGAATGCAACATTCAACTTGGATGACATGTAAGATGCAATGCATGGCAGATAACAGTTTAAGTACGTACAGATAAGGAATTTAAACGTGGCAGATAACAATGCATGAATGACATGGCAGGGTGACAGATCTAGCTTCGTTGTCAAGCTAGACCTTAAAGTTGCGTCTAGACAGCTATCATTTCACTGTCTAGTCTCTTTTACGCTAAAAACAAGGAAGTGGCCTAAAACATGGTCCTAAGCAAAAGTTGGCAAGTTTCACTTGCCTGCAAGTCTGACGTCAGAAAAACACCGTCCAAAGAGTCCAAAGTCACAAATAACCTATGTGCACAAGTCCACCAGCCTACAGTCCCATATTATTAATCTTTAGTACTAACAAGTTAACTAGGTTTACCTACAGAATCACCATCATTAGCTTATAGATCTCAAAGACACTACATAGACATAACTAACCGTTGATAGAAGATCTCCACGTGCTACCGAAGTTCGTCGTGGGTCATCAACGGTCAGAGGGGAGCCGTGCGTCGTTGCGACGCGAAGAGAATGCTGATGCCGCGTCGGGGAGGATGCTGCCACTGCTGCTGCACATGAAAACAGCGTCTGCTGCTACTGTCTCTAGCGAACTTCGGCGGCTCAGGCAGGATCACAACCGGAGGAAGGTCGAGGAGCGTAGGGGACGTCGGAGGGGACGGCTGACGTGGCGGCGCCACCGTGCGTCACTCCTGCTCGTCGCTGTGCGCTGCTGCGAAGAGCTACAGCTGCAGCAGCGCCTGAACGGCTGTGTCGCCTGAAGAAACACCGACGAAGGTTGGCCGGGCACAACGGGGATGGGTGGAAGAGGCCGCCGGTGAAGATGGTTGAAGGTCGGAGAGAAAAACGCGAGGGGAGGAAAGCGCGTCCTGCGAGAGGGTGTTAGCGTGGATAGAGAAAGTTGCGACGCCTGGAAAGTTGGCAGCTGCTATTTGATTGAACGCATTGAAAGAAAACCCTAGGGTTTCACAGGCTCGCAATGGGCTTGGCTGCTATTGGTTCTAAGAGTGTGGGGGCCTTAGTAGTTAGGTTATTTGTTTTAGAAGAATTTTCAATATTATTATTCCTATTAGAGAAATAGAAGATCACACTCCCTCTCTCTCTCATGCATGGGTGCGGCCAAGTGGGGCAAGAAGTGGGCTAAGTCAACATTTGGGTGAAAATTATTATTAATAATTTATTAGGAATTAATCTAGGTGAAATTTAGGACTAGAAATATATTCGGTTGGCCCAAAAAGTCAAATTTGATCAAACGAAATCCGAAAATTGTGAAATAAATACTGGGGTGACCCGGACGACGAGAGAAAGAAGACAGAGAAGACGGATCACAATTTTGACGATGAGAAACAAAATTAAAAATAGAAAGGCCTCGCGACAAAAGTGAAAATCGTGACGTCTCTCCAAATAAAGTCAAATCGTGGGAGAACGACCCGTGAAATGACGTTCCAAATTAATTCCAAAATTTAATACTCTCAGAGAGGGTTACAACGACATATCACACTATAGGGTTCGGATATAGACAAGGTCTAAAATAAATACGTGCACGAACAAGACTTACATGCACATAAAGAGTACATAGGATACGGGGTCCAAAGGCGACAGAAATTCCAAGTTGGGCACACGTCGGGGTTGGCTTGCTAAAGATGCAACTAAGGTGCTACATCCCTATCGACTCAACGACACGACTCACACACAAAGCAACAGAACCAATCAGGTACCTGGAATTGCTATACGCACAGCCGTATAACGAATAGTGGGTACCGACCGTTACATCCTACCCACCTTAGGATAAAATCCGTCCTCGGACTTTCTAACATATCTAGTCGCTCTAGTAACTACCCCAATCGTATCACATTATAATTTAAACCCGGGTTAGTCATCACAAGTGCTTATATATGCACTAGGTAGTCAAACATTAACACTACTACCATGTATTTATTCACGCACATTATACTCTTATACATATCCTAACCAGTCAAATTCATACACATATTTCAATCATTCAAATAGTCACATACATCCTTATATAACTATTAAACACTTATTACATACCATGGTGCACATACTCACAACTAAATAATAGTTCACACCAGCAAACACCATCGTAATACTCCACGTTTACATAACTACCTATGTACAAAACAATAAGGATACACTACTCCCTATATCTCCTAGTGTACATCCAATGTCAACATATCAACACAAGTAACCACACCACTTAATATTCAATCATGTTATTATATCTAAGATACACTTACCACTACTATAATTTCACAATTATTTAGTCATTCACATGCATGCAAATATTTCACCATATATTCACGACACGCCACCCATACCATAGTCACCAATACCTATAACTAAGCACGTACTTACTCGCGCATGGTGCACACACACACACACTAACATTTCATTCATATATACCAATAATACCACTATATACTCAGCACATCTACACACCTAGTTTAGCTAGCACACATACGTTCACACAGGCAAGTCCTTAGTAAATAACCATACCACAACCAACACCTATAACTATATACTGGTATAGTGACCCACAATCATGTGCGTAACACAAACATGCACAAACACTCCTATCACTATACATACATCAAACATCGCTATATGCATGGAAACTACAGACATACATAACAATATACTTAGAGTATACCCACTCAAGCTTGAGTGAGACTCGAAACACATATCAGAATACTCTATATACGTAACACGGTATTTATACCTATACCAATACCACTCCAATGTATACACATCTACCAATATAACCATATACGTACCATATGTCAATCACACTTAATATCTAGTCAGGTAACACCCACATAGTTCAATTACTTTATATATACCATAATATTAATACAGACATCAGCACACGTATAATTATAATACCCTCCCTAATACATGCATTCACTGTATAGTCATACACATGTAGAACATATATTCACACCATATCCTACTACCTATAATTAGTATACTAACACATCTACTTCATACATAGTTTAAGATATGCAATAGTCGTGTATACCTCATGGTATACACGCATACAACATCCCGTTAAAGCAAGCAATACCATTCAAAATTATAATCCTACTACCATATGTATATCACTTATATACTCAGGCAACAAATACATAACTACTTACGTCTAAGCACAATACGTATCTATGTACGAGCACATACTCACATGTACTAACATATAGGTCACATAATAGGCCTACTCACTTAACTATACATACACCTATTATTATCACACCTAACATACACATAGCTTTACCAACATATTATTTCAACCATTATTAGTATCTCCAACTACATACACCCCATTAGATATTCCAACACTGAGCCTTATACACAGACGTCCCTAGAGTGGTATAGCTATCCTCACACATATCTATAAATACTAACACACAAACAACTTCATAACATCTTGAATAACTCTGAGTATGTATATATCACACAATAGGCAAACATTAATATACTATAGGGGAGTACACTCATTCAAGCCCACATACTCAACTTAGGTACATGCACCACGACAACATCACAAAGGTCCAAGGGCCTACTAACAAATTAGAGTTGACACAGTCATTGACGAGCACTAAATCCTAAGCAATAGAGGGAGGTCGAGGTCGAAAGCGTGACGAGGGAAGGATCGATAAGCACGAGTTCAGATAGGACGACTAAAAGGAGACAGCTTGATTAGGTGAAACAGTGACTCAATTGTGAATGTTTAGGTAGAGGAAGGGGGGTGTAGTGATACCCTTATAGAATATAGAAAAGAAAATAGTGTAAATAACATAAGCTAAAATACGTGAAATTTGGAAACTGTTGTACTTCAAAAGTTGGAGTCCTCGCCGGTATAAAATATTTGGAGATCGATAAAACAAGTTGTTCGAAACAAGTTTGAGTCTGTTAGAAGGTAATTGGACTCAAGAGAGAGAGAGAGAGAGAATTTCATTGCTAAGAATAAGTCACCATAGCTAAGAGCCATGGTGCTCTATTTATATATCTCAAAGTGGGGAGGCCAAAAGCCTCTAGGAGACCAAGGGTCCCCATTACTCTAAGTAATGGGGGCCTAATGAATGGGTAATGAAGGAGGGGAGGCCAAAGGCCTCCCTCATTCATAACACTCCCCCTTACACATTCATCACTTCGGTCTCAGCTACAGAGGCAAGGGGTGGATACTTCTGGATCCAGAGTAAGTGTGTTTGCCTCGTTAAAACCTTAGCTGTGGAAAACCCAGTGGGAAAACCCAACAGCTTAAGGAAAAAGAGTGCAACCCACATGTTACTCCCCCTGATCCGTACAAGCTTCAGGCTTGCAGGTCTTTCAACTGTCGCATACCAATGTTCTTTACAAGCTTTACAAAAGTACATTTAGGCAATGCCTTAGTAAAAAGATCAGCTAAGTTGTTACATGACTGGATCTGTCGAACTTCAATCTGCTTGTCGTTTTTCTGCTCGTGCGTCCAGAAAAACTTGGGAGAAATGTGTTTTGTCCTGTCGCCTTTGATGTAGCCCTTCTGAAGCTGAGCAATGCATGCGGCGTTGTCTTCGAATAGGGCAGTAGGCTCCAGATCACTGGTCTTCAGGCCAGTGGATTGGAGGATGTGTTGGACGACGGAGCGTAGCCAAAAACATTCTCTGCTCGCCTCATGGATCACGATGAGCTCTGCATGGTTGGAAGATGTAGCAGTAGTGGTTTGTTTTACCGATCTCCAAGAGATAGCAGTACCTCCATAGGTAAATACAAAACCTGTTTGAGATTTTGCCGTGTGCGGATCAGAGAGATAACCTGCATCAGCATAACCAAACAATTTGGGGGAGGCACCTCTCTAGTAGTAAAGTCCAAGATCAATGGAACCCTGAAGGTATCGCAGAAGATGCTTTACTCCGTTCCAGTGGCACTTTGTGGGCGCAGCACTGTGTCTGGCTAGTAGATTAACTGTAAACGCTATATCAGGACGCGTACAGTTAGCCAGATATAGAAGTGCTCCAATGGCACTGAGGTAGGGTACTTCAGGACCCAGTATCTCCTCCCCCTCTTCCAGTGGCCGGAAGGGGTCCTTATGTACATCTAGTGATCTTACGACCATAGGAGTACCTAAAGGATGACATTTATCCAAATGAAACTTGCGTAGAAGTTTCTTTGTATATTTAGATTGGTGTAATAGGATTCCACCTCTTAGGTGTTCTATCTGTAAGCCAAGACAATACTTTGTTTTGCCTAGGTCTTTCATTTCAAAAGTATGTTTAAGGCTTTCAGATATCTCTTTGATCTCTGCAGGAGATCCTATGAGATTTAAGTCATCTACATATACAGCTATGATGACAAATCCTGTTCCCGTTCTTTTGATAAAGATACACGGGCAGACTTCGCTATTCGTGAATCCTTGATGTGCAAGAAAATCACTTAGCCTGTTATACCACATCTTGCCCGATTGTTTTAGACCATATAATGATCTATGTAGCCTTACAGAGAATACGTCCCGAGGTATCTCTTTCATCTCTGGGGGTAGATTAAACCCATCAGGAAGTCTCATATAGATATTTTTATCTATATCGCCATATAGATATGCAGTCACAACGTCCATGAGCTGCATTTCTAGGCTTTCCAGAGAAGTTAGGCTGATTAAAAATCGGAAGGTGATCGAATCCATGACCGGGGAATACGTATCTTCGTAATCAATCCCCGGTCTTTGGGAAAATCCCTGGGCTACAAGGCGTGCCTTATAGCGAACGATCACATTATTTTCATCTTTTTTTCTTATGAAAACCCACTTATATCCCACAGGTTTTACACCTACTGGTGTTTGGACTACTGGTCCAAAGACTTTGCGTTTCAAGAGTGAGTCCAGCTCTACTCTTATTGCCTCGTCCCACTTTGGCCAATCATCTCTGCGTTTACATTCCGCTAGAGATCGTGGTTCGACGTCATCGTCATATTCAGTGACGTGAACGGCAATATCGAACGCAAAATCGTCGTCGACGACTATGCTATTTCTGTCCAGTACTTCTCCAGTACGTACAAAATTTAATGATGTTTCTCCTATTGTTTCCTCTGCTGGGGAAATCAGGAGGGGAGAAGTAGCTGGTCTGAGCTCAGCATCCTGTGGAGGGATAATCTTAGTATCGCCAGGAGTCTTCCTCTTTCGAGGAACTTTATCTTTTGAACCTGGTGGGCGTCCTCTTTTCATTTGAGGTACAACCAATTCTGCTGCCGGTGGGCTGCATCCATCTATGGGGATGTCAATCCTAGCTGGCGTGTTGGCAGCAGGGACGTGTGAACGGACAATCTTCTGGTTGTCCGTGAATTTATCCGGTAAAAGATGTACTGTATTCTGGATGTGAAGGATCTTCAGGATCTCATCTTCACACAGATTAGTACGCTGATCATATAGGGACAAAGACTTCTGGTCCCAACTAATGGTCTCAGAAGCTTCTGGCTTCTTAGACTGTGTGCCCAGTTTTGGAAAAAATTTCTCATTAAATTCACAGTCTGCAAAACGTGCCTTGAATGCGTCACCCGTCAGGGGTTCAAGGTATCTGATAATAGAGGGCGAATCAAACCCAATATATATACCTAGACGACGCTGAGGACCCATTTTGGTCCTCTGCGGTGGTGCTATTGGGACATATACCGCACAACCAAACACTCTCAAATGAGAGATATCCGGAGGTGCGCCGTATGCTAGTTGCATCGGGGATAAAGTGTGACCTCCAGAGGGTCTTATCCTAATAAGTGATGCGGCATGTAAAATAGCATGCCCCCAAGCATCCACAGGCAACTGGGATTGCATAAGCAATGGACGTGCAATCCATTGGAGTCTCTTTATAAGGGACTCAGCTAATCCGTTTTGGGTGTGAACATGTGCTACAGGATGTTCAACTTCAATACCCGTTGCCCGGCAATAGTCTTCGAAGACTTGTGAAGTAAATTCTCCCGCATTATCAAGACGTAGTTTCTTGATTTGGTTATCAGGGAAATGAGCACGCAACCTTATTATTTGTGCCAATAGCTTTGGAAAAGCTAGGTTGCGGGTGGACAAGAGGCACACATAAGACCATTTGGTTGATGCATCAATCAGTACCATGAAGTACCGAAATGGGCCACTTGCGGGGTGAATAGGCCCGCAAATGTCACCATGAATTCTCTCAAGGAAGCCAGGAGACTCTAATCCCACTTTCAGGAGGGATGGTCTCGTTATTAGTTTTCCCTTAAAACAAGGGAGACATGGAAATTCACCCTTTTGAAGAATCTTCAGGTTCTTCAATTTGTGTCCACGGGATTCAGTGATGATGCGGCGCATCATTGCTGTTCCAGGGTGACCAAGTCTATTGTGCCAGAGTTCGAACTCTGGCAGTGATTGGCACGTCTGGTGCTCAGTCATATTGGCTTCTATCGGTTGAATGTATGTTTGGTAGAGACCCGACGGGAGTCCCTTGAATCGTTCGCAGATGATCTTCCGGTCATCTTTCTGACGAGTTACATACAGATATTCAACCGTATTTTCATCTCTGGTTTCTAAGTGATATCAGTTTAAACGGAAATCCTTGAAACTTACGTGATTCCTATTTGATTTAGGAGAGAATAATGCATTTTTTATTTGAAGTCTTGTGTTATTTGGGAGCAATATAATTGCTTCACCAGATCCTTCGATTATTTGGGACAGTCCTGAAATTGTGATAACAGGACCGTCATATTTATTTACGCTATTAAAATAGCAATGATCGCGAAGGATTGTGTGCGTTGAGGCACTGTCCACTAGGCACTCAGACATCATCTATATAAGCAAAAACGAAATTTTATTTGAGCGAAAATGTAAACATTCATTCGAAAATAAAAGTTCATAATTAAGCAAATAAAGATGAAGATACATTGAATTTCTAAAAAGCATAGATAAATGATGGTGCTTAATCGAGAAGGTCGTCGTTCTCGAAGTCTTTTGCAGTAAACATTGTTGGTGGCTGAACAGCCGCCAAGTTTGTTTCAGGTAGAGACTTCTGGCTCGCCTGGTATAGATCCTGGAGGTGGCGAGGAGTGCGGCAGTTTCTGGACCAATGGCCAGTCATGCCGCATCTATGGCATTTATCCTCCCAGTTCTTCTTTGGAAGTGACACTTGCTCGGTGTTCTTTCGCTTCCAAGTGAAGTTTCTTTTTCCCTTGTTGTTTTTGTTTGTCTGTGGAGCTGCACCTCTTGGTTGCTTCATTATAGCTTTCCCTTTAGTGTTTTTAGCCTTCCTCTTGTTTTTCCACTTCTGGGGAGAAACGTGGTGGGCTTCAGGGATAGGGGCAGTGCCAGCTGGACGCAAGTTATGAGTTGCAAGCAGTAAGTCTCGATTCTGCTCTGCCCTAAGTAGGCATGAGATCAGATCGGAGAATTTCGTGAAATTGCGTTCACGATACTGCTGCATGAGGATTGCATCTTTCTCGTGAAACGAGGTAAATGTCTTTTCCAACATGCGGTGTTCTGTCACTTCTTCACCGCACAACTTCAGGCGTGAGGTGATGTTATGAAGTGCAGAATTGTACTCAGCGACGGACTTATAGTCCTGAAGTCTGAGGTTTTCCCACTCATAACTGGCACGGGGTAATATAACATCAATTTCATGTTTATATCGTGCTTCCAGCGCTGTCCATAGGTCCTTTGGGTCCTCAACCGTTAAGTATTCGGCCTTCAAGATCCGATCTATATGTTTCCTAATGTAGATTATGGCTTTCGCCTTATCTACATCGGATACAGTGGTTGTAGGGCTGCTGCTAGCTGTAGCAGAAGCTTCGGCCGATGCTGGGGCCGAGGAAGGAGCCAAAATGGACCCAAGGAGGGCCATCGAACGCAAGTGGAACTTCAGGTCCACTCGCCAACTCAGGTAATTTGTCCCTGCAGAATCAAGGACTTCGAAATCGACGCTTGACAATTTTGCCATTTATCTACGCAATTTAAAATGAGCATGAATTAATTAAAATTCAAAATTCATGCATAAATTAATAAACAAGTAAAAATGCGGGGATCGGCCAGATACCCAAAATAATAAACAGTCCAAAGTTCATTTACAGTCCATAAAAAGGAAAGAAAAATAATACAACTTTGGGAACCCAAACAGAACTGGGTCCCTATATCTCCGTCTTCATATGCTGTTGCATCGAGCTTTGGCTTACACAGTCATGAATCGACTCCTTGCGGTCCAGCGGACGCGGCCAGGGAATTGACTAAGCCAGGACCACTTGTTACCCAGTCAAGCTAGGTTGGTCCAGCAAACTTAGCCAAGCACATTGACCGACATCATGATCCATTGAAGGAGTTTTCATCAATTCTATGTGCTGTTGCATCGAGCTTTGGCTTTAAAATACAAATTTCCTCACTTACAAATTCTCTCAAAAGAAAATAAAAGTGCAAGGAAAGTAAATAGGTATACAATGGCCGATCCCGAAAAACACATTTTTACTGATTTAAACATCCACGCAGTTCTAAATATGCTACAGGCATAAAAATAAACAACCACACATATATCTCAAGTAAAACATATGGTAAAGGAAACTAGAAAATATAATTATCTCGTAGACCACGTGGAAACGTCATACACCGTTAGGTTAGGTGACTAATGGCAGAGCGGTCTCAGGATCTTTAAGATATTTATATTTTGAAAAATCCTAATAATCCATAAATAATTAACAATTCAAGAGAGATGTTTTACATAATATCAGCAATTTGATTAACTGGGCTTCTGGCCCAAATAAACAGACGAATTAAATTATTATTCTAATTTGGGCTTCAGGCCCATAAGCAAAATTAAACACATATTAATTGTAATTGTTATGTACTGGGCTTCAGGCCCAAAAAACAGCCCAACAAAAAGAATTTATAAATTTTTTTTATTTAAGATTTGGGCTGCAGGCCCATGGACTGTATTTTTTTAGAGTAAATTTAAAACAATCTAATAAGGGCTTTATGGTCCCAAGCTACTGACAGACGCTCTTATGTCATTATTCAGACGTTCTGCGTCAATAAGCCGCATACAGAAACTTAGCTCCCAGCTCGGACTACAGACTGTAAGTGGATATGAACTTCCACATGAATGTTTGATCAGCTCGGCATAAAGACCAGATGTGACTACAATGATTTAATATTGTAGTAGGTGAGATACAATGCCACTTTCATTGAATACCAAACACCATACAAAAGAGAAGATAATACAAAAAGGACAATGTCGAGCGGCTTAAAAAAAACAATAAAGCAAAGGTTATTAGGAACATGGATTGCTTCAGTGCCCAGAATGTAAATGGTTATGTCAAACGCCAGTGGCCCAAAGCTGGTACGTTCTGTGTAGGGGTGGCAATCAAGGCAAGTAACCTGACCCAAATAACTCAGTATAAATAGTAATTTCCAATCCAATATGAATTTAGGATAGGGTTTGGATTTTAAAATCTCATTCAAAATCTTATCATGTTTGAATTTGGATATATGTGTATCCTAACCCGCCTACCCAATAACCTGACCCAAAATTTAAAACATGTGCATTGTGTTGGTCAAAAATCAGCAAACGGTACTCTTGGGTATGCATTGGCATCACGCTGAAAAAATTCAATGTTGCATCGGTACCATTTATTAATCTGTTCCTTTCTAAGTAGATCGTAACAATGAGAAACTCATTGTAAGTTATGAAATGTAAGTTATATTTTCTTTCGTTAATCGGACTATGAACTCACAATAGGGTCTATTTTTACTTGTACGCAAACATGGTAAATTTTTTTTATGTATAGTCCGTTGTAATCTACGGGAATAAGAAGTATACCTCTAGATCGATGATCTAGGGACGACCGTAGAAAAGATCCGTAGAAATAAAAATCCGAGCTCCCGAAAGCTTCGAGAATGCCGCCACGCTCCAACAAATCGCCGCAGTAACCAAAGATTCCTTGCGCGTATGGGATCAATTTGGTGGGGATTTTAGGCTTGGATTCTTTGCTCAAGGAAGAACACGTGCTGATAACGTGTTAGAAGGTAATTGGACTCAAGAGAGAGAGAGAGAGAGAGAATTTCATTGCTAAGAATAAGTCACCATAGCTAAGAGCCATGGTGCTCTATTTATATATCTCAAAGTGGGGAGGCCAAAAGCCTCTAGGAGACCAAGGGTCCCCATTACTCTAAGTAATGGGGGCCTAATGAATGGGTAATGAAGGAGGGGAGGCCAAAGGCCTCCCTCATTCATAACAGAGTCGAATATACATAATAAGAGAAAATGGTTTATTGGCTTATATAAAATTATCAGGAGGAAAGTAAATCATTTACACAAACATTAAGGACATAGGTTAGAAAATGCAATGCGGCAGTAATTTAATAATGTTGGCAAAAGTTTTGAAATTCAAAGAATGAAATTAAATTAATTGAAGAATTTAAGCTCATGTTAAATGCTTTCAAAGTCTTTAAGCCAGGGAAAATTTTGAAATAATCAATATTGAAACTACTTTTAGAGGAACCAGGATTTGCCAAAAAGAAACTGTTTTAAACGAGGGTTTTAAAGTACGGGTACAACGAACCTAGGACGGATATATATAAAAAATAATTGAATTTCTTTTTATCCTAAAGTATATATAGAAAAAGGATAAAATGAATTTTGTAGTTTTAGAAAAAGATGGTATATCGAACTATCAAAATAGTAATAAGGTTTTAAAATCAAGGTGCGAGAAATATTGGTTAGCAATTAGCTACGAGATAGTAATTAAAAAAATTACAACCAATAGACTCCAAAATTTACAAAATGATTTTAACTCAATCGAATAGTGAAAAAATTTAAATATATACGTAGAGGGTTTAAAATAAAATTTAAACTTAGCGAAAACTTTCAATAAGGGAAATCGAAAAATAACTTTCAGAAGATTCAAGATTCGTAACAGAGAGATTCGAAAATTAACGACGATCGTCATGAGGCGATTCTCGTGAATCGAGGCAAGGAAAATGGTCGGATGATCAAAACATACATACGCCTAGGATATGACCTAGGAAAATCTACGGGGAAACTCCTACGGTCGACCAACTAGAGATTAAGAAACTTGGAGCTACGACTTCCTAAGGAACAAGACTGTAACGAAATGCGTTCAGCTTGGCCCGAAATCGATGAACCCAAGCGAACTACTAAAGAAATTCTAGAAGTATAATATGGTCAGAGTTAGGCAAGAACCACTAAGGTAACTCCTAAGACAATTAAATCAATTCCTAACATGGAGTCTAACTAACAATCAGGGACCTTTAACTACCAAGCACAGACGTCTAACTAAGTCTTCTTACCACCTAGTGGCACAGAAAAAAAACGATTAGAACTAGGCTCAAGGCTTACGACTTGGATGTTGCAATTTATTTAATGGACATTCCATAGTTATTATCGTTGTTCCGATAATTTGCAGTTGCAAGACGGACCTGCATGGGCCACCAACAAAACCTGTCACGCCCCGCTTCCTAAAAATATGGAGGCGAGGCGTGAGTAGGTCCGCTCAGACTTGAAGCTGTGAAGCTGCAAGTCTGATAAGCGTCAATAAACTTCAAATGGAAGGTCCTTGCAAATGCGATACGAAACAAAGATAATAATAAAGGAAATGAGACAAAAGCAATCTCAGAATATCCATAAAATAAGTTCCAACATCGCAGAAAAGCCACCTGGCAGAAAAGAAAAAGAGTCTAAAGGCCCAAACATGGCCAACAAAAGTACAACGTACAAAGTAAAGGTATCACGCACCGACAACTAACAGCAACTCTAAAACAAAAGAAAGCTCGCAAGGTCACTAAGAATGGTCACCGGTAACCACAAACTCCTCCTGGACAGACTTGGGCTCAGCGTCAGCAATTACCACATCCTCAGCAACGGTCTCTGGCTCAGGGTCTAACATGTGACACCCAAAAGAGCAAGGGGCACATGTCAGCAAGTCTACAAGAGACTTGTGCAAGGAAACTGAAAGTAAAAGTGAGCAACCTAGCAGTTCTAGCATGATGCAATGACATGGCAGATATAGCATGAGTGCAACAAGTAACGTAAAGTACGAGTATGGCATGGCAATTTGCATTTAAATCATGGCATGGATATCAAGTTTTGCAAGAACAAACACAAGGACAAGGACAAGTCTAGTAAGCACGTCGTGCACAGAGATTACGCCTTTTGGCTAGAGTGGCTGATCGGGCCAACTCCTAAGCTCAAGTGATCGCTTATCTCTACCCCTCCACGTGTATATGGACTGGCGCCCATCTTCTGGATCACGAGCCAAGAAGTGTTTTTCATTATGGCATAGGGGTGCACCTAGCCTGGACAAGGAAGTACAAGTATTGTAGCGTGTGCTACGAATGCAACATTCAACTTGGATGACATGTAAGATGCAATGCATGGCAGATAACAATTTAAGTGCGTACAGATAAGGAATTTAAACGTGGCAGATAACAATGCATGAATGACATGGCAGGGTGACAGATCTAGCTTCGTTGTCAAGCTAGATCTTAAAGTTACGTCTAGACAGCTATTATTTCACTGTCTAGTCTCTTTTACGCTAAAAATAAGGAAGTGGCCTAAAACATGGCCCTAAGCAAAAGTTGGCAAGTTTCACTTGCCTGCAAGTCTGACGTCAGAAAAACACCGTCCAAAGAGTCCAAAGTCACAAATAACCTATGTGCACAAGTCCACCAGCCTACAGTCCCATATTATTAATCTTTAGTACTAACAAGTTAACTAGGTTTACCTACAGAATCACCATCATTAGCTTATAGATCTCAAAGGCACTAGATAGACATAACTAACCGTTGATAGAAGATCTCCACGTGCTACCGGAGTTCGTCGTGGGTCATTAACGGTCAGAGGGGAGCCATGCGTCGCTGCGACGTGAAGAGAACGCTGATACCTCTTTGGGGAGGATGCTACCACTGCTGCTGCACGCGAAAACAGCGTCTGCAGCTGTTGTCTCAGGCGAACTCCGACGGCTCAGGCAGGATCACGACCGGAGGAAGGTCGAGGAGCGTAGGGGACGTCGGAGGGGACGGCTGACGCCGTGGCGCCGCCGTGCGTCACTCCTGCTCGTCGCTACGCGCTACTGCGAAGAGCTGCAGCTGCAGCAGCGCCTAAACGGCTGTGGCGCCTGAAGAAACACCGATGAAGGTTGGCCGGGCACAACGAGGATGGGTGGAAGAGGCCGCTGGCGAAGATGGCTGAAGGTCGGAGAGAAAAACGCGAGGGGAGGAAAGCGCGTGCTGCGAGAGGGTGTTAGCGTGGGGAGAGAAAGTTGCGACGCCTGGGAAGTTGGCGGCTGCTATTTGATTGAACGTAATGAAAGAAAACCCTAGGGTTTCACGGGCTCACAATGGGCTTGGCTGCTATTTGTTCTAAGAGTGTGGGGGCCTTAGGTTATTTGTTTTAGAAGAATTTTCAATGTTATTATTCCTATTAGAGAAATAGAAGATCACACTCCCTCTCTCTCTCATGCATGGGTGCGGCTAAGTGGGGCAAGAAGTGGGCTAAGTCAACATTTGGGTGAAAATTATTATTATTAATTTATTAGGAATTAATCTAGGTGAAATTTAGGATTAGAAATATATTCGGTTGGCCCAAAAAGTGAAATTAGATCAAACGAAATCCGAAAATTGTGAAATAAATACTGAGGTGACCCGGACGACGAGAGAAAGAAGGCAGAGAAGATGGATCACAATTTCGACGACGAGAAACGAAATTAAAAATAGAAAGGCCTCGCGACAAAAGTGAAAATCGTGACGTCTCTCCAAATAAAGTCAAATCGTGGGAGAACGACCCGTGAAATGACGTTCCAAATTAATTCCACAATTTAATACTCTCAGAGAGGGTCATAACGGCATATCACACTATAGGGTTTGGATACAGACAAGGTCTAAAATAAATACGTGCACGAACAAGACTTACGTGCACGTAAAGCGTACTTAGGATACGAGGTCCAAATGCGACAGAAATTCCAAGTTGGGCACACGTCGGGGTTGGCTTGCTAAAGATGCAACTAAGGTGCTACGTCCCTATCGACTCAACGACACGACTCACACACAAAGCAACAAAACCAATCATGTACCTGGAATTGCTATACGCACAGCCGTATAACGAATAGTGGGTACCGGCCGTTACATATGGGGTAGAGAGAGTTAAAAATAGAATGAGATGATGCCTTTAATGCTTTGTTTCAATAATTATGCAAATTGCTCTCATTTAGCATTGTTGGAAGCTTAAATCTTTTCCAATCCCCTTTGCATGAATTGGGTGAATTATGTAAGTTAAGTGGAATTTAGGTGTTGACATTGAAGCTTAAATCATGTTGGAAGCTTTAAATTAATTAAGTTGAACTTTATGTTGAAAGTTCTAATTAAGATTGAATTCATATGTTATGTTGATACTAAAGGAGAAAAGTGCTTCTTTATGTTGCTTTTTAGTAGTTTGTTGCTACTAGTAGAAGGTTGCTAAAGAAGTTGACTTTAATTAGGAAGATGCATACCTTCCCATGCCATGAAATTAACCATTTCACTAACAAGTTGTTATCTTGCTAATAGCCTCATGTTGCCTCCCTTGAATGTGTTAGCTTATTTAGGTTGCTAAATTGCTCATGCTTAAATAAAGTTGCTATCTTTGATTCAAATGTGTAAGTTTTATTGCAATACTTGCAAGATACTCTCTTTTCATGCAAGGAATAATGTTTATCCTAAGTTCATGCATATGTTCTCATTTTTATGAAATATGCAAGCCATGGTTGTCTCTCTTATTAAGGTATGATGCTCAAGTTAGCCTTTTATTGTGTTGATGTGGAAATCTTCATATGTTGTGGCAAACCCTTTCTTGATATTGCGGCCTTGGGCCTCTTGTAATATTTTGATATGGTAATGAAAACATGATGGTGTTGGAAAGAAGAAAATTTGAAAGAAAGCAAAATGCAAAGAATTTAAGATACACCCAATCACATAGGTTGTGATATGATGATGTGATTAGGACACAAAGGTGGAGTTCGCAGGCATGGACAAAGTTGCCGCGGTAGAAGGTGGGTGAAGTCGTTGTGGGCAACCTCTTGATACCATTAGGTGGCTCCACGTTGATAACGGAGTAGAAGCACGATACACTTGCACGCCGGTACATTCATGGGATCCCATTGCATTGCATTGCAACACATTGCTTGTGTTTCATATGCATCATGGCATCATTGAGCATTATGTGTGATTGGCGGTTATATATGTGTGATTGTTACCCTATGAGAATGAATGTTGCCATGAATGCATTATGTGTTGAAATGGTTGTATGTTGGAAGTGGGGTTTTTGGTGGTTGCTAGTAGTTGAACTTGGGTTGACGTTGTGTTTCCTTCTCTTGAATTAAAATGCTATTGTTGTTGTTATTGTCATCGTTGCTGTTAGTGATAATAATAATTCTATTGTTATTATTGTTGAAGTTGTCGTCACTATTATTATTTTTCTTGGTTGGGCCTTTAAGCTAAATTTAGAGTATAGAGTTGGTCGGGCTTAGATATTACATGTATGCATGTAGATTACTTGTAGGTGTTGTAGGATTCCCTACTCGTGAGATAAACTTTAATTTGAGGGATATAGTGTTAGCTTTTGCCATAATTGGTTGGCAAGGATGACATTTTATTTGAGATTAATTTGAAGGTAAGTTACTTTCTTAGGTGGCATGCTTCATTCTTGCCAAAGATGACGTTCTTTAGTGTCTTGACATTATTTTGATATACCTCCTTGTATCTTGGGTTAAGGATTAGTCGTTAGAGGTAAACTTTTGTGTATTTTGAAGAGATGGCATTCTTGATTGATCATGATGGCATTTTATGTGACTTTTGATGAAATTGGTAGTTTCTTGTGAAGACATAAAATTATATTGAATATTGTGATCATACTGTAGGATTCTCAACTTGCCAAGGTGAGTATTATTTAAGGCTTGTGCTAATGTTGATGGTGTTATTTAGGGATAAAGTTAGAAGGTTCTTAGCATCATTAATTGTAGTAGTCATTCGAGCTTAAGGTTAGCAACTTTCTTTATATTATGCTAAATTGACCCTAAGGTTAGTACCATTTTCTATAATATCATGCTAAATTGTGCCGAGGTGGAAACCCTCAGGGCTTGCTCACTTTTACTAGTTTTTCCTTTATTACCATACAACCAAATTGGGATTTTGATATGAAATCGATCACCATGTTGTATAAGTTGTGACTTTAGGAGAAGTTTCCATTTAGCCCACTAAATTCACTAGAGTTAATGTTTTGGCTAGCGTTGCATCCTTAACTTAAATGCTACTAAGATAGACTTGCTTAAACTCACATCTTAATGTTGTATGGGGTTTAGCTCACATCGCTAACTAAACCTTAATCCCACAATGGTATTATTGGAATTGGGTTATGTTGGATAGAGTTGAGAGTTGTTGTTTTCTTCTCTTCTGTGGTACTCAAGTTATTTTGTAGGTTCTCCTTAGCGGCAGGTCCGCGATCAATTAGTTGATGTCATTACCTTTGCATGTTCCTTACTATGTTATGCTTGAGTTAGTTTACATATTATTGCATAGAGCATGACATTCCTTTGCACCATGTGAGTTGGGTTTGGACATCCTACTGGGTCACGCTGTGCCGTGTCCCGTTGATACTATTTTTCAGGTAGCTGGTTGTTGGAGATCCTTGGAGTTGGAGGCTTATAGCCCAGTTGGTTGGTGCTTGAGTTTTGGAGTGTGAGTGTGAGAGTTTTGGGTGGGTGTTATTGTACTTTGGCGAGTTGTGGTGTTTATGTTGTATGTATGAGATTTGTATATGTGATGTTGTAATTGGATAGTTGTATATTTATATGTATCAGTGTTTTAATTATATCAGTGTAGAGATGTGGGCTTTTTGTTTGTTTGTGTTGTCTAGAATGCTACAAGTACTATCCCAGGAGTGCGTAGTGGACCTACTTTGTTTTGTGTTTTGTATTTTCATTCGTAACACTTGCCTTTTCGGGAATGCCAGATATGTATTTGTACTTGTCATGTATCCCGGGGAACGGGGCGTTACATTTGGTGGCCCATGTTGGTCACTGCACTGTGACTGTGTAAGGGTAGTGCGTGTAGTGTTCTGATGGGAGTTTAGACTTAAGTTGGGTAGAGTCCAGCCTTAGGATGGGACCGGCTAGCAGGAACTTGAGGTATGCACCCTGAGGTTTGATATTTAAGAGTTGATTCTGTATGAATGTATGTACATATTTATGTGTGTAGATATGTATGCATGTACATCTATAGTTCTATGAGTGTTGAATATGGCTTGTCGAGAATATTGGGATGATATACTCAGGTACATATGATTGTAATATATGTACGAATGATTATATGGCTATGTGATTGTATTTAAAGTGCATGTGTTAATAAGTGGTTGACATATGAGTAGCGTGTAAGTTGAGTTATATACTTGACTGAGATGCAGGTAGAGTATGGATGTACTGTGTTGTAGCTATATACTGTATGTGATATGCACATGTAGAGTGTGTAGATGCATGAGTGGATCCCTGAGTTCCACCCATGTATGTGTGGATATGTCTTGATAGTAATATTGTTATGAGCGGATGTATATGATGAGTATATGATACATGCATGGCTGTAAGCTGGTACGCTTACACCTGTATATGGATGATTATAGTTTTGTATGGATATCTGTGTATTGATATTGATATGTAAGACTTTGTGTGATAATGCATGTGCGAATGTTGGATGGATATTAATGGACATACATGATTGTACGTGTGGGTATAGAGGTGCATGTATTTATGTGTTAATGAATGGTAGCATATGAGTAATGTGTGTCATGGGATTATATAATTGATTGATCTCTAAGTCATCTATAGATATGGTGGGCTGTTTGTATTTGTATAATGTGGTAAATATGTACATAGATATGGTGTGTTGTCTATATGGATCCTTGTGTTCCACTCAGGTATGAGTGGGCATGCCCTGTGTGTATTAATGTTGTGTGTTTGATATATGTATATATGTAAGATGTATACGGTTGCATGGCTGGTTGTAAGCGGGTACGCTTACACTAGTGTTAGGATAGTGACCGGCGCCCCGTTTACGGTATGGGCGCGGTGTCATTTTACCGCAAGTGCACGGTTAGTGTAGGGTGCGGGTATATCGAACACAGGGAGGTGGATGGCTTGAGTGGCTACTAGCCTCGCCTAGGTCGTGTGCTAGCTACGCGGATGATATGGGTGGAAGTGTAGAAATAAAAGAAAGAAATGAAAAAGACACGATATGAATCCCCGCTAACACGGGCTAGAGCACTCATGACACTTGGCATTTGACTTGATCCAGGGTGAGACATTGTCCCAAAAGGTGGTACCTAGCGTCCATGGCCCGATATTCCGGTCGGTGCCAAGCACGCTAGGCCTACCCGGTTCCGGACGGTGGGCACTCCCGTATCCATAAACACCTTCCGCAACCGGGAGCATTAAGGCCACAATGATATCTCCCAACACTTCGTCCAAGCCGCTCCCGCGCGCGAGGACTCGATGTCTACGCTGGGGGCGTGAGCTATGGCTAGGGAGTCAACCGCCAAGTTTATTCCCCCTCGACCCGACGGTCAAAGGCGGTCTTTTTCCCGCCGATGACAATGAAACACCCCAGCGTAACCCTAATGGCCAAATAGGTCAAATGTGATTTCTAGCAATACATCGAAGCGGATCTTGACAGGACAAGAACCGGACCCCAATCCCCAACACATCTAGTGTGTTGCCGTACGAATTGGACCCAGATTGCTAGAAATCCCCATTGACACATTTCATCGAACACGTGCCATGCAACCAAGTCTAATGTAAATTCCCAAGCAACAATCCTACCCTAACCCGTATTAGGGTTCATCAATACTACTCCATGATGAAAAACATATAACCAAACAACACAAAACACACACAAATATTCATCATGAAGCAAAAGAAATACAACACAAAAAATGGAGAACAAGAGAAAGAAATACTTATCTTGATTCGAATCCAACAATCCAATACAAGATTTATTAACCAAAAGACCTAATCTAATCTACCCTAAGCCTCCCAACAAAGGGGCTGAAAAAGCCCTAAAAACTAGAGGAGGATCCTCTCCAAGTCGTGCCCCCAACCCCTATTTAAAACCCCTCAAAACCCTCTTGGGTCGGGTTCAAAACTGTCAAAAAAGGCCCACCCGATCGGGTGAAAACTCACCAGATCGGGTGGAATAAACAGAGAGCTCAGATACGCAGAAACAGACCTCACCCGGTCGGTTGACAAGTCAACCGATCGGTTGAAGTGAAATTTCAGACAGCAGCAAGTTTCAGCACATAGCTGCGCTCAAAAAATTCCAGAAAAATCTAGAAAAATCGGATTTGGGCATGCGACCTATCGTTGGAAAGCTAACGACGATGCCGACGCTAGAAAAATAAGAGATCACCCAAAATCCTTCTGGAATGATAGCAGATCTTCATTGAATGAGCAGCGGTGTGCGAAAGCGGAAGAAAAGGCCACCCGATCGGTTGAAATGTCAACCGATCGGGTGAGCGGCTTGTTGCTTCGACCGTCGCCTTCGGGAGCATTAACCGGGCGCAGTGGAGAGCGGGTGGCGTGACCGGGTCGTCGATCGGAGGAATCGGCTACAGATGAACCGATCGGGTGAGATGTCACCCGATCGGTTGGAATTCAGCTCCAAATTCCCGAGAATTGGGGCGTTTGAACCGGTCACTGAACCGACCGGGTGACTTCTTGGCCGCTCCAACTTGTGTCCGGGTGGTGCACGCATGTATCACCCGATCGGTTGGAAGTGACCAACCGGTCGGGTGAGGGGCTGAAAGATGCGATCTTCGTCGTTTGACCCCCTGGATCACGCGTGACTCCTCCCGTTGCTCCGGGGACACATGATATCATCGTTTTGTGTCCCATACGCGGGCAATCTCCTGCAAACATGCAAAAACATGGAAAAGTGAAAGAAAACAAGAAAATACAAGAAAACACGAGAAAACAAATAAAAGACGGCGGAAAATACGAAGTAACATGGAAGAAAATGTGCGCAAATATATGAAATATAAACGCACGTCAGATAGATATAGTGATATCTGGGTGTATGGATGTTGATGTGTAAGACTTTATGTATGACATGTGTGTGTGTATGTTTAAATGTGTACATGGTGACATAGGTGGTTGTATGTCTCAGGATAGCAGTGCATGTGGGTATATTTGAAATGTTACACTTGTGTGTATTTGAACGAGTAAAAGTGTTGGTATATGAATGTACTTTATCTATATAATGGGGTAGAGTGACCCTATATATCTCTATTCACCCTCAGCTATGTCCTAAGTTAGAAAATTCGAGGACGAACTTTATTTTTAAGGTGGGTAAATTGTAATGCCCGTATATGTGATATACCATATGAGCATGTGTGTATAGTAATTTTGTTGTGTGCACAGTAATTTCCTACGTGTATGACTATATGGTGACTATGATATGATTTGGATAAATAATAGAATGCGTGTGGTTGTACAATAAAATGATATTATTGGTAGTAATTGGGTTAGTATGTGCTAAAGAGATTACTATCATTGTTGGTGTTGTTGGTGTTGTTATTTTTACGAGTAACAATGAGATAGTTATTAATGAATGATATGATTATTATTGATGTTTTGTTGTTATTAGTGGTGATTTGGTTATTTGTATTATTATTGGTATTAATAATAATGAATTTTGTATTGGGCTTGATTGTTGGGCTTGGGTTAATAGGGAGATGAGAGAAGAGAGGTCTCATAATGGCAACCTTGTAAAATCTAGGAATTCCCATTTAATAATTCTTTTCTTCTTTCCATCTACAACTTTCCTTCTTTAATTCTTTCCTTTTATTTTTTCCCCCCTTCCTCCCCAACCCATGCCCAAGCCGAAACCCCTTCCCCCTTGATGTCGTGAGTTTCCAACAAGCCAAAAAACAGAGGGGGAGAAAAAGAAAGGGAGAAAAAAAAGAAGAGAGAAGATGGATGAGCCAAAGGAGAATTTGGGGAAATTGATAGAGGACGATGGTGGGTTAGGGATTGGGATTTTGGAGCTTGATGTTGAGAGCCATGAGGAATTTCTGGAAATTGGTGGAGGGATTTGAGTTCCATGGAGGTAGGATTCCATCCCCAATTCATATGTTTCATTTTTGTTGCATATTGAGAGTAAAGTTTGCATCTTTGGGGTTTTTGTGAGTTTCTTTGACATGGTGCATGCAAGATTGAATTAATATGATGTGTTGGATTAATTTATGCCATGATTAGATTTCATGTTGTTCTTGAATGCTTTGTTTCATTAATTATATGATGTGTTGGGTTAATTTTGCTTTATACCCAATTTTCATGTTGTGTTGAAATTGTAAGACGTATTGAAATTATTGATGCTATGTTTTATTTGAATTAAGGAGAATTGTTCTTTAAAGTTCTATTTTCATTGATTAAGTTGAAATTGCCCTCAAGTTGAATATTGGAAGCTTTATTTCCCACTTTTTCTTGCATGAAAAGTGCTAATTAGGTAAATCATGTGAATTATGCGAACAACCAATTAAGAGAGATGTTGTTTAATTTTCATGTGTGTGCACCCAATTAAGATGATATGTTGCTTAACTTCATATGTGAGCAACTAATTGAAATGAGATGTTGCTCTAATTATCATTTGAGATGAGAAGTAAACTATTGATTATTGTGTTGCTTTAATTTTGTTTTGGTGTAGAGAAGTTTTGGAATGGGGAAGAGGTGTTGCTTAAATTTCTCATGAAACATGGAACTTTATTATTAAATTTCTCTTGTATGAGAATATGTGATATTGCTCTCTTTTTGGGTGAAATTGCCCTCATTTTGACGTCTGGAGTCATTTGATTAAATGAAATGGCTTTCATTTCGTTGTATTGATTAAATGAAATTGCTTTAATTTAGCTATGGTGTAGAGAGAGTTGGAAATAGAATGAGATGATGCCTTTAATGCTTTGTTTCCATAATTATGCAAATTGCTCTCATTTATCATTGTTGGAAGCTTAAATTTTTTCCAATCCCCTTTGCTTGAATTGGGTGAATTATGTAAGTTAAGTGGAATTTAGGTGTTGACATGGAAACTTAAATCATGTTGGAAGCTTTAAATTAATTAAGTTGAACTTTATGTTGAAAGTTCTAATTAAGATTGAATTCATACGTTATGTTGATACTAAAGGAGAAAACTGCTTCTTTATGTTGCTTTTTAGTAGTTTGTTGCTACTAGTAGAAGGTTGCTAAATAAGTTGACTTTAATTAGGAAGATGCATACCTTACCATGCCATGAAATTAACCATTTCACTAACAAGTTGTTTTCTTGTTAATAGCCTCACGTTGCCTCCCTTGAATGTGATAGCTTATTAAGGTTGCTAAATTGCTCGTGCTTAAATAAAGATGCTATCTTTGATTCAAATGTGTAAGTTTTATTGCAATACTTGCAAGATACTCTCTTTTCATGCAAGGAATAATGTTTATCCCAAGTTCATGCATATGTTATCATTTTTATGAAATATGCAAGCCATGGTTGTCTCTCTTATTAAGGTATGATGCTCAAGTTAGCCTTTTATTGTGTTGATGTGGAAATCTTTATATGTTGTGGCAAACCCTTTCTTGATATTTCGGCCTTGGGCCTCTTGTAATATTTTGATGCGGTAATGAAAACATGATGGTGTTGGAAAGAAGAAAATTTGAAAGAAAGCAAAATGCAAAGAATTTAAGATACACCAGTACACATGGGTTGTGATATGATGATGTGATTAAGACACGAAGGTGGAGTGCACGGGCATGGAGAAAGTTACCACGGTAGGTGGCGGGTGAAGTCGCCGTGGGCAACCACTTGATGCCATTAGGTGGCTCCACGTTGATAATAGAGTAGAAGCACGATACACTTGCACAGCAGCACATTCATGCGATCCCATTGCATTGCATTGCAACGCATTGCTTGCGTTTCATATGCATCACGGCATCATTGAGCATTATGTGTGATTTGCAGTTATATAGTCGTGATTGTTACCCTATGAGAATGAATGTTTCCATGAATGCATTATGTGTTAAAATGGTTGTATGTTGGAAGTGGGGTTTTTGTGGTTGCTAGTAGTTGAACTTGGGTTGATGTTGTGTTTCCTTCTCTTGAATTAAAATGCTATTGTTGTTGTTATTGTCGTCGTTGTTATTAGTGATAATAATAATGCTATTGTTGTTATTGTTGATGTTGTCGTCACTATTATTATTTTTCTTGGTTCGGCCTTTAAGCTAAATTTAGAGGATAGAGTTGGTCGGGCTTAGATATTACATGTATGTATGTAGATTACTTATAGTTGTTGTAGGATTCCCTACTCGTGAGATAAACTTTAATTTGAGGGATGCAGTGTTAGCTTTAGCCCTAATTAGTTGGTAAGGATGACATAATATTTGATATTAATTTGAAGGTAAGTTATTTTCTTAGGTGGCATGCTTCATTCTTGCCAAAGATGACATTCTTTAGTGTCTTGACATTATTTTGATATACCTGCTTATATCTTGGGTTAAGGGTTAGTCGTTAGAAGTAAGCTTTTGTGTAGTTTGAAGAGATGGCATTCTTGATTGATCATGATGGCATTTTATGTGACTTTAGTTGAAATTGGTAGTTTCTTATGAAGACATAAAATTGTAATGAATATTGTGATCACACTGTAGGATTCTCAACTTGCCAAGGTGAGTATTATTTAAGGCTTGTGCTAATGTTGGTGGTGTTATTTAGGGATAAAGTTAGAAGGTTCTTAGCATCATCAATTGTAGTAGTCATTAGAGCTTAAGGTTATCAATTTTCTTTATATTATGCTAAATTGATCCTAAGGTTAGCACCATTTTCTTTAATATCATGCTAAATTGTGCCGAGGCGGAAACCCTCATGGCTTGCTCACTTTTACTAGCTTTCCCTTTATTACCATACAACCAAATTGGGATTTTGATATGAAATCGATCACCATGTTGTATAAGTCGTGACTTTAGGAGAAGTTTCCATTTAGCCCACTAAATTCACTAGAGTTAATGTTTTGGCTAGCGTTGCATCCTTAACTTAAATGCTACTAAGGTAGACATGCTTAAACTCGCATCTTAATGTTGTAAGGGGTTTAGCTCACATCGCTAACTAAATTTTAATCCCACAATGGTATTATTGGAATTGGGTTATGTTGGATAGAGTTGAGAGTTGTTGTTTTCTTCTCTTTTGTGGTACTGACGTTGTTTTGCAGGTTCTCCTTAGCGGCAGGTACGCGATCAATTAGTTGATGTCATTTCCTTTGCATTGTCCCTACTATGTTATGCTTGAGTTAGTTTACATATTATTGCATAGAGCATGACATTCCTTTGCAACATGTGAGTTGGGTTTGGACATCCTACTGGGTCACGCTGTGTTGTGTCTGGTTGATATTATTTTTCAGGTAGCGGGTTGTTGGAGATCCTTGGAGTTGGAGGCTTATTGCCCAGTTGGCTGGAGTTTGAGTTTTGTTGTGTGAGTGTGAGAGGTTTGGGTGGGTGTTATTGTACTTTGGCGAGTTGTGGGTTTTATGTTGTATGTATGAGATTTGTATATGTGATGTTGTAATGGGATAGTTGTATATTTATATGTATCAATGTTTTAATTATATCAGTGTAGAGCTGTTGGCTCTTTGTTTGTCTGTGTTGTCTGGAATGCTACAGGTACTATCTCAGCAGTGTACAGTGGACCTGCTTTGTTTTGTGTTTTGCATTTTCATTCGTAACACCAGCCTCTTCGGGAATACCCGATATGTATTTGTACTTGTCGGGTATCCCGGGGAGCGGGGCGTTACATTTGGTGGCCCATGTTGGTCACTGCACTTCGACTGTGAAAGGATAGTGCGTGTAGTGTTCTGATAGGAGTTTAGATTTAAGGTGGTAAGAGTCCAGCCTTAGGATGGGACCGGATAGTAGGAACTTGAGGTTTGATATTTAAGAGTTGATTCTGTATGAATGTATGTACATATTTATGTGTAGAGGTATGTATGCATGTATATCTATAGTTCTATGAGTGTTGAATATGGCTTGTCGAGTATATTGGGATGATATACTCATGTGCATATGATTGTAATATATGTACGAATGATTATATGGCTATGTGATTGTATTTAAAGTGCATGTGTTAATAAGTGGTTGACATATGAGTAACGTGTAAGTTGAGTTATAAACTTGACTGAGATGCATGTAGAGTATGGATGTACTGTGTTGTAGCTATATACTGTATGTGATATGCACATGTAGAGTGTGCAGATGTATGAGTGGATCCCTGAGTTCCACCCTTGTATGTATGGATATGTCTTGATAGTAATATTGTTATGAATGTATATAGAATCATTGACCCACTATGATCCGGCAACAAAGAAATATGAAATATGAGATTCCGAAGATACACAAATAAACACTTACCAGACTCATTTACTGACAACCAGAAGATTGTCAAATTACACATCCATGCAGTAAATACTCTAGCTAGGATCGACATCTCGAGAATGGATGCAATCCACCAGCAGCATAAGTGGCTATTCCTCAACAGAAAAGAGGCAGATCACTAGGCTCCAAGGACAAAAATCTAAGAAAAAGAAAAAATCATGGAGACCTTAAGACAATACTACCACAGGACAATCGGCTCATGTACATACCCTCACCCTTCCTGGAATCTAATGCAGAGGAAATGGCAGGAAAAACTGAAATAAAAGTAAGTGTTGTATGTACTGGGGAGGTGTTGAACAGAAAGAACACAATTGTTGACAATATATTCATGTATCATATTGCCACATACATCGCAAAAGCGATGATATATTATCGTTCCATACTCCGTTGCTAAAATGCAAACGTAGAGATTGGCCAAATATGGAATGTGGCAATAAAAGATAAGCTGAATTCGCCTATGAAACGTGAAGTGTTCGGACCTGAAGTCCAGACACCAAAAGGTGTCAAACCTGTGAGACACAAATTATTGCACATATAAGAAATATAAGTACAAAATCGTATGCTATAAGGTACAACATATAGCTTAAGGATATTTTCGCTGAAACTGGGGAATAAACAAATTAATATGACATGACTCATATATAAATGATGCATCCGATTCCCTAAGTTATACATTGTGAATACCTTACGATTTGGCAAAGGAAATTTTGGATATGCTGCTATTGGATGTTGTGATGGCATAGCTCTATGGAAATCTTGATAAAGATAAATTCCACATTTCCTTAAAGCCCGAATAGACTTTGGGACGTCTATTCTATTGAAGAAGAATAATAAATATTGTATAACCAAGAGAATTACTTGACAAAGCAACGGTTCCTACTAAGGGTTGTCTTTGCATTTGTATAAAGATTAAAGGAAAATATTTGAGATCATAGTTGTAAACAACTTAAATCTCATCGGATCTCCTGAAAAGAAAACCGAAATATCTGTTCAAGCCTGACTATCAAACATGAAATGAAAGACCTAGGCGAAATAAATTAAGTCATGGCTTGCAGATTTATCTAAAAAGATAAAATCATGTTACCTTGAAATTCATACGCCCAGAGTGCGTTAAAGAAATTACAAGGACCATTGTCATCCAATAAGTACACATATGGTAGTACGCTAAATGGATGTACAAAAGACCCATTCCGTTTGTTGGAAGAGGGGTAGGATATAATTGGTCCAGAAGTCCCTTATCTAAGTGCTATCATTGCACTCCTGGCTAACTGCTGTTGTTCCGATATAGCAGTTATAATAAATTCACTAGCCAGTGACAGTTATTCGCATAAAAAGTGCCATTAGACCGGAGTTAAGCCATTAGACCGGAGTTAAGTATCTTCTGCGCTTCCTCCAAGGGTCGATAGATTTGGGCTTACATTATAAATAATTATCCTCCATGCTTATGCAAATGCAGGTTACGGGTCCAAACTATAATGAGAAATCACAAACTGGGTACTCACAGTGGGACAACCATGTACTGCATATCTGCAAAGCAAACTATAACTACAATATCATCCTAGCTTTCCGAGATCATTACTATTCCAGAAACAAACCAATGGTGTATTTGAGTGCACCTGGTGGTACATCACATCCTAGTGACAACTGGGACAGAGGCTGGTCTTTTAGAGCTGACCACATAATTTGAAGACAATGCCACTTGCTTACCCCACTTTTGAGGAGATCACATCAGAGGCAACGAAACAAAGCACACTTCTCCAGAGTTTTGGGTTTTAGCAGCTGCTTAATGATGGTGAAATTTGTAATTTATGTATATTTTCGGAATGTTGTAAATATGAGTTATGAAAAATCCCTAAGAGATCTGAAAGCCTAAGGGCTTGTACAGATTGGGGGGAGGGGGTTAGAGGAAGTGTGTACTTTTTTTCCGTATCTATGGTTTTTTCCTTCATGGTTTTCTATAGCCAAAGGTTTTAACGAGGCAAATCCCATCAACTCAGGATCCTGAAGTATCTGCACATCTGTGAAACTAATATGAAGCTCAGAATCCCGAAGTATTCATGGGTAGAGTCCACACTTATAGCTGGATAAGGGGGAGTGTTGTAAATGGATAATGGAGGGATTTTGTAATGGGGATATATCTTATCCATATGATAAGATCATCTCATTGTATCTCATCCATATACGCTCATCCATCTACTATAAATAAAGGACTGGGGTCTTCCTCCAGATTTGATGCTTCATAACAGTTTTAGATTTTCCACACAATACTATCTTCAATGTCTAAAATAGAAAAATGTCACCCTTAAAATAGTAAACTATAAGGTATCATTTTTTACCTTAAAAAGTAAAATATAAGGTAGTATTTTGTTATTTTAGAATGTAAAGATCAAGGTGGACATCGTCCCGGCCCGGCCCGACCGGGATTTGACCGGGCCACGGGCCAGCTCAGCCCGTTTGACTGGGTGGCCTGGGCCATGCCGGGCTTTTGTAATTAAAAAGAAAAAATAAAAAAAAATCTTTGAACCACTTTATAATTCATAAAAAATATGAAAAATTATTTTAAAATGAAAAAAATATTTACACATAATATATAATATTTATACATAGCATAAATTTTTTTAAAGCTAGATATTTTTTAAATACATAGTATTTTATTAAAAATTACAAATATATAGTCTTTTATAAGTAGATAGAAATTTAAAATTTTGAATAATAATTTGAATAACATTATATAATATATAAATATAACTAGCTGAAATATTTGATGTATCTTTGAAATATAAGAGAAAATCCATATTTGCATAGAACTATCAAGTAACCTTATACGTCCATAGGATCTCCTCATCTACAAATCATTTTATAGCCACCATCAATTTAAATTTTGGGAGGGGGTCAAAGTTTAAGGTATGCTTGAAAATATTTAATATATAGTGTTCACTTGCTTGCTTAAAAAAGAACGGTAATTATTGTTCATTATGGCTAAATATTCAGCCATGGATAAATGGTAACTTATTATTCGATTCATATAAGTCTAATTTTGATAAATGGAAACTTATTATTAAGTTCATGTATGTCCAATTTTGATGTGGTTATTAATATATTGTGTTCACTTGCTTGCTTAAAAAAGAACGGTAATTATTGTCCATCATAGCTAATTATTCAGCCATAAATAAATGGTAACTGTTGTGGATCATCAATCTGGAGTGGAGTCCACAACTCTTTATTTATAGTGGAGGGAAGAGCATACAAGGATTGGGTACAATAAATACGATCTTATCCTATGGATAAAACGTAATCCTAATACAAATACTCGTCAACATACATTTACAACACTCACCCTTATCCAGCCATAGGTGTGGACTCTACTCATGAATACTTCAGGATTCTGAGTGTTATAGGAGTCTCACATGGAGTGGATACTTTAGGATCCTGAGTTGATGAGGTTTACCTCGTTAAAATCTTTGGCTATGGAAAATCATGTGGAAAAAACCATAGTTAAGGAAAAAGAATACAAACGCTCTCTAACTCCCCCTGATCTGTGCAAGCGTTCGGGCTTTCAGATCTCTTAGGCGCCACATACCAATTTTCTGTACAAACTTCCTAAAGGTAAAAATATGAAGAGATTTAGTGAATAAGTATGACAGGTTGTCACATGATTGTACTTGTCCGACGTCGATCTCACCATCTGTTTGTTGCTCATGCGTCCAGAAGAATTTAGGGGAAATATGATTCGTTCTGTTGCCTTTGATGAAGCCACCTTGTAACTAAGCGATGCAAGCAGTGTCGTACTCGAACATAGTAGTAGGTTCAAGGTCCACAGTCTTCAATCCAGTCATCACCAGGATGTGATTTACAACTGACCGTAGCCTAACATATTTTCTACTTGCTTCATTGATGGCGATGATATCTGAGTGATTGGATGAGGTCGTCGTCATAGTCTGCTTGACGGATCTACATGAAATGGCTGTCCCACCATAGATAAACACGTACACTGTCTTGGACTTTGCATTGTGGGTATCAGACTGTAACATGCATCAGCATAACTAACAAGTGTGGATGATAATCCATTTTTGTAAAAGAGTCCCAAATCTGTTAACCCTTGGAGGTAGTGCAGACGGTGCTTAACCCCGGTCCAGCAGCGCTGCAAAGGCGATGCACTGTATCTGGTTAGAAAATTAACTACAAACGCTATATCGGGACGTGTGCAGTTGGCCAAATATAGAAGTTCTCCAATAGCACTCAGATAAGGGACTTTTGGACCAAGTATATCCTCCCCCTCTTCTAGCGGCCCGAAGGGGTCTTTATGTGCATCCGAGATCATACTACCATAAGTATATTAAGTGGATGATATTGGTCCATATGGAAATCTTTGCAATATTTTCTTTGTATATGTGGTTTGGTGTAATAGGATTCCATCTTTTAAATGTTCAATCTGTAAGTCAACGTAAAATTTCTTTTTGCCTAGGTCTTTCATTTCGAATCCCTTTGTTAAGCTTACAGATATCTCAGTGATCTCTTCAGGAGATCCAACGAGGTTCAGATCATCTACGTAAACTGCTATTATGACGAATCATTTTCCCTTTGCTCTTATAAAGATGTAAGGACAGACTTCATTATTATTGAATCCTTGTTATACAAGGAATTCATTAGGTCTGTTATACCACATTCTTCTTCAATAGAATAGATGTCCCAAAGTCTATTTAGGCATTTAAGAAAATGTGGAATTTATCTTTACCAAGATATCCATAATGGTATGCCGTCACAACATCCAATATCAGCATATCCAAAATTTCCTTTGCCAAATCATAACGTATTCGCATTGGATAACTTAGGAAATCTGATGCATCATTTATATATGAGTCATGCTCATTTTAATTTGTTTATTCCACAGTTTCAGCGAAAATATCCTTGAGCTAGAGGTTGTACCTTATAGCATACGATTTTAAACTTATTTTTTCTTATGTGTGCAATACTTATTTTACCCACAGGTTTGACACCTTTTGGTGTAAGATCTTCAGGTCCAAACACTTCACGTTTCATAAGAGAGTACAGCTCATCTTTTATTGTCTCGTTCTATATTTGGCCAATCTTTACGTTTGCATTTTAGCAACGGAGTATGGAACGATATTTTATAAATATCATCGCTTTTGCGATGTATGTGTCAATATGATATGTGAATATATTGTTGACAATTATGTTCTTTCTGTCCAACACCTCTCAGTATGTTCAACATTTACTTTCATTTCAGTTTTTCCCGGCATTTCCTCTGTAGTGGATTCCGGGAAGGGTGTGGGTGTGGATATGAGCTCATTATCATGTGGTAGTATTGTCTCAAGGTCTCCAGCAATTTTTTCCCTTTTTATTTTTCTTTCTTTTTCTTGGATTTCTATCCTTAGAGACTACTGGTCTGCCTCTTTTCTGTTGAGGGATAGCCACTTTTGCTGCTGGTGGATTGCATCCATTCTCGGGATGTCAATCCTAGCTGGAGTATTTGCAGCAGGGATGTGTGATCTGACAATCTTCTTGTTATCAGTAAATGAGTCCAGTAACTAGTGAACAATGTTATGTATATGGAGGATCTTTAGGATCTCATCTTCATATTGTTTTGTTACCGAATCATGGTGGGTCTAATTTTTGTATCCCATGATATAATTTGATTCGCTCCAGATTTTTCAGTATCTGCACCCATTTTGGGAAAACTCATCTCATCAAATTCACAGTCTTCAAGATGTGCCTTAAATACGTCCACCGTTTGGGGTTCTGGGTATCTTATAATTGCGTGGGAGTCAAACCCTACATAGATACCTAAGCAACGTTAAGGACCCATTTTTGTCATCTGTGGTGGTGCAATGGGGATGTAAACTGTGCAACCGAAGATTCTCAAGGAGAAATGTTCGGTGGCATTCCATATGCAAGTTGCATTGGAGAGAGACTCTGATCTCCAGAGGGTCTTATTTTTATTAACGTTGCAGCATGCAAAATTGCATGTCCCCATGCATCCATCGGCAACTGGGATTTCATAAACAATGGACGCACAATCCATTGGAGTCTTTTTATCAGTGACTCTGCCAACCCATTTTAGGTATGAACATGTGGCACTGGATGTTCAATTTCAATTCCTGTTGCTTGGCAGTACTCTTGAAATGACCGGGAGGTAAATTCCCAAGCATTATTTAGATGTATTTTCTTTATTTGGTTGTTTGGAAAATGCACCCACAACTTTATTATTTGTGTCAGTAGCTTTGGAAAAGCTAAGTTGCAGGTCAAAAGTAGACACACATACGAATATTTTGAGGATGCATTTATGAGTACCATAAAGTACTGAAATAGCCCACTGGATCTCTCCATATCTATCTCCTTATATTCTTTTGAGGAAGCGTGGAGATTCTTTGTCGATTTTTAGTAGAGATGGCCTTGTAATTAGTTTTCCCTTATAGCAAGGGATGCGAGGGAATTCTCCCTTCTGAAGAATCTTCTGGTTCTTTGAGTTAAGCCCATAGGATTGAGATAAGATGCGGTGCATCATCACTGATCCAGGGTGGCCAAGTCTATCATGCCAAAGTAAAAACTTGGCTGATGTTGGGCACTTCAGGTGATCCGTTAAATTAGATTCCCCTCTCTGAATCTTTGTATGGTAGAGGCCTGATGAAAGGCTCTCAAAAAATTCAAGTATGGATTTTACTCCTTTTTCTTGAGACGTTACATATAGAATTTCGTTTTCTTTTACATTCTGTTTCCAGATGGAATCCGTTTAAACGGATGTCCTCGAAACTTAGAAAGTTTCTATTGGAATTCAGAGAGAATAGTGCATCCTTTATTTTTATTTCTGTGTCATTTGAGAGCAACAGTGTTGCGTTCCCAGAACCTTCAATATGGCCCTGATATTATATTTATTGGGCTTTCATATGCTATGAAAATAGCATTTGTATTGGAGGATCGTATGTGTTTATTTATTGTCTACTAAACAGTTATGAGAGCAGTTCATCTATTGAAAGATGAATCAACACATTTATTTTTCAAATACATACAAATTTTATTCAAAAAAATTCAGAATATTCAAATTTCTCTCATAACATTTTTTGAAAGATAAATAAATGGCTAATCTAGTAGGTCATCTCTTTTGAAGTCGTCATCTGTGAACTTGACTGGAGCATTTGTGATCACCAGTTTTGTTTTAACTTTCTTTTTCTTGTTCTCTTTATATAGATCCTGGAGATACTGCGGAGTTCTGCACACTCTAGACCAGTGGCCTTTCATGCCATAGCTATGGCACTGGTCTTCCCATTCCCTCTTGGGTGGGGGTGCATCATTTCTGTTGTTGTCATTTTTGCGTCAGGTGAACTTTTGGCTCCCTTCATTTCTTCGTTGTTGTACCTGGCATCTGGCCCTTTTCTTTTGTCCCCCTTTATGTGGTCTTTCTTTTCTTTTATTATCTTCTTTTTAGAAGAAGATGCATTGTGAGCTTATGGGATTGCCAGAGGGGCGCATGTTGTGAGTGGCGAGGAGAAGCTCTCTGTTTTGTTCGGCCATGAGTAAACATGACATCAGCTCAGAAAACTTGATGAATTTTCGTTCACAGTATTGATGCATCAGTATCACATCCTTTTCGTGGAAAGACGTGTACGTATTTTCCAGCATGCGATCTTCTGAGACTTTTTCACCACACAACTTCAGGCGTGAGGTGATACTAAAAAGATCTGAGTTGTACTCAGCTATGGACTTAAAGTCCTGCAGTCTCAGGTTCTCCCACTCATATCTTGCCCTTGGAAGTATAACTTCTTTCTGATGTTTATATCTTTCATCAAGAGCAGTCCACAGCTCAAGTGGATCTTTGTGTCACGTCACGCTTCCCATTATACTTGGGAGCAAGGACGCACGCGGGTCTGCATGTGCTTAAAGCAAAGAAGAATTACTTTTATTCATTTCTTTCTTCTTTAACTAAAGCACAATAAGCGTCTATTTATTTAAGCAGGTTTCTTGCATGCTAATATTATCAGAACAATATAAAATTTAATTCACTTTTATTCTAGAGTTTTCAAACAAGTACACAAGGTAGTTAGGACTAGCATGGTCGTACAATTTATTGAAATGCAAACACACTTGCAAGATAACAAGTTCAACTAATAAAATAAGACTGAGAGCAGCTCTCTCTATTCTTCGACAGGGAGGACCTCAGCGTCCTCGTAACTCTGGTCATCAGGATCGTCCTCTAAGATGAGATTCTCAGAAGCGGGATCCTCAATGTAATCCGTCTCTGAACCTAACATATATTTAACAATTACATTGAAATATATGTCAGCGAATCGCTCGCTAAGATATTTAAAGTAATGAAATAGGAACAACTTGGGAAAGAAACAAAAGAGCGTTAGTACACATTTATAAGTAATGAGTGCATAAAGTAAAGTAGAGCATGTATGAATTGCAGTTCAAAAGTAAAGCAGTTGTATATTGAGTACTCAGTTATTTGTGCTCGTGATAAGTCAATGTCCAGGTTGGTAGCATGTTCTTGATGCACCCTATCATCGGGGGTCTACCGTGACGCTTCTTGCCATATCTAACCTGGAAAATGGCCAAGATGCGTGCCTCCATTGGTGTGGTATGAAGGTAGCCGTAAGGTGGTCAAGCTACATCTACAAACCTAACTACTATGGACCAACCCCACCCAAGTGTCATAACCATTCACCGACTAGTTTCATTTCCATCTGTAATCGATGGGTTCTCATTTATGTTTCGAGGGTTGTGTCTTACACTCTGTTCAGTTTGGTTCAATTGATGGCATGCAGGGAATAAGTATTTCTTTATTACAGTAACATTAATATGAAAAATACATTTTAATCAGGTGCAACAGCATAGTATGAACATGCAATTTGGTTATTAAAGCCGACAAATATTTTCATAATATAATTTTAGCATCAGATTAAGCAGTTTGTCCTAACATTCAATTACAATAAATACTTGCTTGGAGGCGATGGTGGATGTCCCGATGATCGCAACGGAAGGCGCGATTTATCTGTGACGTATAGATTCGCGTATGAGACTAACTGTTTATGCTAATAGAATCATATAAACTAATATAATTAACCAGTTTACTAATATTATTAACCTAATAACAAAACATCTAATTACTAACATTATTTATATTACTATTAATATTATGTTACCATTATTAATTGTGTTATAATATATTTACTAACCTATATGTTTTATACTAATATACTTACTAAACTAACATACAGATTCTTTTAACCAACTAAGTTTAAACTAACAACTAACATGCTATTAATACTAACAACTATATATTATGCTAAACTAATCAAATTATACTAACATATATTTAATATATATAGTAACATCATTATTTATACTAACATGTGTTTAATATATATATACTAACAGTATAACAACTTACAGATATACTAATATCAACAGCTAACTTACAGATTTTTAACAACAAATATATTATAAAACTAGTAAACAGTTTATTACTGAACTAATGTATATTACTATTATAATAAAACTTAATATTATAACTAACATGATTGTACCACTAACATGTTATTTTAAGGAACTTACATGTTTAGCTTTGTGTGCTCCCTACAGGTTGAAGACTGCGGCGTCTTGCACGAGAGGCACACGACAGTGCGACAAAGGAGGCACTGTCGAGGGGCTGAACGGCGTGCGGGGTCGTGCTACGTGGAGGAGGGCTTGGGCGCAATCGATGATGGTATCGGGGTCAGAAGATGGCTGGATGGGAGGAGGTCGGAGGTCGGAGCGCTGTGTATTGGGGGCTTAGGGTTTCGATGGAAGGGTGTTCGCAGGTGGTCGGAAGGGGAGGGGGATCTGGGCACTGCAGCCAGAGTTGGGTTGCACCTGAGGAGCTGGGTTTGGCACTGGTCAGAGGAGTTGCGAGGGAGGCGTCAGGAGGAGTTAGGGCTGTGGCATGGAGGATGAGCAGTTGGAGCGACGATGACTGAGGTCGAAGGAGGAATTGTGAGGGAGGTGTGCTGGAGGTTGGCGGAGATGAGGGGGTGATGGCGGTTGCAAGCTGGGTTGCGGCAGCGAGGACTGTGGGGAGAGGAGGAGCAGGTGGCCGGAGGTGAGGGGGAGAGGAGATCACCAGGGCGCGGGTGGATGGGTGCAGGTGAGGGGTCGTGAGGGCTTATGGTTCTGTTTGCGGCTGTGCTGGCTAGGGTTTGAATGAGGGAGCTCTTAGGGTTTTATTTGTAAAGGTTGTGTGTGTGTCTGAAGGCCTGGGGATTATATTTGGGTTTAGTTTGTAGAGTTGTGCGTGAGTTTGACATCCTTGGGGAAAATTGCATGCAACGAAAAAGAAACTTTTCCTCTGCGGCTGAGGATACTTGGGTTTGGGTTTGATTAAAAAATGGAAGGGTTTAAAACTTGGAAGAAAAGAAAAGAACAAGGGAGTTATTGCAATTAAAATAGGATTCATTGCTATTAGGAAAACGTCTCACATGAGTTTAAGGAAGGGATTTCGAATTCAAATTCAAATAATTATTTAATGAAATTATATAATAATAATTTTTACATATGATTATGGCTAATTAAAATACGTATGAAAATACGCACATAATACGAATACGCATATGAATACGCATATCGGTAATACGAATACGTACGAGATACGGAAGATCACACGACAAAGGATAGAATACATGCAAAATACGTATTATTAAATACCGGCCGTTACACTTCAACCGTAAGGTATTCAGCCTTTAGGGTCTTGTCCACATGACGACGAATATAAATAATGGCATGTGCCTTTTCAATGTCAGTTGTCTTTCCATCTTTTGTCACAACAGAAATGAGGGACTTAGCCAGCAGGTGGCATTTAACATCAAGCCGCGGCTCAAATAATTCCTGCTTGATGCATCAAGCACTTCGAAATCGACGCTTGCGATTTTAACCATTTTATTTTGCAGAGCACAAATTTGCATGAATTAATAATACATCAAACATTTTCTTGCAGAGGCAATTTTTAAATGAATAAGCTAATTGTGTGGATCGGCCAATCCCACATAAATAAAAGTGTCCAAAATCTATATTACAGTCCATATTACACAAATGAAGGCAAAAAAAGAAATTACAACTTTGGATACCCCGTGGCCCCATTTATAAATTCTCCAGCTTCAAGAGTGGCATCTGCCTTCATGGAAAGTAGCCATCAGTCTTGGACATTACATAATTTCCTCACTACAATTTCTCTTAAAAAGAAAAAAAATGCTTGAAAAGTAAATTGTGGGACTAAACAGCCGATCCAAAACCATAATTAGCCATCCATGCAAAAATTTGTGCTCATCAAACATTTTCATCAAACATTTTCATCACAAGCATCACAGACATCACATGCATAACAGATTCGCAGAAGGATAAACATAACAATTTAAATACTTAATAATGATTGGACTACTAGGCAACGTCATACACCGTGAGGTTAGGTGACTAATGGTAGAGCAGTTGCATGATCTTCTTAATTATTAAGTTAATGCCGCACAGCCAAGCAAAGTTTATCCGAATAACGAGCCATAGAATGTGATGTAATGCATATAAGTATGATCCTAAAAATGGTATCATATTATGCAATATGTTGTACTATTTGGGCTAGTTCAAATAAATTTGAATGATGCCCAATTTACTTGTTCTTCATGAAAAAGGAAGTAGTTTTCCTTTTTACATACCCCCAAATAATGCCCACAAGTCCCCAAAAATCACCATACGATCCCTTATTAGTCCCCATAATAATCAAATTTTCTTGAATTTTTGGCCACAAATAAACCACTTTATTTATATTAACATACACCGCCCCTTTATCTTTTTCTCCTTTCTCCTCCTTTTTTTCCAGTTATTTGCATCCTGTGGGCCTGACGCCCGCAGTGTGGCTGCGAGCTTCAGGCCCGCAGATATATTATTATCATCATTATTATTATTATTATTATTTTGAGAAAACGTAGGCCTGCGGGCCGCAGCCAAGCTGCGGGCTTCAGGCCCGCAGATCATTTTTTGTGTTCAAAGTCCTTTGGGGTAAAGAGGGGGCGGTGGCTAGGGTTTGCCGCCACCGCCCGCTTCAGTGCAGCTGAGCGGCAGAACGGGAGGGGGGGTTCCGCCAAGGGCGGGTTAGGAGGTAGCCCCACCGGGGGGCGTAGTAGCCCCGTGACGTGCGTTTATATTTCATATATTCACGCACGTTTTCTTTTGTGTTTTTCCGTTGTTTTCCACCGTCTTGTATTCGTTTTCTCGTGTTTTCTTGTTTTCTTTCACTTTTCCGTGTTTTTGTATTTTACAGGAGTTTACTGGCATAGGGGACATATAACGATGATATCATGAGTCCCCGGAGCAACGGGAGGAGTCACGTGTGATCCAGGGGGTCAAACGACGAAGATAACATTTTTCAGCCCCTCACCCGACCGGTTGGTCACTTCCAACCGATCGGGTGATGCACGCGTGCACCACCCGGACACAAGCTGAAGCGGGTGGAAAGTCAACCGGTCGATTCATAGACCGGTTCAAACGCCCCAACTCTCTGGAATTTGACGCTGAATTCCAACCAATCGGGTGACATTCACCCGATCGGTTCATTTGTAGCCGATTCTCCGAAGCCAAGACACGGAGAGCTCAACCGACCGGTTCACCCGACGACACGAAGATCCAACCGATCAGCTTCAACTCTCAACCGATCGTGCCATGTGACCGGGTGAAGTCCCGTGCTGAGCTGTCGAAGAAATAAAGCAGGTCACCCGATCGGTTGACTTTTCAACCGATCGGGTGATATCGTATTCTATATATATGACCCCTAGGTTTTCCAAAAACGGGAGTTGCTATTTTTTGCTGTTTTTTCTCTCTCTTGACGGTTGTAATTTTTCAGATATTTGTAAGTTTTTCGATCTTTACCAAACTTTAATATAGAGTTATTAGCATTGCTCTTACTGCTTTTCAATCGCCTGATCATGTATTTAACGGTCGATTTTGGTTTAGATCGCTTTTTAGTAAATATGTGTGAGTAGTTCTCAAATCTGGGATTTTGGTGGAAACCCCTTCGTGGGTCCTCCCCGATGCGTCCATAGGACTAGGAAATCGATAGGGATTAGGAATCTACCGATTACGCTGGGTGTTTTATTGTCATCGACGGGAAAAAGACCGCCTTTGACCGTTGGGCCAAGGGGGAATAAACTTGGCAGTTGACTCCCTAGCCGTAGCTCACGCCCTTAGCGTAGCGTCGAATCCTAGCGCGCGGGAGCGGCAGGACGAGACGTTGGGAGTTATCGTTGCGAGCTTAGTGCTCCTAGAGTCGGTAAGTGTTAATGAACATAGGAATGCCCACTGACCAAACCCGAGAAGTCCGACGTATCATCCTGGGCACCGACCGGAATATCGGGCCCATGGGACGTTGGTACCACTCTTAGAGGCAACGTCTCACCATTAGACCCTAATTCCGATCGCTATCCTACCTGTAGGCCGTATCGACGAGAATCGCATGATAGGGTGGAAACCGAAGTCCCGGGTTTTCCCTCTATATTGTTTATCCCTCGCATTCCATTTTCTGTGACAACCCATCATCCGATTCGGGCTAGCTCGCCCACGGGGTGAATCCGATCCTTCTTGACACAAGCACAACCACGCCTCCCTGAGTTCGACCCCTTAGCCACACTACAACACCATGCGCTTGCGGTTATAAATATTTAAATCTCATGCCCCCAATCATACATTGCACACGCTCGACGGTTCGCAAACCTGGGGGACGTCAAGCTTTATGGCGCCGTTGCCGGGGAGGCAACGTGCTTGTTATTTTAGGATTTCATGAACCCTTGAGTCTAGCTCATATCCCCATCTCGCGATAATTTTCGCATCCTACACATTTTGATTTTACTTGTACATACTGTAAATATTAGTTGTGTAGAATTGATTTACTGAGTCGCCATGCTGCCATCGCTACTCCTCGCCTCCCGTTTATGCAACCCATGCTTTTGACGTGTTTGCTCTCTGTGCAGTTCTCTCTCTCCCTTCTTGCAGGTTTTCAGCTCGAGCGACGAGGATGATGCGTGCCATTTCGGGCGATATCTGGGATCATTTGCACCACATCCTCCGTTTGGCACGAAGCTTGACAAAATCCCAAAATGCTTCGAATATACTATACCTTCTGACTGCCGCTGTTGAAAATCAGAGGAGGTATTATGATATGCAGTTGCATCCCGGGACGACAACTCTCATCTCTCCTGATGAAGTGGCATGTATCGACCTACCTAGTTCCGAGTTCAGTGGGGGAGAATTGTTCACCTATGAGGAGTTATGTCAGGGGAACTACAGGACAGAGCTTGTTGACCACTTTGAACAAGAATCAACCCATCTGTTGCAAACTTCTATGGAGCCCACAGACCCTGGGAAGATGAGGAAGCCGGAGGCAGTGGTGGGGAGCCATCGATTATCAAAACCTGTTTCCACGTCGAAGCCTTCTTCCCGGATAATTATTATGGGCTTGAGAAAGACCCCGAGCCAATCTCCATTGGCCCCTTATTGCCTTGCGAGACTTTGCCATGCGGAACCACGGCTGGGAGTGAAGTTCCGGAAGCTGGCTTTCAAGAAATCCACGAAGAAGTCCTCTCATTAGAAGATGCTCAGCTTGAGAAATATGCGTCGGGACCTTATGAGGTTGAAATGAAAGAGTTTCCCCCGGGACTAAAGTATGAATATCTGGGGAAGGGCTCGACCCTGCCGGTCATAGTGAACTCCTCGCTGCCCGAAGACCAGATGACCAAACTTCTTGGTGTTTTGAAAAGGTTTAAGGGTGTTTTCGGGTATGCAATTGAAGACCTGAAAAGAGTTAGCTTGGGCCTCTGCTCCCATAGAATACTGCTTGAGGATGAGCAGGCCTCCTCGATTGAGCCGCAGCGGAGAGTCATCCCTATAATGATGGAAGTGGTCAAAAAAGAGATTGTCAGGCTTCTACATGCCGGTATCATATACCCTATCTCCGACAGTCGCTGGGTTAGCCCGGTGCACGTCGTACCCAAGAAAGGAGGAATGACAGTGGTTCGCAACGAGAAAAACAAGCTCATACCTACTAGGACCGTCACTGGGTACCGGATGTGCATTGACTATAGGAAGCTGAACAAGGCCACGAGGAAAGATCACTACCCTCTCACATTCATTGATCAGATGCTAGAGAGGCTGGCGAAGCACAACTACTTCTGTTTCATGGACGGCTACTCTGGATTCCTTCAAATACCTATCCATAGCGATGACCAGGAGAAGACTACTTTCACATGCCCATTTGGGACATATGCATACAGAAGGATGCCGTTTGGGCTTTGCAATGCCCCAGCTACATTCCAAAGACTAATGTCCGCGATCTTCTCCGACTACTCCCATGACATCATGGAGGTTTTCATGGACGATTTTTCCGTCTATGGAACTGAGTTTGACTCATGACTCAGCAATCTAACTAAAGTCCTGGAGAGGTGTCAAGACAAGGGTCTGGTCCTGAACTGGGAGAAATGCCACTTCATGGTCCAAGAAGGAGTTGTGCTGGGACACGTCATTTCTTCGAGTGGAATTGAGGTTGATAAGGCAAAAGTTGAGGTTATTGAAAAGCTTCCACCACCACTCAATCTTCGAGGAGTCCGTGGTTTTTTAGGGCATGCGGGATTTTACCGCCGCTTCATAAAAGACTTCTCAAAGATTTCCAGGCCACTGACCCAACTCCTCGTGAAGGATGCACCTTTCGTCTTCAACGAGGAGTGCATGGAAGCCTTCCGCCTTCTCAAGCAAGCCTTGATTTCCGCCCCCGTAATTCATCCGCCGGACTGGAGTCTGCCCTTCGAGCTAATGTGCGACGCTAGTGATTATGCTGTTGGAGCCGTCTTAGGGCAGAGGAAGGATAAAAATTTGCATGTGATACATTATACGAGCAAGACCCTTGACGTCGTCCAAAGAAATTACACAACCACGGAAAAAGAATTGCTAGCGGTCATCTACGCGATGGACAAGTTCCTGCAATATCTCGTTGGGGTGAAGGTGATCGTGCACACTGATCACGCGGCTCTCAAATACCTATTGAGCAAGAAAGAGGCGAAGCCGCGGCTCATTAGATGGATTCTCCTCCTCCAGGAATTCGACTTGGAAATCAAAGACAAGAAGGGGGCGGAGAATGCCGTTGTTGGTCACCTGTCCAGAATGCCTACCCTCGATTTGAGTGCTACCCCGGTTGATGATTCGTTCCCTGACGAGCATCTCTTCTTTGTCTCCTCCGCTTAGACTCCTTGGTACGCCGACATTGCAAACTATCTGACTTATGCCATCGTCCCCCACAACGTGAGCTATCAGTAGAAGAAGAAATTCTTCCATGATGTCCGAAAATTCTATTGGGACGACCCCTATTTGTACAAGACCTGCAATGATGGGGTGATACGAAAGGTGCATTCCTGAGACTGAGGCGACCTCCATAATATCTCATTACCATGATCAGCAATGTGGAGGGCATGCGAGCACCTATAAGACGACTGCAAAAATCCTCCAGAGCGGATTCTACTGGCCAACCCTGTTTAAGGACACCCATGCTTATGTCCAAGCCTGCGACAAATGCCAAAGGATGGGGAACGTCTCCAAGAGAAACGAGATGCCTCAGCACTACATCTTAGAGGTAGAGATCTTCGATGTTTGGGGAATCGACTTCATGGGACCGTTCCCCTCCTCCTCTGGGAACCCGTATATTTTGGTAGCCGTGGACTACGTATCGAAGTGGGTTGAAGCGATAGCCAGTCCTACTAATGATTCCCGAGTGGTTGCCAAGTTCTTTAAAAACAACATCTTCCCGCGGTTCGGTGTGCCTCGAATTTTGATCAGTGACGGAGGGAGCCACTTCATAGAGAAGAAATTCGAAGCTCTCTTAAAGAAGTACGGGGTGCAACACTGATTCAGGCAAGCCTACCACCCGCAGACTAGCGGCCACGTGGAAGTTTCTAACCGAGAGATCAAGAGCATACTAGAAAAGACGGTGGCCAACTCTAGGAAGGATTGGTCATCAAAACTTCCTGACGCGCTCTGGGCTTACAGGACGGCATTTAAAACTCCGATCGGGACGACCCCCTACCGGCTTGTCTACGGAAAGGCGTGCCATCTCCGTGTGGAATTGGAACACAAGGCGTTTTGGGCGATCAAGAACCTAAACTTTGACGCCAAGGCGGTTGGAGGGCATCGACAGCTTCAACTTAACGAGCTCGACGAGATCCGGCTCAATGCTTATGAAAACGCCCGGATCTACAAGGAGAAGCTGAAGCGGTGGCACGATAAGCACATCCTGAATAGGGAATTCAAGGAAGGAGACTTAGTTCTCCTATTCAACTCAAGGCTAAAGTTTTTTCCTGGAAAGCTCAAGTCAAGGTGGTCGGGACCCTTCCGTGTCACCAAGGTCTTCCCGCATGGGGCTATCGAGATAATGGGAAGAGATGAGCCATTCAAAGTCAACAGACAACGCCTTAAACACTATGCGGTAGGAGAACCAGCATTCTCTCCGGTCGGACTCTCGACGACCGACAACTCTTCCTCAAATCCTCCGGATCCTAATTGACCACCGTATGAGGCATCGAGCAAACGACGTTAAACAAAAGCGCTTCATGGGAGGTAACCCATGCTCTAAACTTTTATCTTCGTTTTAAGGATTTTTATCTCCTTTATTTTTTCTATTTTAACAATTAATTTCAGCCGCGAGATCATCCGTCGAGGAACTTAGGCCATTCGTGAAATTTTGCATGAAACAAGCCCTCACCCGATCGGGTGACTACTCAACCGATCGGGTGAGACGTATCAGACGATGGCCGTATCTGCTCTCCTTACGAACCGGTTGGGTGAAGCTGCACTGAGACCGGGTGGCTGACCGTGTGAGATAGGTTGGACTCTCGGGAAATTTGGGCGATATATCAACCGATCGGTTGAGTGATGTGGCGGTCGTGTGACTGACCGGGTGAAAAGTCACAATATTCTTGGGAAGATTTGAGAAGCGGTCGACCGACCGGGTGGTTTTCACCCGATCGGTTCACCTGTAGCTGTTGACTGAAGGAAAAATTTTCAAACTTATCCAACCGATCGGGTGAAAACTCACCCGATCGGTTGGTTTTTGCCCCTATATATATATCCTCTCGTGCGTCTTCGACCACCCGACCCCCAAACCCCCCCCCCCAAACGCACGTCCCTCCTCTTCATCTGCCGAATCGATCTCCTCCATCTACCCCACTACTCCTAAATCTTCATCCCCACTCATTCCCATACTCCCCCACCACCGCCACCCTTCCCATCTACAACATTCTCTCATCAAACATCCAAACCCTAACCCTAACCCCCAAAATTTTGAAAATTATGATTCTTGTCTGATCAACGAGCGGCGGCTTCCCAAATTTGCTCCCTATTATTGCGTGGGGTCTTTCGGGTTCTTGTTATTACTACGTTGATGGGTAAACTCTTTCCACTCTTCACATTTATTTCATTTTTTTTGAAATGTCTTGAATTTGTGTTTGCACACTTTATCTGCTTCATCATCTTCATAGACACCATATCACACCCCATCATTCTCCCCCGCGCCATCCCCATGGCCGGGAAGGGAAAGGAAGTAGCCTCATCGTCACGCAGACATCCCATATACGGTCCCTTTTCCCCATCTTTCCTCGGCATAAACCCTTCATCTGAGGAGCAATCCGATTGCTTACAAGCCCTTCTTCATCGCCCTATGCGACCTACTCTTTTCGCCGACTTCCCAACCTTACAATCCCTTGGACTCTTTAGGGGCGTCTGTGCACTCTTTCGCTTCATAGGTTGCGATTATCTTCTGCAGACCCAAGCCAATACACACAGTAATCTCACACTTGAGTTCCTCAGTTCTCTCGAGGTGTCCGATCAGGGTTTCACCTTCCGGGCCTTCAACTGTGATTTTTCCATGAGCTTCGACACGCTTAACAACATTCTCCACTTCCCTAACCTCGATAGCCGTGTTGAATGCTCTACTCATGATCGATTTGACATCTTTTCTTACTTCCGGGCTGATGGTGTTTGGCAACGATTCACCCGATATACCTCCTTTCCAGCGGTAGCCCTCGCTTCCTACATCATACAACCTTGCTACCATTTCGCCCACTGCTTTCTTACCAACACCATTTTCGCTCGCGTTGATGTATCCGCGGTGTCTAGAGATGAGCTGCTCTTTCTCTATTCCATGTCCCATGACCGGATTCATGGCAATATCCCTTTACCCATAAACACCGCTCATTGGATCGTCCACGAGCTCTTATCCGTCAACCGCGTAGTTTCTGGCTCTATCTGATGTGGGGGAATTGTCACTCTTATTGTCAGTTGTGTCTTGAGGATGCCCCCTCGACCTCCCTATTGTCCCGGGACGTAGCCGTATCGATCGCGACTACTTGATCTCTATCGGTATGCTTACTCCTTTTGGGGAGGATCGTGCTGCCTACCTCTATAGTCCTGCCTACACTCCTTTTGCCATCCTCCCACCCTCCTCTCCGGAGCGCTTCCCCTTACACCTTACACACCTACCCTGGGAGTTCTACCCTGATCCTTGGTACGCTTCACTCGTTCACTTCCCACCCATGGATCCTCCCGATTGGCACCCGTGTGTCGGTCCACCCCGTCCCACCATCATCCACCACGATCCACCGATATATCCCGATCCTCCGGTAGTCCTGCCTGTTGCTCCTCCTTCTCCTATTCGCACACCCTCTCCTTCATCCTCGGAGGATTCCTTATACCATTATTCACCACCCTCCTCGCCATCTCCTTACCATTCTACCGCAAGCGACTCCGATTGACCCCCCTTGCATATCTCTGTATTTTCACGATCATATCATCTTGCTAGCATTGTCATGTCTAGCTTGGGGAAAGTCAATTTTTTCTGTGTGTCGTTGTATGCTGTTGTCTTTGTGTGATTGTTTATTCGTCGTGTCGTGTGATTTTCCCTTTTTACTTCTTTTATTTTCTGTTTTTCTGTCGTGTGGTGTGATTTTTCTTTATTTTCAGTTCCGTTTGTGTGTTTTTCTTGTCTTTCTTATCTTTTTGTGTTGGTGCGTATCCCCCCCCATTTTCTTCGCCCTCCTGTATTCACTTTTATTGCATTGAGGGCAATGCAAACTTCAGCTTGGGGGAGTCGCACTTTGTGCGTCATTTGAGTCTTTCTTTTTCGTTTTTGAGTCCTTTTCATTGTGTTTTTATTTTTCTTTTCTTCTTTTTTCATCTCTTTCTCCTAGAGATGAACCCTATGATGAATTGCCACAAAATCACACACACCTAGCATGACATCGATAATCACATCCACTAACCCTAGGATATCGAGTCCTCTTGCATTTCATGCATCGTGGGTCCACTTAGCTATTTTGTGAGTCGTGTGTTGTGCCTAGCAGTTTGGTGTGCTTCTACTTTGTGATTTTATTTTATATACCTGTCCAGGAATGACCCCTAGATTGTCATGTTTCGATTTGAATATGCGATATTCGCTTCTCCTATCTTCTTCTGTACGCATGAATATATATATTGTATGCTTCATTTCGCATTTGTCGGGATTCCACAGTTAGGACTAGGATAACCCATTTAGCCTACGCTCTGATTAGTGAAATATCTCCCTTGCCCAAGTGTCTAGAATCCGATATCTTTTTTGTTTTACTTGGTGCAAATCCCCTCGTCGTGTACCGTTCTCCCACTTGGGAGAGTACACATGTGTATAGCCAAAAATCCAAAAAAGTTCAAAAAAAATTTCAAAAAAAGAAAGAGAAAAACCCAAAAAGAAAAGAAAAGAGAAAATTGTATAGCCAAAAAGCCAAAAAATACATATATCCAAAACCCAAAAAAATATGAGTGTGAATATTTTCCTACCTACCGAGAATAAAGGGAAGGCGAGAATTTGCACCGAGTGTTCTACTCCACATCATCTCAACCCCCATCGCTTTCGAAAACACTTGGAATAGGGAATTTCTTGCTATTATCTAGGTGATAGTGTGGTGATGTCCGAGCCCCTAGCTGTGGAGTCCATGACGCATGATGCATTTCTATTCTCATACTATTCTCTTGCATGCTTGAGCCATATATTCACCGCTATTTCTAAATCGAATCAATATTTGGGTCATTACTTGGATTTGTGTATATGGAGTTTATTGCACAATGTAGATAGTGACACCATTTGCTAGCACACGACCACACTCACTCGCGTTTCACGGCGTAGGCCCACGGCACTTGTCTTGACTCGTATTCCTCGGTTTAGTGGTGTGATTTGGCGTTTGTTAGCTTGGTGTGTGTTTTTGATTTTGCTGGCTCTGACGGGCGATTTAGGATTTTTTTTGTTTTCTTCTTTCCTCTCTTCCTCTCTATTTTCTCCCTCCGAGCTCCTACTCTCACTCGTCTTCCTCGAGGACGAGGAAGGGTTCAGCTTGGGGGATTTTGACGTGCGTTTATATTTCATATATTCACGCACGTTTTCTTTTGTGTTTTTCCGTTGTTTTCCGCCGCCTTGTATTCGTTTTCTCGTGTTTTCTTGTTTTCTTTCACTTTTCCGTATTTTTTGTATTTTGCAGGAGTTTACTGGCGTAGGGGACATATAACGATGATATCATGAGTCCCCGGAGCAACGGGAGGAGTCACGCGTGATCCAGGGGGTCAAACGACAAAGATAGCATTTTTTAGCCCCTCACCCGACCGGTTGGTCACTTCCAACCGATCGGGTGTTGCACGCGTGCACCACCCGGACACAAGCTGAAGCGGGCGGAAAGTCAACCGGTCGGTTCAGAGACCGGTTCAAACGCCCCAACTCTCTGGAATTTGACGCTGAATTCCAACCGATCGGGTGACGTTCACCCGATCGGTTCATCTGTAGCCGATTCTCCGAAGCCAAGACACGGAGAGCTCAACCGACCGGTTTACCCGATGACACGAAGATCCAACCGATCAGCTTCAACTCTCAACCGACCGTGCCATGTGACCGGGTGAAGTCCCGTGCTGAGCTGTTAAAGAAACGAAGCAGGTCACCCGATCAGTTGACTTTTCAACTGATCGGGTGATATCGTATTCTATATATAGGACCCCTAGGTTTTCCAGAAACAGGAGTTGTTATTTTTTGCTGTTTTTCTCTCTCTTGACGGCTGTAATTTTTCAGATATTTGTAAGTTTTCTGATCTTTACCAAACTTTAATATAGTGTTATTAGCATTGCTCTTACTGCTTTTCAATCGCCTGATCATGTTTTTAACGGTCTATTTTGGTTTAGATCGCTTTTTAGTAAATATGTGTGAGTAGTTCCCAAATCTGGGATTTTGGTGGAAACCCCTTCGTGGGTCCTCCCCGATGCGTCCATAGGATTAGGAAATCGATAGTGATTAGGAATCTACCGGTTACACTGGGTGTTTTAGTGTCATCGACGGGAAAAATACTGCCTTTGACCGTTGGGCCAAGGGGGAATAAACTTGGCGGTTGACTCCCTAGCCGTAGCTCACACCCTTAGCGTAGACGTCGAATCCTAGCACGCGGGAGCGGCAGGACGAGACGTTGGGAGTTATCGTTGAGAGCTTAGTGCTCCCGGGGTCGGTAAGTGTTAATGAACATGGGAATGCCCACTGACCGAATCCGGGAAGTCCGACGTATCATCCTGGGCACCGACCGGAATATCGGGCCTATGGGACGCTGGTACCACTCTTAGAGGCAACGTCTCACCAGTATACCCTAATTCCGATCGCTATCCTACCAGTAGGCCGTATCGGCGAGAATCGCACGATAGGGTGGAAACCGAAGTCCCGGGTTTTCCCTCTATATTGTTTATGCCTCGCATTCCATTTTCTATGACAACCCATCATCCGATTCGGGCTAGCTCACCCACGGGGTGAATCCGATCCTTCTTGACACAAGCACAACCACGCCTCCCTGAGTTCGACCCCCAAGCCATACTACAACACCGTGCGCTTGCGGTTATAAATATTTAAATCTCACGCCCCCAATCATACATTGAACACGCCCGACGGTTCGCAAACCCGGGGGACGTCACCCCGCCGTGAGGCGGGGGGCATAGCGGGATGGCGGCTGCCGTAGGGCAGTAGCCGTGAGGGGGACCCTGTCGTGAGGCGGGGGGGGGGGGGGGGGGTTATAGCGGTGCCACCTGCAGGGTGGGCACAAGGGGACGTGGCGGCAACAATTAAAATTCGTCGTTCTATATTATTAGCCGAAAATTCAACTCCGATCTTGCGAGATCGATGGAAAAACAAATCATGATCATGATTTAAAAATTGAATTTTTAGGGAAAATACCACTAAATCTGTTCACCAGATCTGGCGACGGTTGATGAAGCCTACGCGTGGATGACGACGCCCATTTGAAGTAGACGAAGCCGCATACGTGGACTGATCGGCCCGGAATCAACTCCGAAACGATGTCGTTTACCGAAAGCGCGCGTTATAGTGACAAGCGGGTATCGAACACGGGGAAGCGGTGCTATACTACCTATCTACTCCTAGATTGAGTTAGAATTGCGAGTTTATTGGTGGATGTGGAGTATGGAGTGTTGTAATGGTGATGGATGCAAAGGTCGTGTCACTCGATATCGCAAACAAGTGATTCCACACAATATAAAAGAATAAAATATAAAAAGATTAGGGCTTTAGAACTCGCCACTAGGACCATCGGATGTCGACGCTAGGCTAAGACTCTTACGTTGCATTGGTTTAATTGGAGATTTGTTGCATCTAGAAAGTGAATTCATTCGTCTGGACATCATGAATCTAACGTATCGCATTAACCCCGCTCTCGCGATAGGCGCATACGATACGTGCATTAAGGATCTACAAAGTTCTCACCACTCTCGTGGTTCGAACGCTCTCAACTCATATCACTCTCATGGGTTAGAGTTTCGAGGTATTTTGGTGGCTCTTATTGACGCAATGGCGGTATCCATCAGTTAGTGATATAGTTCGTCGGTTGGTCCCATCAAGGCACGAGCCGGGCATGGTCACGTACCTCGGTTGAATCCACTAACTCCCTAATTTAATCCATAGGATACTCGTTAGACAAATCAATTCCACCGACCGTAGGCACGATCTCAGTACGAGTTCTCCTAGGGATTTTGCTAGATCAACCAAAATACAACCCCATTTATATCCAACGCACCATAAAAATCCCAACTTTGCGTCTAAATCCTAAGATCCATGGGCTAATCCCTTAGCCCTAGAAAAGACTACTCAAGCATAGCAATAGCACTAGATAATAGAACACATAAAGATTTCATTGCATGCATCAAAAAGGGATAAACAATAAGAAATCACAAAGAAAATAATAATAGAATTAAAAAGGACAAAAGTACTTAGCTTGATATAAAGGAGGGGCCTAGGGCATAGCCTAACTCCCCAAAAGATCGTCCCCGAAAAACCCTAAAAAAGATCTAAAAACTCTTTTCTAAAAAGTATACAAAAAGTCTCTTAAAATCTGTTTAAAAGTCTCCCCAAAAAAGACTACCCAAAAAATCCCCTCGGCAGTTGCTCAAATCCTCCCCAAAGCCCACGCGAAACAACCGCCTCAAAATCGCGACTTACGCTAGGCCCACGGCGACTCGGTCCGAGCAGAAAACTTCTCGGTTGAGTCTGTCAGTATGTTGGAGTGCCCCCCAAAATCACGCTCTGCCTGCACGGACTGAGTAGATTCCGCTCGGTCCGAGTAGGTAGCTGCTCGGTCGAGTCTGTCAGTAGATTACAGCTCTTCCCAAAATCACGCTCTACCTACACAGACTGAGTGCGTAGCTACTCGGTCGAGTATGCATCTGCTCAGTCGAGCAGTAGCCTGCTCAGTCGAGCAGTAGCCTGCTCGGTCGAGCAATAGCCTGCTCGGTCGAGCAACCTGATGTTCAGCCAAATAGGACGTCAAAAAACACATTTCAGCACACTGCTTGGTCGAGCAGTCAACTGCTCGGCCGAGCAGTCAACTGTTCAGCCCATATAGGAGGTAAAAAAACACGTTTCAATAGATTTTGCACACTGCTCGGTCGAGTAATGCACTGCTCGGACCGAGTAGTGTACTGCTCGGTCGAGTAGGCTGCTGAGAACAGTTTCAGCACTGCAACATCAGCTTGCAGAAATTTCCTAGGGCTCATCCGACCTTCGATTGGTGCATTCTTAGCGGTGTTGGAACCGTCTTAAAGTCTACTATCTGGAAAAAAATATTATAAAAATAGTGAAAAATCCTAGGTGATAGAAAATTTAGAAATAGTGCACGGCTGTCCTGTTTCCAGCACTTCGGGTCGCTCGATTCCTTCGCCGCATCATAGCTCGATCGAGCGACCTTCTCTCTTGCTCCTTCCTTGATCCAATGTTCTTTTGGCACCTCGAGCATGTCATCATGAGTCTCATTGGTGCTCTCACGTTGTCGATCGTCTTATTGACTTCAAATTGCTCCAATATCGCCCCAAATCCCTGAAATGGACATAAACACTCCGAAAATCATATTATTCCAAATAATAGCGTAAAAGCGTATAAAATATGTAATTGAGCAATCATTTTGACGTGTAATCTTATCGATAAAATGTGGAATACTAACACATCCAAATCTCCTAAGCTTACCTCGTCCTCGGGGAAGACTAGTAAGAAGCTAACATGGGAGAGGGATACAATGGAGATGCGAGGCTGTGGCGTGTAATGGAGACAAGAGGTTTAATCTTAAATTCAGAAAATACAAGACCCCAAGATATGCAAGATCTCGTGAACACACGTCAATATGAAATTAGAACACATATACACAACAAATACTTAAGTCTTGCTCGAATTAAAATAACGTGGATTTCAATAAATAAAATGAACTTGACAAGCAATAAAAAGAGATTAGAGTTATATCATATCATAGTTTATCATGCAATATACTAAGTTCACAGAAATGAAACCAATATCCACAACACATTCTCTAAGCAGTATAATATGTCATAATCAAACGTTTTCAAGCATGCGTGATATTTTGTTATACTTCATGGCACTACTATAAAAAACGCTTGCATAGCACTGTTTTTAAACTAAGATAGCGCTTTTAAGCGCTATCCAAGCTACCGCTATTGTAGCTTGGATAGCGCTTTTTAAGCGCTATCTAAGTGGTTTACTAAGATAGTGTGTTATTACCTTAGCGCTTTTGGAAGCGCTATTCAAGATTACTCGAGAAATTTTGATTTTTACCTTGCATAGCGCTTTCTAATGTTTGGACTGGCCGTGGCTAATACGCATTAGCCACGGACTGGCTGTGGCTAATGTTTATTTTTTTTAAAAAAATATAAAATCAAACAAATTTCTTCGTGTGAAATTAAAATTCCCAAAACAAGGGGCTATTTCTATGAAGCAAGTAGAGAAACTTAGTATCACAAGTGGTCACAGACTAACGCTATTTGATGGATAATGGTCAACCCATGTACTTGCATATTCTCAAGTCTAATCTAAAACTAGCATAAGTGAAAAATAACAATAAAACAGAATATTCAGCATCAAATTACTATTCTGTAACCATAAACCAGCAACGCAGATTGCACCGGACCATATCAATGTTTCCTAATCTTAAAACAAAAGCTTCGATATGACGACACCAGCCAAGTATAGTTCACTGATCGAAACATATTTATCTTTCAGCAGACAAAAGAAAAAAAATACAACAAGAAGCTAATTAACTTGCAACCATGCACAAGTTTCCAGAACAAGTATCTCTTTATTCAGACAAAACATCACACACTCACTTTTCGGGCATTTATGTCTGAGACACTCACAGCATGTGATTCATGAAACTCCCAACAGGCTCTGTATTGTTTTCTGCAAGCGAAAATAATGATAACAAAAATAAGAACAAACAAAGTTCAATGGAAATTTACATGCATATCACATGTAACACTTGAAGTGGTCGAACCTCTGTCTTCAAAGGTGATGTGGTTGGTGCATATCTTTCCACAACTTTGACATCTTTATCCACGAGGAATTTGGTAAAGTTCCACTTGATGCGATCCCCGAAGAACCCACCCTTCTTTGATTTCAAGAACTTTTAAAGAAGTGTTGTATCCTTTCCATTCACCACAATCTGATGAAAAGATATGAGTCAGTTTCATAACAAAATAATAACAGCAATGATTCAACTTTATTCAAATCACCTTCTAGGACAAATCATTTCATAGAATTTAAATCGTCTGCAAAAGCTGTTTTCATTCAAGCATCAACTCAATAAATAAATAAAATTTTGCATTTTGTCGCATGCCTCAGATTTTAAATTTGTGGTGGCATAAAAAAATTGTAAAACTCAAATGGATCCTGGGTGTTGTTTGCTTACAAATCCTAAACCCACATCAACATATGAGGGATTTATTTCGGTAATCTTTACTAGCAGGTTAACATCATGAGATAAAAGAAGCTGCAGCTTTATTTGGAGGAGCATAATACAGGGTTCGGGCCTACTTTTCTGTTAAAATAGTTGGATGTGAGATCATGTATTTTGACGATGGATTTTTTTTCCTTTCATTTCATTTACTTGAATTTGAATAATAAAAAAAGAAAATTTTTTGTTTCCTCTCGATCACCTTATCAAAGATGGGAAACTCGGCTTTGAACATCGAGCAAGCAGCCTCCTGAATTTCCTTGTTACTGCCTGGCTCTTGGCCTAAAAACTGATTGCAGGGAAATGCCAATATTTCGAGTCCTATCGCATGCCCCAAAAAAGTAGAACTTATAGTCCATAAATTCATATTAAGATATGTTAGCAAATGAATAACAGAAAACAGCCTAAAGCTGGCATACCTTTATCTTTGTACTTCTCATACAGAACATTCATTTCCTTGTAGTTGGCATGTGTACTACCATATATAAGATACAACAACATCAAGACATGAGTATTTGACACAGTTCATCAAATATTAACTGAATGTCATTTTTAAATATGTAAATATTATATTGAGATTGCTTATGATAAAAATATGCCTAGCTACAGATTGTTAAACTAATCATACATTTTCTACTTGACATTCAAGGAAACATCATTCCTTAGTGTGCCAGTTTGTATCAATATTGATCCTTCAAGTTGGTACCATGGACTACTAAATGTCATCGTGTTTCGTGGTAACAAACATGTTGAGGAACCAGAGTTTGTCAATACTTTTGCATAGTATTGTCAATACTTTTGCATGGATGGGCTCAACATATTTTTGCAACCACATACCCACCTTGCTAAAGATAAATAAACTTCCGAAAATTAATCTATTGAGCCCATCCAAAAATATATTTTGAACCTTCCCAAAAAAGAATTTAAGTCAACAGATACATACATACAAAAGATTTATCTGATGAATACATACAAAAGAAGCTCTACAAGCTAAGGGGAATTATTAATAGCATCAGGTTGTTTCCTTGATGAGATTTGCAAGCATTAGGTAGAGTATACATACCAGGAGCCTCTGGTGCTAGAGTCATAAATAGAATTTTAATTTTAACTATGCCCAAGAGTAACTTGAACTAAATCAACATACATTTAGCAAAATATAGACCTTTTGAGATGGCTGGCTTCTCATTGGATGCTTCTTTGTTCCAGCTGGCGTCCACAATCTTATCAACCATATGGATATCATCATCAGGAGTAGGGAAATCCCCTTGAATAGATTGAGCCTTGCATGAAACATTAGACACATGGTTGAGTGTTTAACCAAACTTATCAGAGTCAACAAAACTACCTGGTAATTAGCAAAAGTGCTATGTTCTTCACGAACAGGCGAAAGATGTGGATGCTCAATTATATTTCGGGATGTTTTCGGAGAGGAGAAAGAATCTTTCTTCTTCATGTAAAAAAAAATTAGGTATTAGCAACATGATGAACTCAATATTTAAACTTAGGTGAACAGAATACCATTGGATACACTATTTCATCCTCTGAATTTTTTTTTTCATCAGCAACTAAATTATGACCAGAATTTGATCTTCTGGATGATCCCTCGGAGTTGCGAAGTATCTGAAAGTAGAAGCTTATCATCAGTATATATAGCCACATGATACTTTGGGTTTGTAATTTAATCATACACTAAGAACATTCTAATAATCTCCATGTCTTCTAAAAATTTCTTTACTACAAAATAAGAATATGAAAAGGTACAAAAAGGATAATATAACAAGCACCGCCAAAATCTCAGGATCATTCCATTGCCCTTTATCTGATTTAAGACATCCCCCTTTATCAGAGCATGTACATGTGCCACCAAGAAACTCTGGCAACTCACTGAAAAAATGATTATATAAGTAAAATTAAGCTTGATGTTTGAACAAAAGATATATAAAGCCACATTTAATTTTTTTTTGAACCATATCATTTAGCCATAAGTTGATGATCTTAACTAAATAACACTAACCTCGCATATATCACTTCAAGCTGTTTGCTCTGATACTTGTTGCTTATGACCTCAAGCTGTTATGATGAGCATAAATTACGCGGTTTCTCAGGCTGAGACAAATCAATACATGTCACAATAAAATTTTATAAGATGAGCATACATGAATCTTTGCAGTAGTTTTTAGATCAAGGAAACTCTTCACTGTGTTCCATACATGAAAAGCTATCGAACTAAGACAAAACTCAACAATAAAAAGTATGGCAGATTATTCCCACGGCGACCAAGAAGAGGAATTTCTTCAGCACAACAAAATAACCTATGCCAAGTGGTAGACATGAGCAAAATATGACCAGAATTCTTGCAAATATGCTAGAATTTAAGAGAGGTATGAGGCTGAAAATCGGGATTAAATGGTGAAAACCTAATAATATTCTCAAAAGATGCAAATCTGCAACAAAAGAATCAACTTTATGGGGGAAACTTTACCAGATGTCCTCGGGGAATCCGTATTTGATGAGCTCCTCGTTCTAAAACTTGTCGAGCCCCATGAAAATTGTGTATTCGCCGGCCTCAAGCCGAGCCTTGAAGTAGAAGACCATCTCTTTACCCCTCTCGATTAAAATTGTAAAATTGGGATGACATATGAGGCGTCGGGTCAACGTAAGTTGCAATTAGGTTAGGGTTAAGCTCAGAAGGGGATTTGATGCTGATAGGTTTAATAGAGGGCTTTCGCTCTTCTTTGATTCTGTGACCATCTCCTTCTAACTCATCCTCCTCTTCGACTACAGTGGCGTCCTCTTCGACTTCGTCGTCCTCGTCGTCCTCGTCGTCGTCAGGATCTCGAAAGATGACGTGATCTAGGGTTCGGGGCCGAAATCGAGCAGGTACCCATCTCGGAAATGGGGGTGCCTGAGGGAGGAGACGGGGCTTGGGTTTGGGAGTAGAAGAGGAGGTCGCCGTAGGTGAGGCCGATGGATGGGAGGGAGTCGGTGGGAGATGAAGCGACGAGTTCGTCCCTTCGATTGAGAGAAAGAACGAAGGATTGAGGAGAAATTGAAGAAGAAGAAGAGAGCTTGCCTGCGATTAGGGTTTTGAGATCGAGGAGGGAGGAGGAATCCGCGACCTCGATTCGAGTCAGAGCTTCATCTTCACGCAACAGAGAGAGAGAGAGAGCAGTAGCCGTTCAGCAGATTCGGGCCCGGTGGTTGTAGAATTAATTTTATAAGCACACTGCTTTTTGTTTAAGTGCTATCTAAGGAATTCTAAATATGTATATTTTTTTAATAAAAATGCTTACGTAACGATTAGTACCATAGCGATAAAATAAAGCGCTATTTAAAGTATTACTTGGATATCGCTTTAACAAAAAGCGCTATCTAAGTGATTTTTACCTTAATTTTGATTTATTTTCTATAAGTGCAGAAGCGCTATACAAAAGCTCGCTTAGATAGCGCTTTTTAGAAGCTCTATCTAAGTGGCGTTACCTATGTCTAAATCTGTAGTAGTGTGGAATGAATTTAGCAAATTCAATCAAGGTAAGGCATCACCACACTACGACCATTTCAAGACTCCTAGAACCCATCAACTTTGCCATGTCTCTGTTCTATGTTGAAATGGAGATAAGGATATGGGATTTTTGTAGTTTTATATTGTTTTTTGGCTATATGAATATTTCATAAGCATTTTTCTTTCTTTGTATACACGAGATAACTCAATATATACAAAAAGCGGCCTATGCATCCCAGATCAGACGGTCTTAGGGCATTGTGTTACGAAGAACCCCTGGGGCCTTTTATTCATGATATTTGTTTGATTTTTGTATTTTTGGGATTTTTGCAAACTCACGTGAACGCGATGGAATGCAAAATATGATCAACGATCATTTATTGGCTATTCACAAAAGAAAAAGAAGAAGCATAGAATTTAGACATGGCTCGGTTTTAGGAGTCCTAATCATCACTACTTTGATTGTCGTGGGGTTATCCTATCTATTTTGAATCACTAAACATCTTTGAAGCAATAGAATTATCAATCAAATCACGCAGGAGTCAAATAATTTTCAGATTTTGATTCATTCATTTTTAGCTTAACTGTTTCGAGAATGTGGTTGTGAAACTATGGATTCCACTATGAAAAAGCATATTAACAAAGATACACTAATCAAGGAATCGAACTCTAATCTAACAGATATCAAAGTTCATAAAAAAAATTAATCCACGATATTTCATAGAAAATAAAGCATATGAGACATAAATATAGAAGTAGACATGGTTCAAATGGAAATTTCGAAATGTGTTTCACGATGAAGCAAAGTGTGTGCACTATGCATTCCCCCAAGCTTAAATATCACATTGTCCTCAATATGTGTATGATATAAATAGAGGACAACGACAAGATAAATGGGCCACTCAACAAAATAATTTCTCTCCCCCAAGCTTAAACATCACATAAAAATTGGGGAGAGATGCAAAATAATCGCCAAAATATAAGGGTGAGCATGGATAATAGATGGTAGGTTGGGTGCAAAAGATAATTGAGCCATCAAATGGGGTGAATTTATTAAACTAAAAAACATATAAAATCATATACGGTCCTCTTGCTGCCGAGAGGATTCATGATTATTTAAAGCATAAAATACTACACTGCTGGATTGGTACCACCTGTAGCAAAAGGCGGATCCAGAATCTTTGCTGGTGCAGGTAACTGCTTCAACTACTCCTTCCATGGCTCTGCTAGGTGCATGTGTCCACGGACTCCATCAGACTCTAGCAATGCGGCTCCCAGCATCTCCACATGGACTCCACCTATACCCTGCAAGACATGAGCCGCATCAATCTGATGTGAAAAATTCTTTCCCAAAATAAATGTATTCCAGATAGGGTCATCAACAATAGTATTTAAAATTAAAGATGGTTGACAACACTTCCCTGGAAATAAATCTCTATGCTCGTGCACCACGTCGATCAACTCCTTGTTGTTTTCCTCTGGTTCCTCAGGTAACTCTGGCATAATAGAGTGGGTCTCGTCAGGATGCTCCTCATCATCGTCAGACTCATCCCAGTGCACCTCCTGATCATATTCAACAGCATCCATGTGTGCTAACTCCTCACTCTCCTCCTCGTATATGTCTCATTGTACCTCTTGATCATATGTATATGTATCCTGCAAAAGGTGCAATGATTCATCGAAATCTGAATCATAATAAACATCATACACAGGAGGAGAATCAAATGTAAAGGACGAGGGAGTGAAGAGATCTCCCTGAAGGGGAGAAGTAAGCTCTGGTGGGTGGTCCTCAGAGTCAGTGGAAGGACAAGGTGGCTACAGAAGCTCTGAAGGAGGATGGTGATGCTCGGGATCCTCATGAATGGCTGTGTCCTCGTCCCGACGCACGACCTCCTCGGCGAAAGTCTCTGGCTTCACATGCAATATGTAAAATAAATATAGCTCGGACTCCTCACGATGCACTGCTTCGGCCTCCTCCTCGGGTTCCTCTGGTATGGTAAGCAAAGTGAATTTCATCTTCTCCTTTCTACGCCTATGTCTTTGTTTCTGTCCTGGAACTCGTGTCACCTGATTGCATGGCTTGGACCTCTCAATAGTAGGTGCAGGTGGCTCTATGGGCTCCTGTATCTTGGCCACGGTATAAAAGTGGGTCTTGTGCCCCTCAACTAGAGCGCATACTCTATCATCAATTGTGTCTATAGAAGAGATGCGATGAGTAATAAACTTTTGATATCCAAGCTCAAAAGGGTCACCTGCTGTTATCGTTAATGGACCGGTGCATCGAACTGCGTCCACGATGCTTCTTAATAGGTCCATATATGTATCCTCCTATGGCAGCTCAGATGTCTCTATTTGTGGAGTGTTAATGGTGTAAAGGTGGATATGATCACCTTCAAGTGAAGCATACACTCCATCTATGATAGTACCTGCATCAGAGACATTAACCATAACAAAATTGATGAATGCTTGGTCAGATAGTTTACCTACCGTAACGGTTAGCGAACCAGTAGATCGAGCATCATCTATTATTTGCTCCAAGGTTGTTGCCAACTACAGATCACTGAACTTTTCCACTTGCATCCTCTTCATAAACTCACGTGAGGGCCCCTTTAGTCTTCCAGCAAAGATATCAAATAGCCTGGAACCATCCCACTCATGGTCTGACTCCGTATGGAACATCCCTAACATCCTTTCGAACTTGCACAATGCATCTCTGAAGGACTCTCCATCAGCCTGATAGAATGTAGCGAGGTATATATAGGACCGTATAGAACCCGATCGCATCCTTGGAAGCACCATCTCTGCATCAACTGTACCTGATCAAACAAAGTAAACAACCTGGAAAAGACGACAGTGGTACAAAGAGAGATAAAGATAATAGTAATAGCAGGTGGTGGGGAAAAAATCTCTCTCTCTCTCTGTGTTATTATTATTATTTATAATTTTTTTGTTTTTTTGTTTTTTTTGTTTTTTTCAACGCAGTCTAATCAACCTAATTGTGGTAAATAGATAATATGGCGGAATGCCTCCCCGGTAACGGCGCCATAAACTTGATCGAGCCGGAATGTAACCTTACAACGACCTAGTAATGACACGAATTACACAGAGATAAATCCCCGGCAGCGGTGCCATAAACTAGATCGGCCCAGAATCAACTCCGAAACAATGTCGTTTACCGCAAGCGCACGGTATAGTGGCAAGCGGTAGCAAACACGGGGAAGCGGTGCTATACTACCTAATTACCCTAGGTTGAGTTAGAATTGCGGGTTTATTGGTGGATGTGGAGTATGGAGTGTTGTAATGATGATGGATGCGAAGGTCGTGTCACTTAATATCGCAAACAAGTGATTCCACACAATATAAAATATAAAATATAAAAAGATTAGGGCTTTAGGACTCGCCACTAGGACCGTCGGATGTCGACGCTAGGCTAGGACTCTTACGTTGCATTGGTTTAATTGGAGATTTGTAGCATCTAGAAAGTAAATTCATGCGTCTGGGCATCATGAATCTAACGTATCGCATTAAACCCGCTCTCGCGATAGGCGCATACGATACGTGCATTAAGGATCTACAAAGTTCTCGCCACTCTCGTGGTTCGAATGCTCTCAACTCATATCACTCTCGTGGGTTAGAGCTTTGAGGTATTTTGGTGACTCTTATTGACGCAATGGCGGTAGCTGTCAATTAGTGATATAGTTCGTTGGTGGGTCCCATCAAGGCACGAGCCGGGCATGGTCACGTACCTCGGTTGAATCCACTAACTCCCTAATTAAATCCATAGGATACTCTTTAAGCTGATCGATTCCACCGATCGTGGGCACGATCTCAGTACGAGTTCTCCTAGGGATTTTGCTAGATCAACCAAAATACAACCCCATTTATATCCAACGCACCATAAAAATCCCAACTTTGCGTCTAAATCCTAAGATCCATGGGCTAATCCCTTAGCCCTAGAAAAGACTACTCAAGCATAGCAATAGCAATAGATAATAGAACACACAAAGATTTCATTGCATGCATCAAAAAGGGGTAAACAAAAAAATATCACAAAGAAAATAATAATAGAATTAAAAAGGGCAAAAGTACTTATCTTGATACAAAGGAGGGGTCTAGGGCATAGCCTAACTCCCCAAAAGATCATCGCCGAAAAACCCTAAAAAAGATCTAAAAACTCTTTTCTAAAAAGTATACAAAAAGTCTCTCAAAATCTGTCTAAAAGTCTCCCCAAAAAATATCTCCCCAAAAAATCCCCTCGGCGGCGGCTCAAATACTCCCCAAAACCCTCGCGAAACAACCCTTCAACATCGCGACTTACTCCCGGGCCCACGGCGACTCGGTCCGAGCAGAAAACTGCTCGGTCGAGTCTGTCAGTAGGTTGGAGCGCTCCCCCAAAATCATGCCCTACCTGCGCAGAACGAGTAGATTCCGCTCGGTCCGAGTAGGTAGCTGCTCGGTCGAGTAATAGGTTGCTCGGTCGAGTCTGTCAGTAGATTGCAGCTCTTCCCAAAATCACGCTCTGTATGCACGGATCGAGTACGTAGCTACTCAGTCGAGTATGCAGCTGCTCGGTTGAGCAGTAGGATGCTCGGTCGAGCAACCTGATGTTCAGCCAAATAGGACGTCAAAAAACACATTTCAGCACACTGCTCGGTCGAGCAGTCAACTGCTCGACCGAGCAGTCAACTGTTCAACCCATATATGAGGTAAAAAAACACGTTTTAGCATATTTTGCACACTACTCGATCGAGTAGTGCACTGCTCGGTCGAGTAGGCTGCTGAGAACAATTTCAACATTGTAGTATCAGCTTGCAGAAATTTGCTAGGGCTCATCTGACCTTTGATTGGTGCATTCTTGATGGCGTTGGAACCGTCATGAAGTCTACTATCTGGAAAAAATATCAGAAAAATAGTGAAAAATCCCAGGTGATAGAAGATTTAGAAATAGTGCAAGGCAGTCCTGTTTCCAGCACTTCGGGTCGTTTTATTCCGTCGCCGCATCATAGCTCGATCGAGCGACATTCTCTCTTGCTCCTTCTGTCACGCCCCGCTTCCCAAAAGTACGGAGGCGAAGCGTGACAAAGGCCCGCTTAGGCCGGGGCTGAGAGCCCAGACCCAATAAGCGTCTGTGGTATTCCAAAACGAAGGAACAGGTCCCTGCATGTTAGTACGGAACAACAAAAGTACTGAGAAGAGATATCATTTCATTTTATTCCAAATATAACATCCATAGTACGGAAAGTCTAAAACGCCGAAAATGGCTACAACTGCAAGAAAGAGAAACTACTGGTGCAAGCACCCAACCTAAATAAGGAAACCAAAGGTGCTACGCACCCAAATTATAAGAAATGGATAACTCTGGAACTGCAACGAGAGGCCTCTAGCTCTGGTCCTCCTCAGGGTCGTACTCCAGATCAGCACCCTCTGGCTCTACGTCAACTGGAAAGTCCGCCTCATCGACGTACTCTGGCTCAATCCCTGACGTACAACACCAAAAGAAGGAACTGTACGTCAGGTAAGGTCTACAAGAAAGGGTTTAAACCAAACTACAAGTGCACCAATTATTTAACAACATTTTACTGGTTGTTTAACATGCTGAGGTTATAACAGGCGAACAAACGAAAGTACACGCAGCAGGAAAGTAAAACACGACAAGTAGCAGTCGTAACGAGTGCTACCGACTACGGGACTAACCTACAGGTGTCAAGACACGACGGAACATAGAGAAGCCAGACAAGACAAGACAAGATAAGAGTAACACGAAAGGGTTCACGCCTTTACAGTTCGAGGGGGATCCGAACCTCTTGCCGCGTGCACGCTCAACCCTACCCCAAAACCCCAAGAATCGTGACAGGACAATGGATCACTTGCTCTAGCTTGACAAGTTCCCTATTGCTCTCTTAGCTGTGTATCTCGACAAGGGATCACCTGCTCTAGCTTGACAGGTGCCCTATTGCCCATCGGGGCTGTGAATCTGTACAAGGGATCACTCGCTCTGGCTTGGCGAGTGCCCTATTGCTCAACGAGCTGTGCAAGACGGGATGGGACATGGCAAGACAGAAAGGACATGACACGACAAAATAGGAGGGGTTATACTAGGGTGTCCACAACTCACACACACGCATGTCAATCCTATGATGTCAAAATTGTTGTTGTTGGACTCAGACTTCGTTGTCAAGTCTGAGCCATCAAGGGCGTCTCGGACACTATCATTTCACGTCCGATTCTCATTGTACCAAAATATCAATTCTAGCAAGACTAAGGCCAAAACATGGCCAAGAACACAAGTGGTACACTTGCCTGCGGTGGCGAGTGCGTCGTCTTCCTGGGGCATCTCGTCCAAACGTCTAATCGACGGAAGATCGTATGAAAATCGTGACACGGCGATGGTGTCAGATCGCGATTCAATAATTCCTATTAGGGTTGTGTCTAGGTTATCGGGACTATCCTATTCGTCAAAAATCACATTTTTAATGTATTAATCCTAATCGACGATCTATCCTACGTGCACATGCATAAAGTTCATTCGTCGATTTATCTACGGTTGCACAACATTTTAAGGATCAACGGAAAATAAATTTAATTGATTAAGTTGCTGCTTTTAATTATGGTTTTGATTGTCTATCGTGTGGGTTTCTACGAGTTTAGGGAACCAACCTGACTTGATGGTCGAACGGAGATCCGGCGTCAGATCTGAAAACGGCGGAAGCTTTGCGTCGTCCTGAAGTTCCTAGGCCGCGGGTAGCGCAGCGAGGAACGTTGATTGTTGGTGGTGTCGTCGGCCTCCATAGATGATGACAAGGATCTCGGCATCTCCCGGGGTCGTCGTCGCTAGATCTGAGATTGGGACGGGACGTGAATAAAAAAAGTGGCTAAGAGGAAATGGATCTCGGGAGGGGACAAAGAACGGCGGCCGGAGCTTGGCCGTGTGGTCGGATCTGAGGAGGGAGAGGGTGATGGTCGGCTGGAAAAAATGGAAAAGGGGTTGGAGGGGAGAAAGAACAGGAAGGAAGAAGAGATGGAGGAGAATGGATAATGAAGAGAAGAGAAAAGGGGAGAAGGATCTTGGAGAAGATGGAGGGCGCAAAGGAGGAGTAAGGAGAGGCAGGGAAAGAGAAGTAGATAGGTTGGGGAAGAAGATGGCTCAAAACAATGAGGGGAAAAGAAGAGCAGCCGCGTGTTTAAATAAGAAAACAAGCGGCGGCTAGGTCAAAAATTAGGATTTCTGAAGCGATTAGTCGGTCGGTGAAGGGCGGTCGACCGACTAGTTTGAGAACTAGTCGGTCGGTCGTCTAACCGTGACCGACTAAAAGGCAAACAGAGAACTATGACCCTTTTGGGTAGACAGATTTAGTCGGTCTGTGAAGGCTCATCGACTGACTAGTTTGCAACCTAGTCGGTCGGCCAGTGTTCATTGACCGACTAATGGATGAAAGTGATCGACAAGAAGTTTAGAAAATTAGTCGGTCTGAGAAGGAAGCCTAACTGACTAGTTCGTCAACTAGTCGGTCGGTATTCGTTCTTTTACCGACTAATGGTAAACAGTAACTTGGTTGCGGAAAAATGATCTCTATCTTAGTCGGTCTGCGAAGAAGTGTTGACCGACTAGTTTCACAACTAGTCGGTCGGTGGATGAACTTAGACCGACTAAGTGTAAACAGTAACTCTGTGGAAAAATCAAAGGGAAACTAGTCGATCCATGAAGAGTTGATGACCGACTAGATTGGCATCAAGTCGGTTGGTTCTCCTTCTTGAACCGACTAAGTGGCTCGAAAGGCCTCAAATTGAAGCGTGAAGCTTCGGGATGATTTCTAGGGCTTCTAAGATGAGTCTGGCTCTTAAGATACGAGCGTCATGAAGCACGCTCAGCTCCAGGTAGGGGGAAAGATATACGGAAAAAGAAGAAGGGAAAAGAGAACAAATATATATATAAATAAATAAATATCATCATACAAAAACCAGCAGTTACATCCTACCCACCTTAAGAAAATTCCGCCCTCGGAATTTCTATCGGAACAGGTGAGGGTAACGCTCTCTCATCTCATCCTCTCTCTCCCAAGTGGACTCTCCAGGTGATCCGTGACGCCACATCACTCTCACCAGGTTGACTACCTTATTCCTCAACTGCTTCTGTCGACGGTCGAAAATCTGCACAGGCTGCTGGTCATAAGTCAGGTCCAGATGGACCGTGATCTCCGAGAAATCCACTGTGTGTGACGGATCACTGACGTACCGACGTAACAGAGATACGTGGAATACGTCGTGAACTCCCACCAAAGATGGTGGCAGAGCAAGGCGGTAGGCCACTGCTCCCACACGCCCCAGCACATCGAAAGGTCCAATGTACCTCGGACTCAGCTTCCCCTTCTTCCCGAATCGGATAACTCCGCGGTTCGGAGAAATCTTCAGGAAGACGTGATCTCCAGGCTGGAACTCCAACGGTCTCCTCTTGGCATCAGCCCAATGTTTGAATCGATCCTGCGCAACTCTGAGCTTCTCCCTGATGTCTCTCACGACATCCACAGCTTCCACTATCATCTCCGGAACCAACAGCTCCCGATCTTCAATGTCATCCTAGCTCAGTGACGATCGACATTTCGTCCCATATAAGGCAACAAACGGCGCCATGCCAATGCTCACCTGGTAGCTGTGTAACGGCCTGTTTCTATCGTACCTTCTTCGTGCACGTGCTTTTGATCGTGCACGTGTTTATTTTAGACTTTAGTCGTTTTTGAACGTTTTTGTGTGATATGTCGTCGTGATCGTCTCTGAAAGTATTAGATTGTGGAACAACTTGGGAACGACATATCTCGAGTCGTTCTTCCGCGATACTAACTTATTTGAGGTAACGTCGCGACTTTCTGTTTTGACGGGAGACGTTTCTATTTTTAGTTTCGTCTCTCGACGTCAAAATTTAGATCCGTCTTCTCCACTCTCTTTCTTTAGTCGTCCCGAACACCCTAAAATTATTTTACAATTTTTGGACTTAATTTGACCTATTTTCCATTTTTTTGAAAGTTTTAAATAATTTTAAAACCTATTTTTATAAGAGTTTTAATTACAATAAAATTTCTATATTATAATAACGTATTAAAGAATTTTTTGGCAAAATTTCAGAATTTTTGGCCGCACCTAACTTGCGTGAGGGAGAGGAGAGTAATTTTAAATTATATTAATTATTTTTATTATTTTAATTACGTTTTCTTAAACCCAAACCCTAACCCTAGCTCTAACCTATTTATATTAGCCCTAGGATAGGTTATTTTCTCATTACACAAACCCTAGCCGTCAAAAACACCTTCCCGACGTTCGTCGCAATGTTGCGACGATCGCCCAGTGCACGACCGGAGCCAACCCCCGCATTCCCCCGTGCCCGACCGATGCTCCTCTCCGCATCGCCGCTTGCAACGCTCCGCTGCAACCCCCCGCTGTCGCCCCGCTCCGACCGAGGCTGTCTCTCGGTCTGACCGAGAGAACAGCCCGCTCCGCACCGCTCCACAGCCGCCCCGCCCGCTCCGCTGCACCGCTCCGCATCGCCAAGCGCCGACCGACCCGCCCCGTCGGTCTGACTGAAGGCCGCTCCGCACCCGCATGCGCTCCGCACTCCGCATCGCTGCAGCCCCGCACCCAAGTGCTCGACCGACGGAATCCCCCGCAGCGGCCCGCCGTGACCGATGCCCCCGCTCCGCAGCGTGCTCCGCAGCAATTGCGACCGACGCTGCGGTGAGTTCTCTCGGTCTGACCGAGAGAAATCCCCGCAGCGGCTTGGTCTGCCAAGCGACATTCGTCGCAACGTCACTTCTTCCACACCAACTCCTGTGGTGGGCCCCCCAAGTTCTCCAGAGGTATTGTGGGTCCCCCATCGACCCCTAGCACTACTGTGGGCCCCACTTGGACGTGCTACTTCGCCGATTTGCCGTCTACGACGTTGCGACACGTCGTAGGCCTTCGTCGCAAGTTCAAACTCTCGGGGAATCATGCGAGGACCAGATCTGAAGCTGAGGAGTTCTCCGATCAGACACGACATCCATCCTACGACAAACTCCGGTTCAGGTTGGTTCCCTGAAACTCGTAGAAACCCCCATAGTAGCTGACTGAACCCTAAACTAAAAACCGTCAACTTGAACTAAATTTATTTTCCAGCACCTGTAAAACGTTGTACGAATTTAGAAAATCGACGAATGGACTTTGTTGACTGTGCACATAGGATAGATCGTCGATTAGGCTGAAACATCAAAAAGTGACTTTTGACGAATAGGATAGTCCCGAAAACCTAGAAACGAAACCTAATAGGATTTGATGAACTTGAGACCTGACATCGTCACCGTGGCGATATTTCAGACGGACTTCTGCGGACGAGACGCTTGGACGAGACGCTTGGATGAGACGCTTCGAGAGGACGACACACTCGCCATTTCAGGCAAGTGTACCCACTTGCGTTTTTGACCGTGCTTTGGTCTTAGATTGCTAGAACTGTTAGACTGTGAATGTATAGAACCGGACGTGAAATGATAGCGTCCGGGACGACTCCTGACGGCTCAGACTTGACGACGAAGTCTGAGCCTGACAACAACAACTTTGATATTGTAGGGCTATCATGTGTGTGCGTGTGTGTGGACACCCTAGAATAACCCTTCCTGTCTTGTCACGTCCCGTCCCGTCTTGCACAGCCCGCTGGGCAATAGGGCACCCTTCGGGTGATCCCTTGTACAGATTCACAGCCTGCGGGCAATAGGGCACTCTCCAAGTTGAGAGAGTGATCCCTTGTACGGATACACAGCCTGCGGGCAATAGGGCACTCGCCAAGCTAGAGCGAGTGATCCCTTGTACTGGTGTCATGTCTTGTCTTGTCTTGGGGTTTGGGGTTGGGTTGAGCGTGCGCACGACAAGAGGGTCTGATCCCCCTCGAATCGTAAGGCGTGAACCCTTTCGTGTCTCACTTGTCTTGTCCTGCCTTGTTTCCGGCACGTCACGTCTTGTCTTGACACCTGTAGGTTAGTCCCGTAGTTGGTAGCACACGCTACGACTACTACTTGTCCCGTTTTACTCTCCTGCTACGTTACTTCCTGTCGTGTTACTCTGTTATAACCACAGCATGCTAATCAACCAGTAAACTGTTGTGTAAAAGAACCTCAGCATGCTAATCAACCAGTAAACCGTTGTTTAAAGTTCGGTGCACTTGCAGTAAAGTCTAACCCTTCTTGTAGACTTTACCTGACGTACAGTTCCTTTTTCTTGGGTGCTGTACGTTAGGTGTTCAGCCAGAGATCGTGGACGAGGCAGACTTGCTGGAGTACGTGGAGCCGAGGACGTCGTCATCAGAGTACGTACCTGACAAGGACCAGACCTTGAGGTCTTTTAGTCGCCACCTTCAGAGGTTACTACTTTCAGTTTTCTTTTAGATAGTTTGTTGCCACGCTTAGGCTTCTTTTTAGACTTTGTACTTGTTGGATATCATATCTCTAATTTAATGAATGCAACTCCTTATCTGTACTTTCAGTTGTTTCGAACTATATTAATGCAAGAACCTGAAAATCTTTTAAAATGGTACCTCTACAGACGCTTATTGGGTCCGAGCCTCTCAGCTCTGGCCTAAGCGGGCCTTGTCACGCTTCGCCTCCGTCTATTTTGGGAAGCGGGACGTGACAGGTTTTTGTGGTGGCCCATGCAGGTCTTGCAAAAGTTCAGAACTATAAAAGTACCGCATTCATTTGATATCCACGTATAAGTCTGAATTAGTTTCCCAGTCTTAGATAGTAGGAAGACTTAGGTAGACGTCTCAGGTTGATAGTCGGACGCCTTGGTTAAGATTTAGTCGTCCTCGTCCTAGACTATTTTAGCATCCCCATTTGATTCTGATCGTATTAGATATCTAGAGTCCTTCTTTTAGTTAGTCGTTCGCCCAGCTCCATCGACTTCGGGCCCAGCAGAACGTAACCTCGATTCTCTTAGGAACCTTTTCTTTAGATCCTGATTATATTCTAGCCCATTAGGAAGTCTTAGAGCTGAGTTATCCTAAATCTTTAGACGACCTGATGATTAGAACCCTTGTCCTCTAGCATCCCTCTGATCCTTGCAAATTTTGTGCTATCGACCATAGAGTCCCATCGTAGCCCTTCACGATTCATATCTTACGCGTACTCTTCATGCAATCATTTTTCCTTTCTCTCAATTCTCGTGATCGTTTCCTGACGATTATCATCGATCCTTCGAATCCCTTCCTTGACCAATTCTACCTCCTCTAAAATTATTTTCGACCTTCCTTATTAAGTTTTCGCTCTAGCTTGATTTCTTTGAAAACCCCTATATTATATATTTAAAATTTGTTGTTTTGGATCGAGTTAAAACTTTTAATTGACTTGGAGCTTTCTTGGACGTAAATGTTTTAAGTCAACATTGTTGGATCCTGTGGATGGCAAACAACACTAGAAGGGGGGGTTGAATAGTGTTGTATAAAGATAAAAATTTTTCGTTCTTTAATCAATCAACACAAAACAAAACCTTCTAATGTTGCCTAAGAAACCAAGTAGAGTGATCTACGCTTGGTTCTTAATCAACTTAATTAATCTTCAAAACAAGTCAGAGATAAAACTCTTCTGGTAGTCGACTCCCTAAGAACAGTAGTCGACTCCCAGAGGGATATTATGCACAGCTCAGTTAAGCGAATACTTAATGAAGATATAAACGATTACACTGAAGAAATTGATCTTGCAATATATTATGAATGAGTTACAAATGTAATATTCAATGAATCAAGATAAATAAAGTAGAGATAAACAATCACAGAGAGAATCAAACGTAAACACAAGGATTTTTATCCTGGTTCCCCACAACCCTGGGTACGTCCAGTCCCCGACCAATCCGGTACGAGATTTCCACTATTGCCTTAGCAATACAAATACCTAGCCTCAACCAGGATTTCCGACCACCTAGACTTGTCTAGGATTTTACCCTTGCCTCACAACCCGAGGACTTTACCTTGCCTCACAATCCGAGGACTTTTCACAAACACCTTGCCTACAACAAGGATTTACAACCACCCTTATCACCAAGGGACTACAAGTAAAATCAAATCCAATACACCACAATGAATTAGTGGAGATTGGTTTTTACACCCAATAATTCTATAGCCAAGATTAAATATGCAATTGTGCTTAACGTGGCTAAAAGAATTTTAAATCGTCCGTAGATCACACAAAGAATATGAGTTTATTCACTGTGATCTAGAATCTAGATGTGTTCTTAGATCACACAAAGAATATGAAATTATTCGATGTGATCTAGAATCTAGATGTTTCAAAAATCCTTTGAGAATATAAAAAATCAAAGAGAAGGATTTTGAAAACCAATTTGTAATAGCCAAATAATAATAATGATCTTAAAAAGAATTGTAAAGAATATAAGCAATAAGATCAGAAATTGAAAAACCGATTTGGCTATGAAGAACTTTGAGAGAGATGAGAACGATGAGATCTTTTTGAGAGAATAAGAATTTTGCTCAAGAGTAAATTGGTGAGAAAAATGTTCTCATAGGGTCTCTATATATAGAGCCAAAGGAGAATTCAAAATAATTCAAATCAAGTTTGACTTCAACCCAAAAATCAAGCAAAGAATAAATGAGAGAGTGAATCAAGGAATTCTGGTCACACAGCTGGTAGTCGACTCCCTAACTTTGGTAGTCGACTCCCAGAGTGTCTCAGAGAAAATCTGCTACTACTGGTAGTCGACTCCCTAACTTAGGTAGTCGACTACCAGACTATCTTTTCTGGTAGAAGACAGAAATCAGTGTAGTGAACTACATGGTGTTTGTAGTTGACTACAAATTGAAACTTAGCTTCTATGAAAAGAATGCTATCAAATAAGTTTAAAATGAGTTTTAAAAACATTTTAGAAAATCATTTTGTGTGTGTGCAAATTCTTCTTGGCTTTGACATAATCCTAAGAAAATGAAAACCAACTCACACACTAGACTCTATGAAGAACTTGAAGCCATGGTTGAGCTTGCGCTAGTTGCATATGCTTCCGCTTGAATTTGAGCTCCTCTTTAGCTTTAGCTTGAGCACATTCTTTGAGCTTCATCTTTGAACACTTCTTGTGCTTGAGCTTTGAAGTTGCGAGCTAAATTCATCTTCATCTTCTATGTGTGTGGTTGAAGTTCTTCTTCTCGGAGTATGTTTCGAGCTTCAATTAGCTTATTGCACAACCTACACACTTAAGTAGTATGATTAGTAATTTAACAACATTTGGTGTGATCATCAACAAAACAAACCACTTGGGGTGGGACTAGATTCCCATCAAACATCTCGCATTATTTGCCTTGTTTCCAAAATATATATATTGCTTTTATAAACTACACAATTTATTTCTACTATCATGTACTTATTTTCGAATTTTCCCCTTTCTCAAAACCTGCTTCCTTTAAAAGTATTTTCGAAATTCATTATTAAGTTCTCCGCCCAATTTGACTTCTTTGAAAACTTTTATTAATTATTTAAAATTTCTTACTTTCGTTTGAGTTAAAATTCTTTCGCAAATTTTGTAACCTTTCGGTCGTAAAAGTTTTAAGTTACCGACTCGTACATATTTTCGAATCAGTATCCATCGTATTTTAGTTTTAAAACTTTGCTACCATTTCGGGAATTCAATATATCATTTTTCTAACCTGCGAAATTTATTTTTAACCATTCACGTACGTACTTTAGAATATTTTTCTAAAACAAAGGGGGATTTTAAATTTCTTTACATATAAACATCTCTATGTTCATCGTGCTCATACTTCAAGAACCTTTGTTTAAATTCATTTTCATTTGCAAAACAATCGCTACCTCACCCTATTTTTATTTCTTTTATTTCTTGTTTCCGAAACTCATTATTAAATTTTTCGCTCGGTTTAACTCCCTTGAAAACCCTTTGGTATATATATATTTAAAATTTCTTACTTTTCGGATGAAAGTTTCCTTCTGAGATTTTGAAATCTCCTTAGTCGTCAATTTGCAAGTTACTATCTGGAAATTATTTCAAATCGGTATCTTTCATATTTTCATTTTTTTTAACCGTGTTGACATTTTAATAATTCAAATTATATTTTCTGGGCTACAAGATCTATTTCTAAATCACTTACCTTGCATACTTTTAAAATATTTTCTAAACTTGGGGGACTTCAATTATTTTATTATTATTATTATATCTGTTCTATGATCCTCGTGACCACATTTCAAAATCTTTGTGCAAACTTATTTTCATTTGCAAAACAATCGTTTTTCACTCTACCCATCCTTCTTTCGTCTTACCTCCTTCCAAAATTTTAAAATTCTACCATCTGTTCACTTCCTCCTACATTATTTTTTTAAAAGTATATGATATCATATTTTTTACACGTAATTCTCATGGCATCAATCTAATTATTTTGAGAAATATTTTCGTTCCATCCAACCAACTACCTCCTTATCTCGTCTTATTTGAACTCGTTCCTTCCGATTCTTTTCGTTACACTCCTGGTTTCTGTTTTCTTTAGGTTGTGTAGACATTAACCCTTGTAGTTGTCTACGTTGTTTCTGGTTTAGGAGTAGGTCCTTTGGTAGGTAATGTCGTCGTGGTGGTTGAGCATAGGTAGAGTGAATAGACCTGTATGAATGTGTGTTCTTTAGGATCCCGATGATTGCCTTTTGTGTCTTGAATGTGTACTCAGTGTTAACCATGGTATGCAGGAGGTTGTCTGAATGACGGTATTCATACTTATATGAATGGCGTCATCGCAGGCAGATCCTTAGACTTAGTTTTAGTTTTAATGAATGGTTTATCTTGGTTGTATGTGACTGTATCAAAACTTTGTTTTCTTTTAAACCAAATCTTTAAAGTTTTTGAAATTAGCTCACAAGATCACAGATCAATTAACTTTTTCCCATCCATTACCGCAACACCACACGTTTTTCCAAATGTTTTAAAATGTTTCTTTGGCCTTAAGTCCCTCTTTCTCTTCTCTTCTTCTCCCTTAAAGAAAGTTTTCGTGTTTATGGTTGTTATATTAGTTGGGACTAGCTATTATCGTTATAGGATTTTTGTTTGCAGGTAGGCTTGGAGTGAGATGAGTTTTATTATGGCAATGATTAATTGATTTTGGGAACTCGAGGATGATGGATTAGAATATCTTTTGGATGAAAAGAATGAACTGTCCAAGACTTATTTATAATACCGATGTGAGACGTACTCAATGGAGAATTCTGGTTGAATGAGATTATATGCGAGGAGATGAGAACTCATCAGACTTGAGGCTTAGACGGGTAGTAGATAGGAGTAACTGCGGAGAATAGTATGAGTTAGGGTGATCATGAGATTGAGTAGAGTTTTTATTAGCATTGAGACTGATTGATGAATTGACGTGAAAAGACTTTGAGAATGACACGACGTGTGGAGATTAATGGATGTTTAAGTAGTCGGACTTAATGTTTGTTGGGATTAGTTATAGTGAGTAGGATGAGGGGTAATTCTGTCAGATCAAATTATTTGGTGGATAAATTTATGGGGAGATATGACGAGAATGTAAGAAGACACGACGATTGCTGATTGGTGAAGGTATTATAGGATAGACAAATGTTTTTGTCTTGGATTGGTAGTTGACTAGAATCTCATTTTTCTTGGAGATTGATTAACATTGTGAGGAGATGGAGAAATTTAAAAGTTATTATTGAGAAGATGATTATTATTTTTTGTGAGGACTTGGAGTTGGGAATTTGAGCAGTAGTGATGGGTCTATAGTTAAGTATTAGGAAGAGAGTTTAGTCGTGGCTTTGCCCAGTGAAAAGATGGACTAGGATGGATTATTGAGGAACGTTGTTCGAAGTTAGAGGATTAGAAATCCTTATGGGTAGATATGATAGTTGCGAGTATAAGGTTATATGGGTAAAATTATTACTAGTATGAGTGATTCCGAGGGCGGAATCATTTCTAAGGTGGGTAGAATGTAACGGCCTGTTTCTATCGTACCTTCTTCGTGCACGTGCTTTTGATCGTGCACGTGTTTATTTTAGACTTTAGTCGTTTTTGAACGTTTTTGTGTGATATGTCGTCGTGATCGTCTCTGAAAGTATTAGATTGTGGAACAACTTGGGAACGACATATCTCGAGTCGTTCTTCCGCGATACTAACTTATTTGAGGTAACGTCGCGACTTTCTGTTTTGACGGGAGACGTTTCTATTTTTAGTTTCGTCTCTCGACGTCAAAATTTAGATCCGTCTTCTCCACTCTCTTTCTTTAGTCGTCCCAAACACCCTAAAATTATTTTACAATTTTTGGACTTAATTTGACCTATTTTCCATTTTTTTGAAAGTTTTAAATAATTTTAAAACCTATTTTTATAAGAGTTTTAATTACAATAAAATTTCTATATTATAATAACGTATTAAAGAATTTTTTGGCAAAATTTCAGAATTTTTGGCCGCACCTAACTTGCGTGAGGGAGAGGAGAGTAATTTTAAATTATATTAATTATTTTTATTATTTTAATTACGTTTTCTTAAACCCAAACCCTAACCCTAGCTCTAACCTATTTATATTAGCCCTAGGATAGGTTAGTTTCGCATTACACAAACCCTAGCCGTCAAAAACACCTTCCCGACGTTCGTCGCAATGTTGCGACGATCGCCCAGTGCACGACCGGAGCCAACCCCCGCATTCCCCCGTGCCCGACCGATGCTCCTCTCCGCATCGCCGCTTGCAACGCTCCGCTGCAACCCCCCGCTGTCGCCCCGCTCCGACCGAGGCTGTCTCTCGGTCTGACCGAGAGAACAGCCCGCTCCGCACCGCTCCACAGCCGCCCCGCCCGCTCCGCTGCACCGCTCCGCATCGCCAAGCGCCGACCGACCCGCCCCGTCGGTCTGACCGAAGGCCGCTCCACACCCGCATGCGCTCCGCACTCCGCATCACTGCAGCCCCGCACCCAAGTGCTCGACCGACGGAATCCCCCGCAGCGGCCCGCCGTGACCGATGCCCCCGTTCCGCAGCGTGCTCCGCAGCAATTACGACCGACGCTGCGGTGATTTCTTGTTGGATCCTGCCAAAACAGAGTTAGGATCGATAAATGAAGTTGAGACTTATGCTTGTGTATGCGTCACGGTAGTCTACGAACTTCGCCTTCGGATTCGCCACGACGGCTCGAGTCTTCTCACGAACGGAGTAAGGCTACTAAATCCACAATCTAAATCTCTACTTTTAGATTAAGAACTTGGATAAAGAGAGAAGAAGGATTTCGGCAGAGCTTCACTAGAAAGAAATGCATGCAAGAATTCCATGCAAAAGTGTAAGGAAATGGCTAACCCTTGGGTCTTATTTATAGCCCCCAAGGTAGTTATTTTAGGAGTAATTGTTCCTTTGGAACAATTTAACTAAGGTGTACCATCGTACATGGCATATTATAAGCTTAAGTTGTACCATATGCATGGTACAATATAAGCTTAAGATATTACCCCTTTATTAGCCATATGTCGCATGCACTTATGCACATATAATGCGACTTTCCCATCAATCTAGAGATCCTCTCCGCAAGGGAACATATTCCCTTTGCACACGACTTCGTGTACGCGACGTTCGAGGTCCGTATTCCCTCGTACATCCCCTACAAGGGTGTACTAACGTCTTCCATATCCAACATATCCCACTCACACTTGAGGGGATTGTAAGAGAACGTCTTTTTCTTAGTTCTTTCATCTATCATACCGAGAAATAGACCGTGCGACCGTCATGCGCGTAGAGTCTGTTGTTGTGCACTTGTTAGAGATACACAACGACCTCGAAGGTGCAAAGTTGAGTAGTTCAACGCATGCTTTACCCTAGATTATTTCTTCACATTTCTTATACTTTATAGTCAACAATTGAATCCCATCTGGATCACAATTGGCTGGCCAGCTTTGAATCATTAAAGTCCAAATGTGAATATGAAATCAATCTTCCTCTTCTTGCGAACCTTCTGATCTTGACTTGATTCGCTTTTCTAACGTGACCCGCCGAGCCGAATTATCATAGCACATTAGCAACACGCTAAGATAGCGATCATCTCGTCAAATCTAAAGGAACCAATTGGAGTCCTTGAGGGTAAGAGTTAAGGCCCATATGGCCTTTGAGTCTCACATAATAGCAAACACTATTGCTACTAACTCAGTGGTCGAAATGCATACGTGATATGAACACGTATTACAACATCGCTCCTTTCCCAGGGAGTGTATGTCTCAATGATGTTGTAAGGATGATGATCAGACACCATAATGTCTGACTTTGAGTCCCTTATTCTACTCAAATAATCCTTTGGAATCACATCCCGCATTTAGACAGATAGGATTCCAAAAAATCCTCTTAGATCTTTTGTAAGCATCCATATGATGCAGATCTTTCATGCGACCATTTTGTTTGAGTCATGACTCTTAAATCATCCGTCTGATGATTTTGACTTCAAACAGGTCTCATCTCTATTCCATCTGTCTGATAGAATAAGGCGGTTGCTCATGTGAGAGAGCCAACCTCAATCTGTCCGACATACTAGAATTCAGCTGAGATTTCAAAATGTACACAAACATTTCTTAAGAAATTCATATGCAATGTTTGAAAAAGAACTTATTCTTTTATTAATTTTGATCATTTACAGACATGGGAATTTACATTGGTACAACTCAGCTCTTACGCAATCCTTGAGATGATAAGTGTTTGTAAAACACATCTCTGGGGATAGCCTTCGTAAGTGGATCCGCTATCATCTCATGCGTAGATATGTACCTTATGTCAACCTTCTTGGTCTTATCATAGTCTTTTGCAAATTTGTAGCGGATATCTATGTGTTTGGTCTTACAATGGAATTTCGGATCTTTGACATAGGCTATAGATGCTTGACTGTCGCTGTGTTTGGGTACAGCACCTGAGTCACTTGCATTAATTAGCCTGTCTAAGAACTTCCTAAGCCAAACAGCCTCTTGGACTGCTATGCTAAATGCTACAAACTCGGCTTCCATGGTTGAAAGTGCGATGCAGGATTGTTTCTTGCTACTCCAGGATATTGCACCAGATCCGAGTAGAAAAACATATCCTGAGGTCGATCGTCGCTCATCGAGATCACCCGCCCAATCAGCATCAGTGTAGCCTTCGAGCCACAAGGCATCTCCTTGATAGCATAAAGCAAAGTCTGCAGTTCCTTTGAGATACCGCATTATCCTCTTAACCGCTTTCCAGTGTACTTGCCCTGGGTTGGATTGGTAACGACTTACCATTCCAACGGCAAAACAGATGTCCGATCTTGTACACATCATAGCGTACATTAGACTACCAACTGCACTGGAATATGGAACTTTTTCCATAATCTCCTTCTCTTTTTGGTTCTTCGGACATGATTTCAGACATAAATTGTCGCACTTGCTTATTGGAGTATCAATGGACTTGCAGTCCTGCATATTAAAACGTTTTAGAACCTTCTTTATATAAGTCTCTTGTGAAAGAGAAAGAAGTTTCTTTGAACGATTCCTTGAAATTTTAACTCCAAGGATATATGCGGCTTCTCCCATGTCTTTCATCTCAAAAACTGATGAAAGCCAAGTCTTGATATCCATCACAAAGCCCTTGTCATTTCCGGCTATTAAAATGTCATCTACATATAGAGACATAATAACATACTTGTTCTTATTCCTCTTGATATATACACAGTTATCTTCATCAAGCATGGAAAATCCATTTGATAAGACAACCTCTTGAAATCGTATATACCATTGCCTCGAGGATTGTTTAAGACCATATATGGATTTAAGAAGTTTACAAACCTTATGTTCGTTTCCTTCTTTTACAAACCCTGTTGGTTGTTCCATATAGATCTCCTCGTCCAATTCTCCATTGAGAAAGGCAGTCTTTACATCCATTTGATGTAATTTGAGGTCTAAGCAAGCTACCATTGCCAGAATCAGGCGAATTGAGGTAAAACAAACAGCAGGTGAGAAGGTCTCTTCGTAGTCTATCCCTTCCTGTTGCGTAAAACCTTTCGCGACAAGACGAGCTTTATATCTGTCAATAGAGCCATCAGCCTTATGCTTGATCTTGAGAACCCATTTGTTCCCAATAGCTCTACGTCCTCTGGGTAAGTCAACTAAGTCCCAGACTTGGTTAACTTTCATGGATTCTAACTCCTCTTGCATCGCTTCCATCCATTTGTCTTTAGCAGGGCAAGATACGGCATGTTTGAAAGTAGCAGGCTCGTCATCTTCTTGTAGTAAAGTCATAAAGGTTTGCGGAAATTCATCCTCAAATCTTAGAGGAGCCAACCTTGTACGACTACTACGTCGTATTTGAGATTCTTCAAGTCCTTGTTGACTTGAGTTTAGATCAATTCTAATATCACTCCCACTTGGAATGTCGTTAGAATTGCTCCCACTTGGATCATTATTCCCGTATGGAATAGGATAATCGTCATTCGTATAATCCATTGGTGAAGGTTGAAACGTATTTTCATTTTCCCCAAGAATTCTCCCACTCGAATGAGGTAATCCTTCTTGATCATAAATCTCAAATAGAGCTAAGTCCTGACTTATCTCGCCCTGTCTTGGAAACTCGTTTTCCAAGAAAGTGACATCCCTCGACTCAAACTCAATTAGCCCACCATTGTCTTCCTGACTAACAAAAACATAACTTTTGGAGTTTTCTGCGTATCGTATAAAGATACATTTCCTTCCCCTTGGCCCAAGTTTGCCATACTTATGGGAGGAAATATGTGCGTTGGATGCACAACCCCAAGGTTTCAAAATGTTTAAGTCAGGAGACCTTTGGTTCCACAACTCATAAGGAGTGGAGCTAACTGATTTCGAGGGTACGCGGTTTAAAATGAAAGCGGCCGTCACTAATGCATCACCCCAAAAGGTGATTGGCAAGTTAGCTTGCGCCATCATTGAACGGACCATTTCCATTAAAGTCCTATTTCTCCTTTCTGCAACACCGTTTTGTTGAGGAGTATAAGGCATAGTTACCTGATGTACTATGCCTTTTTCATCACAAAGTTCCTTAAAACTTATTGATTGATATTCACCGCCCCTATCGGTTCGCAAGACCTTAATCTTACGATCTAATTGATTCTCCACTAAACTCATATAGTTTTTAAAGCAAGCCAAAGCTTCACTTTTGTGGGATATCAAATAGATATGTCTGAATCGGGTGAAATCATCAATAAAAGTGATGAAATAGGACTTTCCGCGTCTTGTCTTGACATTCATCGGACCACATATGTCCGAATGGATAAGCTGTAATGGAACCTCGGCCCTTGTGCCGGTTCCAAACGGCTTGCGACAAGATTTCCCCACAAGGCAATGTTCGCAGGTCGACATTTCAACCTTTGAAACATTGGATAGAAGGCCACGTTTGGCAAGTCTATCCATACGCGTTGGTCCAATATGACCAAGCCTTGCGTGCCAACAAATCACATCAGACTCATAAGTCTTAGAATTTGCAATAAGGAAATTTTCATTACATGAGGAATCATACATTGTACTCATTACAATAAATCCTTTAAATACAAACCCAGTACCAATAAGAGTATTATTACAACTTAAGTCCACATTACAATCATGAAAAAACCAGTTATAGCCAAGACCCATTAATACGACCACAGAAATTATATTCCTTCGAATATCTGGAGCGAAGAGGACATCATGAAGTAGGAGAGTGCGGCCGTTGTCCAAGACTAGCTTGCAAGTCCCAACGCCTTTCACTTCAACACGTGTGTTGTTTCCTACATAGATCCACTTCGTTCCTTGGGGTATCCGGTGATACTCCACGAAGGATCGTCTGTCCCTTGCTATGTGGTCGGTGGCACCTGAATCAATTATCCAAAATGGATTAGATTCCACAAGAAATATTGAACTAGAAACACATATGTAACTAGTATATTTACAAGTTACCTCGTCGCCTCCACTCGTACACGAACGAGCATAGTGACCGAGCTTGTTGCACTTGAAGCACTTGATCCTCTTCAAGTCTTTCTTCTTGTGCCATTTCTTGTGCCCACCCTTATGTTTGGGTTTCTTGGTAGACTCAGGTTGCTTATTACGTTCATTAGTGAACTTCAAACGATCTTTCCGTTTCTTTCCCCTGTGTGAGGAACTAGCAACCATGTGCACTTCTGCACTTGGCTTGGCAGCAGCAAGCCGCTCTTCCTCTAATTCGAGGTGCTTGGAAACATTGCTGAAGGTCTTGATGCTCTCATTGTGAGTGAGATGTATCTTCATTTGATCCCACCCATTTGGTAGGGAACGTATAACTGTTTGGATTTGTTGCTCATCAGTGAGCACATGACCTGTGTCCTTTAACTCCGAGATAAGGTTCGCCATATGTCGCAGATGTTTCCCCATGGAATGATCTGGACGTTTCTTATATCTATCAAACCTTATAGTTAAGGCGCGAAGTTTGGACACCGATGTGCCACCGAACTTCTCCTCTAGCTTGGACCATATGTCCATGGCTAGGTCATGTTCTCGGAAGATGCGCATTATGTCATCAGCCATACTGCTTAATAACGTAATGCGCGCTATCTTGTTCTTCCGAGACCAAGCATCAAAAGCTTCCTTGTCTCGTCGGTGTTGGGCCGTAGTGCCCAACTCGGGTTCAATCATAACGTTCTTTAGAGTTTCGAGCACTTCTTGCTCCTCTAGAACGTATTGTATCTTGATGGACCAAAGTTTGTAATTATCGCCGTTGAGTTTTTCACCTCTGTTTAACTCAGCGACGATATTCTTCGAAGCGGAAGACATTTTACTTTTAAAATGCTGCAAAAGACATAAAACCAAAGGTTTGATCAAAAAATTGCATTGAAAAATTCTTAAAATACAATTCCCATTTGAAGTGATAGTAGAATATCCCATTTGGATAGTTCTAATTTCAACTCCCACTTGGAATGATATTTATAATTTGATAAGTTACTTTCGAAAAATATTGAAGATGTTACTCTAGAATCGGAAAGGTCACAATGTTTCCAATCACCATCTAGAGTAACTTTCAATATTTCTCCCTCACTTTATCAAATGTTAGTACTCTTATATTACTTCGCAGCGAAAAAAACGTTTTTGAAAACTTATTTTTCAAAACGTATGAAAACGTATTTTTAAAAAAAATATTTCAACTCAGTACCCTTATGATACTAGTGAAATATTCGGCACTTCCTGACCATTTGTCGGGAAAGAGCCGTAGCTGTGCCAAGGTCGGATCCCCCTTTTGGGATTTTTTCTGCAAACTATCGTCGCCGGCTCCCGTATGGATCCAGGTGTTTCCCTCCGTATGAGAGAATTTTGATGCAGACGATTGTCGTTTGGCCCCGTATGGGCTAGTCGGCATGTCCATATTCGACCAAGGCCTTTTGCCGAATTGGTCTGAAATTTCTCCGGCCATGGCCTCTGCCCTGGCCGAGGCTGGCCAAGGGCCGGCCAGGGCCTCTGCCCTGACCGGCCAGGGGCCCTAGCCCCTCGGCCAGGGCCTCTGCCCTGGCCGAGGCCGGCCAACGCCGGCCAGGCCTTGGCCGAGGCCAGGGCGCCGGCCTTGGCCTCTGCCAGGGCCTGCCGGCCGGCCCTGGCCACTGCCAGGGCCGGTCCTGGCCACTGCCAGGGCCGGCCAGGCCGGCCCCTGGCCTTGGCCGGGGCCGGCCACTGCCGGCCTGGCCACGGCCGGCCATGGCCGGTCATGGCCAAGGCCATTTTGGCCATGGCCGGCCATGGCCCTTTGGCCATGGCCGGCCTCCCCTTGTGTGGGGTGGCCACACACCCCCGCCGGAGGGGGTTGCCGTGGTGGTTATTGGCCGTAGCCAACCCCCTCCGCATGGGGGGGGTGCATGGTCTTCATAGCCCATTCGGCCATGGTGCACATGCACTAAAATTCATCTTCCCCGATGGGAATAACCACCACCTTCTTCTCCGGTGAAGCATCCGTTCGTCGAGGAAGTAGTTGCCCTCCAATGGTCGTGTGCCAAAAAATGAACCCACTTCAAAAATTTGTAAACTACGCGCTCCACATGAAGAGAGTTCACATTCCCTATGAATGGAGACTCAGCATCCATGAAGAGAGCGAGCTTGACGATATGAACGGTCGGTTCTTCCCGTCACGGAGAGTTCCTACCATATCCATAATGATAGGATACCCTAACGTGAAAAGAACAACCGCTGCGTTCTCTCCGTCACGAAGCGTTCCTACCAAATCCGTAATGGTAGGATACCCATTCGTGAAAAAGACAACGACTCGTTCATAGTTTCGAAGGGGCGACGGTTTGACCGGGGCGAACCCGTATGGCTTTGATACCAATGTTGGATCCTGCCAAAACAGAGTTAGGATCGATAAATGAAGTTGAGACTTACGCTTGCGTATGCGGCACGGTAGTCTACGAACTTCGCCTTCGGATTCGCCACGACGGATCGAGTCTTCTCACGAACGGAGTAAGGCTACTAAATCCACAATCTAAATCTCTACTTTTAGATTAAGAACTTGGATAAAGAGAGAAGAAGGATTTCGGCAAAGCTTCGCTAGAAAGAAATGCATGCAAGAATGCCATGCAAAAGTGTAAGGAAATGGCTAACCATTGGGTCTTATTTATAGCCCCCAAGGTAGTTATTTTAGGAGTAATTGTTCCTTTGGAACAATTTAACTAAGGTGTGCCATCGTACATGGCATATTATAAGCTTAAGTTGTACCATATGCATGGTACAATATAAGCTTAAGATATTACCCCTTTATTAGCCATATGTCACATGCACTTATGCACATATAATGCGACTTTCCCATCAATCTAGAGATCCTCTCCGTAAGGGAACATATTCCCTTTGCACACGACTTCGTGTACGCGACGTTCGAGGTCCGTATTCCCTCGTACATCCCCTACAAGGGTGTACTAACGTCTTCCATATCCAACAGTTCTCTTGGTCTGACCGAGAGAAATCCCCGCAGCGGCATGGTCTGACCAAGCGACATTCGTCGCAACGTCACTTCTTCCACACCAACTCCTGTGGTGGCCCCCCAAGTTCTCCAGAGGTGTTGTGGGTCCCCCATCGACCCCTAGCACTGCTGTGGGCCCCACTTGGACGTGCTACTTCGCGGATTTGCCGTCTACGACGTTGCGACACGTCGTAGGCCTTCACCGCAAGTTCAAACTCTCGGGGAATCGTGCGAGGACCAGATCTGAAGCTGAGGAGTTCTCCGATCAGACACGACATCCATCCTACGACAAACTCCGGTTCAGGTTGGTTCCCCGAAACTCGTAGAAACCCCCACAGTAGCTGACTGAACCCTAAACTAAAAACCGTCAACTTGAACTAAATTTATTTTCCAGCACCTGTAAAACGTTGTACGAACTTAGAAAATCGACGAATGGACTTTATTGACTGTGCACATAGGATAGATCGTCGATTAGGCTAAAACATCAAAAAGTGACTTTTGACGAATAGGATAGTCCCGAAAACCTAGAAACGAAACCTAATAGGATTTGATGAACTTGAGACCTGACATCGTCACCGTGGCGATATTTCAGACGGACTTCTGCGGACGAGACGCTTGGACGAGACGCTTGGACGAGACGCTTCGAGAGGACGACACACTCGCCATTTCAGGCAAGTGTACCTACTTGCGTTTTTGACCGTGCTTTGGTCTTAGATTGCTAGAACTGTTAGACTGTGAATGTATAGAACCGGACGTGAAATGATAGCGTCCGGGATGACTCCTGACGGCTCAGACTTGACGACGAAGTCTGAGCCTGACAACAACAACTTTTGATATTGTAGGGCTATCATGTGTGTGCGTGTGTGTGGACACCCTAGAATAACCCTTCCTGTCTTGTCACGTCCCGTCCCGTCTTGCACAGCCCGCTGGGCAATAGGGCACCCTTCAGGTGATCCCTTGTACAGATTCACAGCCTGCGGGCAATATGACACTCTCCAAGTTGAGAGAGTGATCCCTTGTACGGATACACAGCCTGCGGACAATAGGGCACTCGCTAAGCTAGAGCGAGTGATCCCTTGTACTGGTGTCATGTCTTGTCTTGTCTTGGGGTTTGGGGTTGGGTTGAGCGTGCGCACGGCATGATGGTCTGATCCCCCTCGAACCGTAAGGCGTGAACCCTTTCATGTCTCACTTGTCTTGTCCTGCCTTGTTTCCGTCACGTCACGTCTTGTCTTGACACCTGTAGGTTAGTCCCGTAGTTGGTAGCACACGCTACGACTACTACTTGTCCCGTTTTACTTTCTTGCTGCGTTACTTCCTGTCGTGTTACTCTGTTATAACCACAGCATGCTAATCAACCAGTAAACTGTTGTGTAAAAGAACCTCAGCATGCTAATCAACCAGTAAACCGTTGTTTAAAGTTCGGTGCACTTGCAGTAAAGTCTAACCCTTCTTGTAGACTTTACCTGACGTACAGTTCCTTTTTCTTGGGTGCTGTACGTCAGGTGTTCAGCCAGTGATCGTGGACGAGACAGACTTGCTGGAGTACGTGGAGCCGAGGACGTCGTCATCAGAGTACGTACCTGACAAGGACCAGACCTTGAGGTCTTTTAGTCGCCACCTTCAGAGGTTACTACTTTCAGTTTTCTTTTAGATAGTTTGTTGCCACGCTTAGGCTTCTTTTTAGACTTTGTACTTGTTGGATATCATATCTCTAATTTAATGAATGCAACTCCTTATCTGTACTTTCAGTTGTTTCGAACTATATTAATGCAAGAAGCTGAAAATCTTTTAAAATGGTACCTCTACAGACGCTTATTGGGTCTGAGCCTCTCAGCTCTGGCCTAAGCGGGCCTTGTCACGCTTCGCCTCCGTCCATTTTGGGAAGCGGGCGTGACAAGCTGTTGTTATATGAGAACTCCACCAAGTGAAGATGGTCCTCCCAAGATCCCGTCAAATCGAGCGTACAAGCTCGTAGCATATCCTCCAATATCTGAATAGTCCTCTCGGACTGGCCATCGGTCTGCGGGTGGTACGCCGTGCTGAAACTCAGACTCGTGCCAAAATGCTCCTGCAGACTTCTCCAGAACTGAGATGTGAACCTCGATTCTCTGTCAGACACGATGCTCATAGGGACTCTGTGTAAGCGCACGATCTCCTGCACGCACACGGTCTACATCACAACCAGAACTAAAATGAAGTAAAGAGAAGTAAAAACAGACTTTTACCTCTAGATACTTCCTCGCCAAGACTTCTGTTGACTGGCCCACTTGGAATGGAATGAAATGCGTAGACTTGGTCAATCGGTCAACGATCACCCAGACTACGTCGTTCAGCTTCGGGGTCCGAGGTAAACCAGTCACAAAATCCATCGTAATATATTTCCACTTCCACTCTGGAATAGGAAGTGGTTGCAGAAATCCAGCAGTACGATGGTGCTTAGCCTTCACCTGTTGGCATATCAAACACTTGGCAACGCTCCATGCCACACTCCTCTTCATGCCGATCCACCAGTAATTCAGACGAAGGTCCTTAAACATCTTAGTGCCCCCAGGCTGTATAGAATATGGTGAGCTATGAGCCTCGCTTAACAACTCCTCACGAACATCACCTGCAGGTACACAGAGTCTGCTGTCATACCGCAGCGAACCATCCTCATGAATCACGAACTCCGTCGGTAGTCCCGCTTCAACCTGCCTCCTGATCCTCTGCAACTTCGGATCTCCTGCCTGTGCTGCCTTGATTCGATCCACAATCGTGGACTGAATCTGCAAATTCATAAAAGAATGAACTACACTAGGTAGGACAACCTCCAAATCCATCTCTTTCAGCTCCTGCTGAATCCTCCAGTCAGTATTGTGCATCATCGCGGTAGAAAGTCTACTCAAGGCATCCGGCACTACGTTCACCTTCCCCGGATGATACTGCAAATCTATCTCGTAGTCAGCCATGAGCTCTAACCATCGCTTCTGTCGCATGTTGAGCTCCTTTTGCGTAAAGATGTACTTCAAGCTCTTGTGATCGGTGAAAATCTTCACACTCTCACCTAGCAAGAAGTGCCTCCAAATCTTCAGTGCAAAAATCACTGCTGCCAACTCCAGATCGTGCGTCGGGTAATTCTTCTCATGAGTCCTTAACTGACGAGAAGCATACGCGACCACATGGCCATGCTGATGCAAGACGCATCCTAGGCCCTTCCCTGATGCATCACAATATACTTCGAAGCCTCCGCTTCGACCCGGTACTGCCAACACCGGTGCTGTGGTCAATCTCACCTTCAAGGTACTGAAGGCCTCCTCACAAGCATCTGACCAAAGAAACTCCACGTCCTTCCTCGTCAGCTTCGTCATCGGCTCTGCAATCCTCGAGAAATCCTTGATGAACCGCCGATAATAGCCTGCTAAACCAAGGAAGCTCCTGATGTCTGACGATGACTGCGGAGTCGGCCAATCACTGACTGCTCTGACCTTCTCCGGATCCACAGATATACCATCACCGGACACCACGTGCCCTAGGAATGCAACTCTGTCCAGCCAGAACTCGCAATTGCTATACTTGGCATAAAGCTTGTGTCGCCTCAGCGTCTACAGCACTGTCCTCAGATGACAGCTGTGCTCCTCCTCAGACTTCGAATAGATAAGAATGTCGTCAATGAAGATAACGACAAACTTATCCAGGAAGTCGTAGAAAATCAAATTCATCAAATTCATGAACACAGCTGGAGCATTGGTCACACCGAAAGGCATGACCACGAACTCATAATGCCCATACTTCGTCCAGAAAGCTGTCTTTGGAATATCGTCCTTCTTTACCTTCAATTGGTGATATCCACTCCTCAAGTCTAACTTCGAGAAAACTCTCGAACCTCCCAGCTGATCAAAGATATCGTCGATGCGCGGCAGCGGATACTTATTCTTCACGGTGACAGCATTCAGCCCTCGATAGTCCACGCACATCCTGCGGGACCCATCCTTCTTCTTCACAAGTAAAACTGGTGCACCCCATGGTGACACACTAGGGTGGATGAAACCCTTCTGTAGCAACTCATCTAACTACTTCCGCAGCTCCTCGAGCTCAGCGGGAGCCATACGGTACGGCGCCTTTGATATCGGCTGCGCTCCCGGCATAAGATCAATACCAAATTCTAGAGCTCGGTCAGGTGGCAGACCCGAGATATCCTCTGGGAAGACATCGTCAAAGTCTCTGACGACTGCTGGTCACTCGATCTCCATCTCCATTTGCTTGGCTGCCACAATCGGCACCTCCGGCTGGCCCGATATCTGATGGGCCCAAGCGACTCATCTCTGCTGCGGAACTCGAACTTCGGATGGCCTGGAATCTGGAATACCACTCTCTTGCTGTGGCATTCGATCAACGCGTGTAAATCTCCCAACCAATCGATGCCAAGAACGACATCAAAGTGTGGCAGATCGTGGACAATGAAATCTGCAAAGAGCTCGTGTCCACTGACCACCAATGGAATCGATCGACAACCCAAATTCACTGTCACCACTCCGTTCCCTGTGGTGATGTCCCAACACTTAAGAAGTGTATGGGTGGGAATGGAGTGCTTTGTTACAAAGCTCCGGGATATGATGCACATAGATGCACCGGAGTCGAACAAAGCCAAGGCCGGGTAAGAGGACACTAGAATGGTGCCTAAGATATAAAGAATTACGGTCAAACCAAGCTACCCTAACAAACAAGTCAACAAACAGCACTACAATAAGATCTAACTATGAAAAGAGAGACTAGCATCAAGAGTTACCTGCAATAACTCCATCCAGCTCCTCAGTCTCAACAGTTGTCATGGTGTACGCCGGCCTCTGGGGCTGTGCTGCTCGCTGGAACATCTACTTCTGTGGCACCAAGGGTGGTCCACGTACATCAGGTCCTCTCTGGACTGGGGCAGGCGCTCCAACAACAGCATTGCGGGCTCTCGGGCAATCCTTCGCTGCATGCAAAGCATCTCCACAAAGTAGGCATAGACCCAGCTTCCTCCTCCAGTTGGTTTGAACATGTCCGGGCTTGCCACAGAAATGGCACGGACCCTTGCTCTGATGCTGCACTGGTGCTCCAGGTCTCTTGAATGGCACAGTCTGGGCTGGCCTCATCCCTGGCCTGGCAGGTGGCCGGTACTGCTCCGTAGGGCGCTTCCCTCTGTCCGCGGGAGTGTCAGGCAGGTGCGAAATCGTCTCATGATTCTTCGCAGCATCTAACACTTCCCTCATAGTCGAGAAACTAGCAGAGGACATGGAAGCCTGGACATTCGGACGAAGTCCCTGACGGAACCGCTCAGCTCGGTTCTCCTCCTTCTTCACCATATGCGGGGCAAAACGGCTCAGCATCTCGAACTCAGCCTCATACTCATCGATCGTCATATCCCCCTGCTTCAGATCCACGAATCTGTCCATGAGCTCTCTCCTAGCTGCCTTGGTGAAGTACTTCTCCTTGAACATGTGGCAAATATTCTTCCACTCCACTGGCTTCTGCAGGTGCCTCTCCTCAATACGCCACCAGTTTCGGGCAATCTCAGTCAGCTGCATCTTCGCTATCTCCACCCGAGTCTCATCTGGAATCTTGGTAGCAATCAACTTCTCCTCAGTGCTATGGATCCACTCATCGGCACCCAGAGGTCCTTCCTTCCCAGAGAAAGTCTTCGGCTGAAGCTCGTTGAACTGCTTCACTCCTGGAGCAGCTCGCGGAACAGGCGGAGGTGGAGGTGGTGCAACAGGTGGGGCCTGGGCAGCACGGTGAGACTGCTGCACCAGCTGATGCTGCACATCAAGCATCTCTCACATCACGCCAAGGAACTGGCGGAACTCTGCACCCTGGTCTTCCTGAATTCCACTCCTGAGCTCCCCGATCGGGTAGTACGTCGTCCTGCCATCCTATTGACAGAAAGACATAAATTAGACTCGTACAATTACTGGATGATAATAAAATGAAGTTCAATACTTCGATTGTTCCGTATTCGCAGAAAGGTGGGACCTGCATGTGCCACCACTAAAACCTGTCACGCCCCGCTTCCAAAAAGTACGGAGGCGAAGCGTGACAAAGGCCTGCTTAGGCCGGGGCTGAGAGCCCAGACCAAATAAGCGTCTGTGGTATTCCAAAACGAAGGAACAGGTCCCTGCATGTTAGTACGGAACAACAAAAGTACTAAAAAGAGATATCATTTCATTTTATTCCAAATATAACATCCAGAGTACGGAAAGTCTAAAACGCCGGAAACAGCTACAACTGCAAGAAAGAGAAACTACTGGTGCAAGCACCCAACCTAAACAAGGAAACCAAAGATGCTACGCACCCAAATTATAAGAAATGGATAACTCTGGAACTGCAACGAGAGGCCTCTAGCTCTGGTCCTCCTCAGGGTCGTACTCCAGATCAGCACCCTCTGGCTCTACGTCAACTGGCAAGTCCGCCTCCTCGACGTACTCTGGCTCAATCCCTGACGTACAACACCAAAAGAAGGAACTGTACGTCAGGTAAGGTCTACAAGAAAGGGTTTAGACCAAACTACAAGTGCACCAATTATTTAACAACATTTTACTGGTTGGTTAACATGCTGAGGTTATAACAGGCGAACAAACGAAAGTACACGCAGCAGGAAAGTAAAACATGACAAGTAGTAGTCGTAGCGAGTGCTACCGACTACGGGACTAGCCTACAGGTGTCAAGACACGACGGAACATAGAGAAACCAGACAAGACAAGACAAGACAAGAGTAACATGAAAGGGTTACGCCTTTACGGTTCGAGGGGGATCAGACCCTCTTGCCGCGTGCACGCTCAACCCTACCCCAAAACCCCAAGAATCGTGACAGGACAAGGGATCACTTGCTCTAGCTTGACAAGTGCCCTATTACTCTCTGAGCTGTGTATCTCGACAAGGGATCACCTGCTCTAGCTTGACAGGTGCCCTATTGCCCATCAGGGCTGTGAATCTGTACAAGGGATCACTCGCTCTGGCTTGGCGAGTGCCCTATTGCTCAACAAGCTGTGCAAGACGGGACGGGACATGGCAAGATGGAAAGGACATGACACGACAAAACAAGAGGGGTTATACTAGGGTGTCCACAACTCACACACACACATGTCAATCCTATGATGTCAAAATTGATGTTGTTGGACTCAGACTTCGTTGTCAAGTCTAAGCCATCAAGGGCGTCTCGGACGCTATCATTTCACGTCCGATTCTCATTGTTCCAAAATATCAATTCTAGCAAGACTAAGGCCTAAACATGGCCAAGAACGCAAGTGGTACACTTACCTGTGGTGGCGAGTGCGTCGTCTTCCTGGGGCGTCTCGTCCAAACGTCTAATCGACGAAAGATCGTTTGAAAATCATGACACGGCGACGGTGTCAGATCGCGATTCAATAATTCCTATTAGGGTTGTGTCTAGGTTATCGGGACTATCCTATTCGTCAAAAATAACATTTTTAATGTATTAATCCTAATCAACGATCTATCCTATGTGCACATGCATAAAGTTCATTCGTCGATTTATCTACGGTTGCACAACGTTTTAAGGATCAACGGAAAATAAATTTAATTGATTAAGTTGCTGCTTTTAATTATGGTTTTGATTGTCTTTCGTGTGGGTTTCTACGAGTTTAGGAAACCAACCTAACTTGATGGTCGAACGGAGATCCGGCGTCAGATCTGAAAACGGCGGAAGCTTTGCGTCGTCCTGAAGTTCCTAGGCCGCGGGTAGCGCAGCGAGGAACGTTGATTGTTGGTGGTGTCGTCAGCCTCCGTAGATGATGACAAGGATCTCGACGTCTCTCGGGGTCGTCGTCGCTAGATCTGAGATTGGGACGGCACGTGAAGAAAAAAAAGTGGCTAAGAGGAAATGGATCTCGGGAGGGGACAAAGAACGGCGGCCGGAGCTTGGCCATGGGGTCGGATCTGAGGAGGGAGAGGGTGATGGTCGGCTGGAAAAAGTGGAAAAGGGGATGGAGGGGAGAAAGAACAGTAGGGAAGAAGAGATGGAGGAGAATGGAGAATGAAGAGAAGAGAAAAGGGGAGAAGGATCTTGGAGAAGATGGAGGGCGCAAAGGAGGAAGGAGAGGCATGGAAAGAGAAGTAGATAGGTTGGGGAAGAAGATGGCTCAAAACAATGAGGGGAAAAGAAGAGCAGCCGCGTGTTTAAATAAGAAAACAAGCGGCGGCTAGGTCAAAAATTAGGGGTTCTGAAGCGATTAGTCGGTCGGTGAAGGGCGGTCGACCGACTAGTTTGAGAACTAGTCGGTCGGTCGTCTAACCGTGACAGACTAAAATGCAAACAGAGAACTATGCCCCTTATGGGTAGACAGATTTAGTCGGTCTGTGAAGGCTCGTCGACCGACTAGTTTGCAACCTAGTCGGTCGGCCAGTGTTCATTGACCGACTAATGGATGAAAGTGATCGACAAGAAGTTTAGAAATTTAGTCGGTCTGAGAAGGAAGCCTAATCGACTAGTTCGTCAACTAGTCGGTCGGTATTCGTTCTTTGACCGACTAATAGTAAACAGTAACTTGGTTGCAGAAAAATGATCTCTATCTTAGTCGGTCTGCGAAGAAGTGTTGACCGACTAGTTTCACAACTAGTCGGTCGGTGGATGAACTTAGACCGACTAAGTGTAAACAGTAACTCAGTGAAAAAATCAAAGGGAAACTATTCGGTCCATGAAGAGTTGCTGACCGACTAGATTGGCATGAAGTCGGTTGGTTCTCCTTCTTGAACCGACTATGTGGCTCGAAAGGCCTCAAATTGAAGCGTGAAGCTTCGAGATGAGTTCTAGGGCTTCTAAGATGAGTCTGGCTCTTAAGATAAGAGCGTCATGAAGCACGCTCAGCTCCAGGTAGGGGGAAAGAGATACGGAAAAAGAAGAAGGGAAAAGAGAACACACACACACACACACAGATATATATATATATATATATATATATATATATATATATATATATATATATATATATATATATATATATATATATATCATCATACAAAAACCAGCCGTTACATCTTCCTTGCTCCACTCTTCTTTTTTGGCACCTCGAGCATGTTATCATGAGTCTCATTGGTGCTCTCACGTAGCCGATCGTCTTATTGACTCCAAATTGCTCCAATATCGCCCCAAATCCCTAAAATGGACATAAACGCTCCGAAAGTCATATTATTCCAAATAATAGAGTAAAGGCGTATGAAATATGTAATTGAGCAATCATTTTGACGTGTAATCTTATCGATAAAATGTGGAATATAATGACACATCATGGATCTACCACATTTCCTCCGCTTTCGCAACGATCATTTTTTGTGGAAAATTATTTAGAGGCTTGTGCTGATAACGTGTTGTGAATCATCAATCTGGGGAGGAGTCCCCAGCTCTTTATTTATAGTGGAGGGAAGAGCATAGAAGGATAGGGTGCAATAGATACGATCTTATCCTATGGATAAGACGTAATCCTAATACAAATATTCGTCAACATCCATTTACTACAGTAAGTAACGTATTATTTAATTCATATAAGTCCAATTTTGATAAATGGAAACTGTTGTAAACTTGGTGGCTACGGAATCCGTAGCCCTGTATTTATAGAACTAGGGTTACATAATGGGTGGATACCCAATAACAAGTTGGGCCTCCAAATGCCCGTTTATAACACTTCCCCTTATCCATCCATTGTTTTAAGACGTAATGAACGATTCAAGGTTCATAGAGCTTATCTGATCATGTGTCTATGGATACTTCTGGATCCCAAGTTAAAGAGCACTTGCCTCGTTAAAACCTTTGTCATGGAAAACCCAGTGGGAAAACCCAGTGGCTAAGGGAAAAGAGTACAAGTCTCTGTAACTTCCCCTGATCGATGGATAACATCTGAGGTGGATAGTTCTGGATCCTAAGTTAGGGATAACTGCCTCGTTAAAACCTTTCGCTATGGAAAACCCAGTGGGAAAAACCAATAGCCATGGAAAAAGAGTACAATTTTACATAACTTCCCCTGAATAGTGGTAGTATTTAGGGGTGGATACTTCTGGATCCAGGGTCAATGAGGTTGCCTCGTTAAAACCTTTAGCTATGGAAAACCCAGTGGGAAAAACCAATAGCCAAGGAAAAGGAGTACAACACTATATTTGACTCCCCCTGATCTGTACAAGCTGCAGGCTTGCAGATCGCCTAGGCATCTATACATCAATCTCTTACAGTGTTCCGAAAAAAAGTACAAAGTACAAGGCATCGCTAATCTATACAAGACATCGCTCATCTATACAAGTATCGCTCATCTATGGCAGCTACTGAATTTGAGGGAGCTCTTCTGAAGAGGAGTGGTCTGCAGACTCGGTAGGTAGCACCACGTCTCTGACCCAGTCGTCACTATGTCTGTGAGGTACTGCAGGACTAAGTCTGTGAGGTACTGCAGGACCTGGCTGTGCGTACTTATGATTTGCTTCTTGGATTGATGAGCCTCTCAGGATGGTGGGATTGATGTTGCCTTGGAAGCATGCTTTGCTGGTCTCCAGGAGTAGGGCGTTCCTTTATTATAGTCATCGCGATGATCTGTAACATGTATCTGCAAATACATTTAATATGTTGGACGATCCTTGACCCATGTAGGTAGCACAGAAGCTACATATCTCTGGTCCAGTGGTGCGCTGCAGGCACTGCACTGTATATGGTTAAAGGGTTTACTGCCAGATAAAGGAGTGTACAAAAGACACTTGAGTAAGGCATTTCAGGACCTAGGATATCCTTTCCCTCTTCTAGCGAACGGAAGGGGTCTTAATGTGCATCCATACAACCAGTAGGTGTATTAGTGGATTGCGATTATCTATGTTTCTTCATCAACTGGATGATAATTTCATCTTCTGGATGACAATTCATCCGCTGGATGGTTATTCATCTGTTGGATGATTATTCATCTTCTGGATGATGGTTTCATCTTCGGGATGTAGGTTTCATCTTCAGGATGATGGTTTCATTTTCAGGATGGTAATCCGTAAGGGTATGTTGTCACATCATCCATAGCAACATAGCCTAAAATTTTCTTTGCCAATCGTATGGTTTTCGCAACAATGCCCAGGGAGCCTGATGCATCAGTTTAAATAATTTTGTGAGTGAGTTAAGCTCATCTTACATGGTTACTTCCTGGTTTCTACGAAATAAACCTATAATATTATAGCGTTTTGCTTATATCTTACGATTTTATTTATTTATACAATACTCGATAACCCACAGGTTTGATATCTTTTGATACCAGGACTTCAGGTCCAAACAGTTTACATTTCATAAATGAGTCCAGTTCAACTTGTTATTGCCTCGTTCCACATAATCTGGCCAATTTTCTGCATTTTCTTCAGGAAACAGAGATTGGGAACGATATCATTGGCAAAATGAAATGTGAGTAATTGTCGACAAGTGTGTTTTATCCAAATTCCTCTACGTGTACGTACATTATTCAATTTATTCCAGATTCATCTCTTCTGGAGGTTCTGGAAGGGGAGAGGTTATGGAGATGAGCTCACTTTACTGTGGTGGTATTGTTTTAGGGTCTCCAGGAGTTATTTCTCGCTTTGGAGCCTCGTGGTATGTCCTCTCATCCATTGAGGATGTCCACTTTTGCTAATGGTGGATTGCATCCATTATATTTGGTATGTTAATCCTAGCTGGATTTTTAGTAGTAAGGATGTGTGAATTTGACAATATTTATATTGTCAGTAGCTATGGCTGATAACTGTTTAATAGTTTCATGAGTGTGGATCTTCAGGATCTCATCACAATTCATGATAATCAGATCATAGGTATTAATGTTTGAAATGGTCAAGTTGAGCTTTAGGCTCATGGATGATTATAGTATTTTTGTTAAACCTATTAGTGGGAAATTAATGTTATGAAGGATCTTCAGGATCACATCAAGTCTTTAAAAGAGGGCCTATCAATGCACGTCTTAGGAGAAGTGATTTTAAATGCTTCCCCTGTTCAGAGTGCTCAGAATCAATTTATCTGGGGTAATTACTTCCGATAAATAGTTCTGTGTTCTGATGGTCCATAGTGGTGATATAGAGATGTATACTCATCATGGCTCCATCGATAAGATGTGCTCTAAACGATTCCCCCGTTAGGGGGTTCTCAGAAACTCTTTATATGAGGTGATCAGGCTCATATAACTAGGTTCTAAGGAGGCGTTTTGATGGTTTGCATTGTAATTGCATGTTCCCACATGGTCACCTACAACTGGATTTTTAATTGATAAGTAGTCCGTTTAAATCATTTTAATGATTTACATATAACCCATTTCTGGGTTTGAACACAAAACTTCAGGGTGTTCAATTTTCTTCCAGTTGTTAAATGTAATTGATTCCCAGTATTATCCAAAAAAATCCGCATTAAGCTCGACTTTAATGAAGTTGAGCATAGAACTGGAGATATGAACCCGTCAAGGCTCCATCTATAAGATGTGAAGTAATGCCTCCCCCGTTTGGGGATCTCGGAATATATTCATCCAGGATGGTTAATCCCGATGAATAAGTTCCACTGCGATATTTTTGAGGGTGGTATGAGGGTAAGTAAAAGCCCAACCAATATCCCAGTAAGGTAATATGTCCGTTGTGATTAATAATAATCTGGACTGCTGTTGGATAACAAGGTTTTGGTTATGACCATTTTAAGAGGATATATGGATGAGTACACTAAGGTACATCATCAGCCATATGTATGGAGTGTGTGAGTCCACTTTTATCCCTCAAATACTCTCAAGAGGCCTAAAGGTCTCATTCTCCTAATGATGATAGTATATCATCTTAATTTCGTTTGAGGAAGTGAAGAGAGTCAATAGCATCCTCATTTTAGGAGTATTTATGATAACAAATCATTCACAATAAAATAAAATGCGTAAGAAGCACATATATACTGCAAGAGAATACTACAGATAATTATGTTATAGCAACAAGTTTAATAGTATGATGTGGGCTCTAGAAAACATACGTCTACAATTGTGCTCATTTTAGACTTATGTTATGACAACAGATCAAATTTGTTTTCAAAGTTTATTTATCCTCGGGGAGTTGCTAAATATACATACGGTCAATTTGACTTTCGTCGTTTAGACTAGATATTTATATATTTTTATATGACATAGGTTAATGCCCATTCATATTGCAAAAAGCATTATGGGCCTTGTCAGAACTTTTGGTCTGATATTGGGTTGCCATTGCATACTCCATGTCGAGGTATATCATATCTTCCCTTTCTTATTTTATTCAAGACTTCCCCTGTTTTCAGTCTTCCTTATTGTTGTTTATAAGGAAGTATGAATATCGGTCTTACGAAGTAGACATATACTAGGGAAATGAGTTAGTTTCTATATTTCCACTTTTCCAGTTTATGAGAGACTTTTAAAAGTCTATTTGAAAACTCAAGTATGGTCTTCAGGCCATTTTTATTGAGTCATTCAAGTATTGTGTGAATATAGAATCATGGTCTAGGGGAAACAATTACGTGGGTACGAAATTTATAATTTCTCACTTATCTATTAAGTCACGACTTCGGGCGTACTCTTAAAAAAATAAGCCTAGATTCAAGAATCATACCTTGTAGAGTGAGATTACTCTAAAAGAGTTTAACGGTGTTATGACAACTGCTGGTGTTAATATTGGTTTTTACAAACCATAGGTCTGAGAGATCTATTTTACCGCAAAATGCGTATCTCTAAAAGAAATCGCATAAATGGTTTTCGCATAATCCATCGTATTTGTTAACTTTTATTAGGGTGAAAGGGTGTTGACTTTTGATTTGATTTTGAACTTCAGGTTCATTTTGTCAAAGTGGATATGATGTTAAATTTTTTTGAAATCATGATTGGTTTGTTGTCATAAAATATCGCCATATTATGAGCCCATCATACATATAATAATATAAAGCTTGTAAACTAAAAAGTTATGCTCAATTAACCTGAATTGAAACAAGTATGATGTATACACATGCTATTTATATGCTGCAGGCATTAAATAATCTCATCACAGACATATAGTTTTGCTACAGGCATTTAATATATCATATAGATTTTAGCATGCTAAATAAGATGTTCATCACAGACAGTTTAGTCATTACAGGCATTTAATCATCACGGGCATTTTTATATTGGAAATGAAAATATTTTCGTTTAATAATTATTGGACCACTGAACAACGTCATACACCATTAGGTTAGTTAACTAACGGTAGAGCGGTCGCATGATATTTTTAATTATTAAACGTATAATAATCAAATAATCCAACCAAATGCGATGAATTAAAAAACGTGTAATTTATCCAGATTTTTAACGGAAAAATCGTAATTAAATCTGAAAATAATTCGAAAATGAAATTGGTTAAATCCTAGTTAGGGTTTTTAGGTTCGATCTGCCGTGTGATCCCGTGCACCAGATTAGGTTTTCGGGCGTGTGTGTGGCCGCGTCAGGCGGCTAGGGTTTCGTACACGCGTGCGCACAGGGGGGGCCGCTGCAGGCGGCGGGGCCCGTCCGCCGCTGCTGGCGGCGGCGGGGGGACCACCGCTGCAAGCGGTGGCGGATGCCGCCGCCGCTACGGACGGTGGATCTGCCCGTCGATTTGGGCGGCGGGGTAGACCGCCGATTCGGGCGGCGGATCTGCCCGTCGATTCGGGCGGCGGGGGAGACCGCCGCTTCGGGCGGCGGATCTGCCTGCCGCTTCGAGCGGGGGGAGGGGGTAGCCGCCGCTTCAGGCGGTGGGGACGGCGTGAGTCGGGGGGGGTTTCGCGTGGCGGCTTCCGGCCGCGAGGCGATGGATAATCCCCCTAATGTTTAATGGTTTTTGGGGGAGAAGAAGATACAAATCTGATTTTTATGGGAACAAATCTATTTTAATCTTAAAAACAACGTTTTCATCGTAAAGATTTGATTTTTCATCCAAAAATTATATAAAAACTCTTTTTTGAAAAGAGATATATATTAAAAATGTGATTTTTCCTTTAGATCTAAGCAACAGAGATAGATCTAATTTAAAGTATAGCACAGATTCATTATCATGCGCATGAAAAATATAGATCTAGGGGATGAAGGTTACCTTTAGATCCTACCCGCCGGATCTAGCGACGTTCGGTGAAGGAAGCCCGTTCGCGTCGCATTCGTCCGTCGGCAGAGGTTCGGCTTAGCGTCGAGCGTGCTGATAACGTGTTGTAAACTTGGTGGCTACGGAATCCGTAGCCCTGTATTTATAGGACTAGGGTTACATAATGGGTGGATACCCAATAACAAGTTGGGCCTCCAAAAGCCCGTTTATAACAGAAACTTATTATTAGGTTCATGTATGTCCAGTTTTGATGCGTCCAGTAATATATTGTGTTCACTTGTTTGTTTAAAAAAGAGCAGTAATTATTGTCCATAATGACTAATTATTCAATCATGGATAAATGGTAACTTATTATTCAAGTCATATAAGTACAAATGGTAACTAATTATTCAGCATTTTTTATTAAATAGTAATTGATTATTCAAATAAATAGAAACTAAGTATCCGTATTTTTTTTATTTTTTAAAAAGATGCACGGGCTTGTTCGGGCCGAGCCGGGCCGGGCCGGGCCGGCCCATCGAGTCGTGGGGTTGGGCCCTGGGGGAAGCCCGCCCCGGTCAACGCGACCAAGTCCAGGCCAGGCCGGCCAGTTGACCGGGCCGTGCGGGCCGGGCCGCGGGCCCACGGGCCGTTTGGCCACCATGACATAAAGATTGTATTGTGTGAAAAAAAGAAACAAATGTGTAATTTTTTTATAGTTACCCTTTAAAAACTGTGCTTACTAGATCCTGGCTCCTCTAAAGACAGCAAAGCTCTAAATATTAGTGGAATTAAGCGAAAGAGACGAAACAAAAAAGAAAAGAAAAGGGAAAAAAATAATTACTATTTGGTTACTTTTTGCTGGAACTTAGCAATATGAATTACTTTGCATCCATACAGAAATGTAGCACTCAGCAATATGAACGAATTTCAGTGTTGAAAAGCAAATTTTTGCTGAAAATCATTCAGTACTAAGAAACTTCAAGAAGATGGCAACGTCTGTGGGTATTATAATTCCATGAGTCGGAGATGCTAGTCTTGGGCTAAAAGTCTTCTTCATTGGGGATAAGCTCCAAGTCTATACACCTGTTGCTGTCATATTAAGTTAGATAGAACGACTTCTCTTATGTTGAACATGAAACCTCTCGTTATACAAGTGGATAGCTTTTGAAGAGAAAAATCAATAAAAACCAGACAAAGCTATGCCTAAGAAACAGATGGAAATTAAGTATAGAAAGAAGCAAGTCCACATGATTTATATGGATACCAATTGCTCATTCATGCCCTTCATGGACGAGACGCGCGCGCGCAAGCTGCAAATTAGTCACTGCCACTTTATGATAATCAAAGGTATATGGCATTCCAATTGGAGACTAGGTCGCCCTAATTTCATTCTCCCTAGAAGGCAAGTAATATAGAGAAACAGATATATCTTTAAAAGAAAACAAAACTAGCACCTGACCTGCTTCTTCAAAGGTGGCTATAACTGAAGCACCAAGCCATCTAAAGCACAAATGATTCAACCAAACCGAGAAACCACAACATAACAGTCTATATTCAAAGACATTAACGAAAATACTAATCTAATTGCTTGATGCCACTAAAGAACTTGCAGAGTGATCTAACTAGTCTAAGCAAGATGATTAAAATCCAAATTACAATAGCAATGTGTGAACAAAAAGCATGTAGCACAATTAGCAGCTATCAAGCACACATCGAAAGACTTCCAGTTTCTTAGTCTTTCCTCAGGAAACTTACAATCTATAAGAAACCAGGTAGGTAACTTAATGTTACGTAAATTAGACCAAATTAAATTCTCAAAACATTATATAAATGAATACATAAATACTAGAGGGAAAAAATGGCTGTCCCTTTCTTAATAGGTCCCTAGTTGCATAATTGGTAGATGAAGTCTTTAAGTCAAGGTCTCTTATGAGATCATTACGTATCAGCAGAGAAGACGCAAGGCGAAATCAGCATAGCAAAATTAGGCTTCGGACAGTTTTGGAAAGTTTTGGGCTGAATTATTATTTTCTAATTTTGGAACGTATTGGTATTTTTCCTTATTTGACGAGATATACTCCTATATATGTTTAGGGCAGCCGTCATGTTTTCGTATGCAATTTCTGAGTGATAAACCCATGTTCTTAGATTGTTAGGCAGATCTAGTGAGAGAGCAATTTGTAGTCATAGATCTAGTTTGGAGAGCCGGCTCCCTCTCGAAAGGAGTCGATTATCTTGTGTTCCATTTTGATTCCAATAAAAATCCCAAATTTCAGCCCCAAATATGTCAAAAACCTGTCAAATTGGTATCAAAGCGCAGATCCGGCATGGCGACGACAAGAACAAGTTCAAAGGTGGAAGATCTAGAGAAGCTGGTGGGGGTATCGAAGCTATCAAGGAGAAGAATAAAGCCATGGAGAAGAAAATCGACTCCTTCGAAGGGAAGCTCTCCGATATCCCGGCAATGATGTAGGCGTTGATGGAGAAGCAAGACAACCCACGTCGCGAAGAGGACGAGTCCAAAATGGTAACTTTTGTGCTCAAAATTCAGATGTACGGCCAAAGGAACAACCTTTGGACAAGGGCAAGAGCAAGATCGTGACTTTGGACGAGGGGACAACCGGTGAAGGTGGTGGGGATTGCAAGAAAAAAGATCCAGATGAAATGAAGCGTCGAGAGAAGACCACCGGAACCCTAACACTCTTCGGAGGGCCCGACGACCCCTTTACAACTACAACACTGCAACATGACATAACCTGGGGGCCACGCGGACGCCCAGGATCATCATGGGGTCTCCGCGAACCCCGGGTTCCATCTTGGGGGCTGTGCGGCACCCCATGACCATCCTGGGGGCCACGCGAACCCCCGGATGACTCATAGGGGCCGCACGACCCCAAGCTGCTTCATGGGGGCTGTGCGACCCCCAGGCTGGTGCGCACGGCCCCCATGGGGGCTCATGCGGCACAGCAACCCCCAGGGCACGATAGGGGGCTGTGGCTGCCTCCTTGGGGCGGATCTGGAGTTTAGCAGCTGCCGGGGACTAGTTTGGGTGTTCATCAAGGCCAAACGCATGCTCATGTCGACACTGAGCACACTGGTGATCATCTTTAAGGACCATGGACGCTGGCGACCCGCTCAGGAGGGAAGATGCCTTCCGTGGGGGTGGGGGCAACAACATGGAGGAGGTTATGGTGACACTTGGGAACACCGAGGTCGAGATGGAGATGATGGTGGTTGGGAGATTGGCGACGCATGAGGAGGATTGTAGGATGAAGGAAGGCTCAACAAAACGTGCAGTACCAGTTCCACTTTGGTCTGCCAAGGGGGAGGGTGAACCAGGGAATCTTGGGGTTGGAGAATAGGGTCAGGAAGTTGAAGATGCCTGTTTTTGATGGAGAAGACCAGAATGCGTGGATCTACAGGGCCGAGAGATAGTTTCAGGTGAATGGGTTGACGAAGCATGAGAAACTGCAAGCATCAGAGCTCTGTTTGGAGGGGAAGGCCATTGCATGGTACCAATGGAAATAGCAGTGGCGGCAGATCAGATCTTGGGAGGAGTTCAAGGAGTGTTGCTCGATCGATTCCAATATACCCATGGATGTGACTCGTACAAGCAGCTTATAGCTCTGCAGCAGGAGGGACTATGAAGGAATATGCGAAGCGATTTGAGGCGCTCAGAGGGCAGGCGAGGGATATCCCGGAGGTGGCTTTGATGGGAAGCTTCATGAAAGGACTTAAGCCCAACATTCGGGCTGAGTTACTCATGCATCGGCCAATGGGTTTGATGGTTATTATGGAGCTGTCATAGATGGCAGAGGATAAGAATGCAGCTGAGCGACGAGCAAAGTATGGTTGGAGTGGAGGTACTTTTTGCATCGCAGGCCATACAGGAGGGCAGAAGACAGCAGCAGTAGGAGGACAGACTGGTGGGCTTCATGCGAGCAAGGAGGAGAGCAGCGTCGCCCAGTCTAGTGGGCCGTTTCAGAGGATGACAGAGACGGAGTGGGCAAATAAGAAGGCGAAAGGACTGTGCTTCAGATGTGATGAGAAGTATGGCCCTGGGCATAGATGTCGGGAGCAAACCTTACAGGTGCTCCTGGTACATGAGGAGGACGAAGAGGCTGATGTCGAGGAGTACGTTGAGTAATTCTTGGAGGCGGCAGAGGAAGAGCAGGAGCAGAAACATTTGGACGTCGTGGAGGTATCACTCAACTCCGTAGTGGGGTCAATCCGAACCACCCTATGACGTTGATCGGAGAGATATCGGAGCAGGAGGTGACAGTGCTGATTAACAGTGGGCCCACCACAACTTCATTTCCAATCGAGTTATGGAGCAGCAGGGGTTGGAGTTGGTGGATATGGGTAGTTTTGGGGTGATGATGGGTACCGGCCAGGTAGAGCGTGGGAGAGGAGTATGCCGAGGCATGGTACTGACCCTCCAAGGGTCAGAATTGTGGAGGACTTCTTGTCGCTAGATCTGGGCAGCACGGACGTCATTTTAGGGATGAGATGGCTGCAGAGTTTGGGAAAAACCAAGACGAATTGGAAGTTACTCCGGATCGAGTACCAGGAGGGGGCAAGTTGGTGATGCTTCAAGGGGATCCAGGTCTGTGCCGTTCAAGGGTTTCCCTGAAGGTGATGGCAGGACCTTATATGCATATGGTGGTGGCTTCTTGGTGGAGCTACAAGATTTAGCAGTGGAGACAGCAGGCCAGGAAGGGGACATATGTTGGATATGGAAGACGTTTGTACACCCCCAATATGGAAGACGTTTGTACACCCTTGTGGGGGATGTACGAGGGAATACGGACCTCGAATGTCGCGTACACGAAGTCGTGTGCAAAGGGAATCTGTTCCCTTGCGGAGAGGATCTCTGGATGAGTGGGAAAGTCGCATTATATATGCATAAGTGCATGCGACATATGGCTAATAAAGGGGGAATATCTTAAGCTTATGTTGTACCATGCATATGGTACAACTTAAGCTTATAATGTGCCATGTATGATGGTACACTTTAGTTAAATTATTCCAAAGGAACAATTTACCCTAAAATAACTACCTTGGGGGCTATAAATAAGACCCAAGGGTTAGCCATTTTCCTTACACTTTTGCATGGCATTCATGCATGCATTTTCATTCTAGCGAAGCTCTGCCGAAATACTTACTCCCCCTTTATCCAAGTTCTTAATCTAAAAGTAGAGATTTAGATTGTGGATTTAGTAGCCTTACTCCGTTCGTGAGAAGACTCGATCCGTCGTGGCGAATCCAAAGGCGAAGTTCGTAGACTACCGTGCCGCATACGCAAGCGTAAGTCTAAACTTCATTTATCGATCCTAACTCTCTTTTCGCAGGATCCAACATTGGTATCAGAGCCATACGGGTTCACCCCGGTCAAACCGCCGCCCCGTCGAAACTATGAACGAGTCGTTGTCTTTTTCACGAATGGGTCTCCTACCATTACAGATATGGTAGGAACGCTTCGTGACGGATAGAACGCAGCAGTTGTTCTTTTCATGTTAGGGTCTCCTATCATTACGGATATGGTAGGAACTCTCCGTGACGGGAAGAACCGACCGTTCACGTAGTATGTTATTTTTCATTTTTGGCACACGTCCATTAGGAAATAACTAATTTCTCGACGAACGGGTGCTTCATCGACGAACGGGTGCTTCATCGAGGAAGATGATGGTAGTTATCTCCATCGGAGAAGATGAATTTTAGTGCATGTGCGCCATGGCCAAATGGGCTATGAAGGCCATGCACCCCCTCCCCATGCGGAGGGGATTGGCTACGGCCAATAACCACCGGCGACCACCCCATCAAGGGGGAGGAGTGCATGCGGCCACCCCATGAAATAGGCCATGGCCGGGCCATGGCCGACCGGCCATGGCCGGCCATGGCCATGGCCGGCCATGGCCATGGCCGGCCGGCCCTGGGCGGCCACGGCCAGGGCCAGGGAGCCCTGGCCGTGGCCAGGCCAGGCCAGGCCAGGGCCGGCCCTGGCCGGCCAGGGCCAGGGCCAGAAGGCCCTGGCCGCGGCCAGGGGCCTGGCCGCCCTGGCAGAGGCCAGGGCAGCGCCCTGGCCTCAGGCCAGGGCCTGGCCGAGGCCAGGGCAGGGGCCCTGGCCCCGGCCAGGGGCCAGGACAGCGCCCTGGCCTCAGGCCAGAGCCTGGCCGAGGCCAGGGCAGGGGCCCTGGCCCCGGCCAGGGGCTTGGCCGCCCTGGCTGGGGCCAGGGCAGCACCCTGGCCGAGGCCAGGGCCTGGCCGCCCTGGCCGAGGCCAGGGCAGGGGCCCTGGCCGCCGGCCAGGGCCTGGCCGGCCCCGGCCCTGGCAGAGGCCAGGGCCTGGCCGCTGCCAGTGCCACGGTCAGCCCTGGCAGCGGTTGTTCTTTGGCCAAGGGCCGGTCTGATCGGCACTGGCCGAGAGTGATGAAGACAAATTTTTAGTCGACCAATTTGGGTGTTTTGGTCGACCAATCCGGCGAAAGGTCTAGGTCAATCACGAATTTTCCGACTATCCCATACCGGGTGTCAAAAGGCCTTGGTCAAACACGAATGTGCCGATTAGCCCATACGGGGCTAACATTTTATGAAGTTTTTTTAACTTGGGCTCTACTCCTTGAAGACTAGCCATAGTGCTCTACTTCATGCGAGATTAGCCAAGTCATTGTGCTCTAATCTACGGAGATTAGCCAATGTACTTATGAAATTGTGCTCTACTCCTTGAAGTTTAGCCGTAATGCTCTACTTCATGCGAGATTAGCCATGTCATTGTGCTCTACTCTACGGAGATTAGCCAATGAACTTATAGACGTTGTGCTCTACTCTACGGAGATTAGCCAATGTATTTTCAAATTTTTTGAAAAAGGCGTTTTCAAATAGGTTATGTCCCGTCCTTAATCGGGATAGTGCAATTTAGAATTCCAAGTCCTACCACGATCCGGCCATGGTTATCTAACCCATGGGTGTGTAGAACAGGTCTCGTGGCTTGGCAATTGTTGCGCTAAAATTCTTTGCGCAAACTCTCACCTATTCCATTTTGAAAGATATGTTTTTCAAAAGTATTTTTCCGCTGCCGGTACCATACGGATATCATTTCTGATTTCTTTTTACTTGAGATAAGTAAGAGGGATACTTTGAAAGTTACTTCTAGATGGTAGTTGGGAACGTAGTGAACTTCTCGATTCTAGAATAACATTTCAGCGCATCCAAGGAACTTATCAAGTGTTTAAAGAATCGAAACTTTATGCATAGAATTTTGATCGTGTTTATCATCTTCTTTGCAGTTTTTTGAATCGAATATGTCTACCGCTTCTAAGAACATTGTCGCAGAGCTTAACAAAGGTGAAAAGCTCAACGGCGACAATTATAAACTTTGGTCAATAAAAATCCAATATGTTTTGGAGGAGCAAGATGTGCTTGAAACACTCCAAAACATAATGGAAGAACCTGAGTTGGGCAATACGGCCCAACACAAGAGGGACCGGGAAGCTTATGAGACTTGGACTCGAAAGAACAAAATAGCACGTATTACGTTACTGTCCGCAATGGACAATGACATAATGCGTCTATTTCGGGAATTCGACCTAGCCAAAGACATATGGTCTGAGCTAGAAATAAAGTTTGGTGGAACTTCGGTTACCAAACTCCGCTCCTTAAATATTCAATTTGATTCGTACAAGATGCAGCGAGATCATTCTATGAAAAAGCATCTCCGCCACATGGCGAATCTCATAGCTGAATTGAAGGATGCGGGTCTTACGCTGTCTGACGAACAGCAGATCCAAGCAGTCATTCGTTCACTCCCAGATAGCTGGGATAACATGAAAATGCACCTCACTCATAATGAGTGCATTAAAACTTTAAGCGATGTATCTAAACACCTCGAACTCGAGGAAGAGCGGATTCAAGCCGCAAAACCTAGTGCAGAAGTGCACATGGCCGCTAGTTCCTCACATGGAGGAAATAAGCGGAATAATAAACGCTTAAGGTTTGTGAACGAACGAAAGCAAGAACCGGAAACCTCAAAGAAGACAAAGTGGCAAAAGAATGTGCACTCAAAGAAGAAAAACTTGAAGAAGATCAAGTGCTTTAAGTGCAACAAGTACAGTCACTTCGCCCGTACGTGTACGGATGGAAGTGATAAGGTAACTTGTAGGGCTAGTTACATATGTGTTTCTAGTTCCATGTTTCTTGCTGAATCTAACTATTTTTTGTTGATTGATTCAGGGGCCACAGACCACGTAGCGAAGGACAGAAGGTTCTTCGTAGAGTATCAAAGGATAACTCAAGGAACAAAGTGGATATACATCAGCAACAACACTCGTGTTGAAGTCAAGGGCGTCAGAACATGCAAGCTTGTTCTCGACAACGGCCGGACTCTATTATTGCACGACTTCCTCTTTGCTCCAGATATTCGAAGGAATATCGTATCTGTGGTCATGTTAAAGTCTTTAAGTTATGAATGGAGGTTCTATAAACAAAATGTTGACCTTATTTGTAATAGTTCTTTAGTTGGGTCAGGTAATGTTTGTAATGGATTGATTATATTAAACACTATGTGTGATGATTCTTCTTCTATTAATGAAAGTTTCCATTTGACAAATGCTTCTAACTCTGAATCTGAGATCATTTGTTGGCATGTAAGACTTGGTCACATTGGACCAACTAGAATGGATAGACTTGCCAAAAGTGACTTGCTATCTAATGTTTCAAAAGTTGAAATGTCAACTTGCGAACATTGTCTTGTAGGGAAAACTTGTCGCAAGCCATTTGGAACTGGCACAAGGGCCGAAGTTCCATTACAGCTTATCCATTCGGACATTTGCGGTCCAATGAATGTTAAGACAAGACACGGGAAGTCCTATTTCATTGATGACTTCACCCGTTTCGGTCACATTTATTTGATTTCCCACAAACATGAAGCTTTAACTTGCTTCAAAAACTATATGAGTTTAGTGGAAAATCAACTAAATCGCAAGATAAAGGTCTTGCGAACCGATCGGGGTGGAGAATATCAATCAACGAGTTTTAAGGAACTCTGTGATGAAAAAGGCATAGTTCATCAAATAACTATGCCTTATACTCCGCAACAAAACGGTGTTGCGGAAAGAAGAAATAGGACATTGATGGAAATGATCCGATCAATGATGTCTCAGGCAAATTTGCCTATCACCTTTGGGGGTGATGCATTATTGACGGCAGCATTCATCTTAAACCGTGTACCCTCGAAGTCGGTAAGTTCTACTCCTTATGAGTTGTGGAACAATAGAACTCCAGACTTAAGCATTCTAAAACCTTGGGGTTGTGCCTCTTATGCACATTTATCCTCTCACAAATATGGCAAACTTGGGCCACGTGGGAGGAAGTGTATCTTCATCCGATACGCTGAAAACTCCAAAGGATATGTTTTCGTCGGTCAAGAGGACAATGTGGGTCTTATAGAATTCGAATCGAGGGATGTTGTCTTCTTGGAAAACGAGTTTCCAAGACAGGGTGAGATAAGTCAAGACTTATCCTTGTTTGAGACTTGGGATCAAGAAGGATCGGAACGTTCGAGTGGGAGAATTCTTGGTGAAAAAGAAAATACGTTTCAAACTTCACCTATGAATGATACGAACGATACCAATCCTATTCCGAGTGGGAGTGATGTTATTCCAAGTGGGAGTGATATCATTCCAAGTGGGAGTGATCAAAATCAAGCAAGACGTAGTAATCGAACAAGGCTAACACCTCTGAGATTTGAGGATGAATTTCCTCAAACATTCATGACATTACTACATGATGATGACGAACCTGCAAATTTCAAACAGGCCGTCACATGCCCTGCTAAAGATAAATGGATAGCAGCGATGGAAGAAGAACTTCAATCCATGAAAACAAACCAAGTCTGGGACTTGGTTGATTTACCTAAGGGACGTAGAGCCATTGGGAACAAGTGGGTTCTCAAAATCAAGCATAAGGCTGATGGCTCCATCGAGAAATATAAAGCTCGCCTTGTTGCGAAAGGTTTCACGCAACAGGAAGGAATAAACTACGAAGAGATTTTTCTCTCCTGTCGTGTGTTTTACCTCCAAAGGCGAGGGTCTATGTTTGGAAATGTGTCCCAAAGATCCAAAAGAAAGCTATGGAAAAGGTTCCATACTCCAATGCTGTCAGGAGTCTGATGTACGCCATGATGTGTACCAGACCGGACATTTGCTATGCTATTGGTATGGTAAGACGTTACCAATCCAACCCAGGACAGGCACACTGGAAAGCGGTGAAGAGGATATTAAAGTACCTCAAAGGGACTGCGGACTATGCATTATGCTATTTGTAGCATTCGGCATGGCGGTCCAAGAAGCTGTTTGGCTTAGGAAATTCTTAGACAGGCTGACGGATGCCACTGACTCAAGCACTGTTCCTATATACAGTGATAGTCAAGCTTCGATTGCCTATGTCAAAGATCCTAAAATTTCATTATAAGACCAAACACATTGATATTCGATTCAAGTTTGCGAAGAACTATGACAAACGGAAGGAAGTAGACATAGGATACATATCCACGCATAAGATGATAGCGGATCCCCTTACTAAGGCGATCCCCAGAGATGTGTTTTTTCAAACACTTATCATCTATGGGAATGCGTAGGTGCTGAGCTGTATCATATAATATTTCCCATGTCTATAGAAGATCAAAGTTTAATTTGCATACAAGTTTCTTATAAATGATTTTATGTACATTTGTGTTTAAGTCTCAGCTATTTTATTGTGTGTATGTCGGACAGATTAAGGTTGGCTCTCTCACATGAGCAACCGCCTTATCTTATCAGATGGATAAGATAGAGATGAGACTAGTTTAAAGTCAAAATCATTAAATGATTTAGAGTCGTGACTTAAACAAGATAGTCGAATGAAAGATCTGCATCATATGGATGCTTACAAAAGATCTGAGATCTATATCACAAGGATATTTGAAAGAGATCTCATAGGATTTTTTAAATCCTATCTGTCTTATGCAGGATGAGAGTCCGGGAATATTTCATGAGTAGTAAGGGGACTCAAAAGATAGGCACTGTGGTGTCTGATCTTTCATCCGTACAACATCATTAAGACATACTCTCCCTGGGAAAGGAGTGATGTTGTAATACGTGTTCATACCACGTATGCATTTCGACCACTGAGTTAGTAGCAATAGTGTTTGCTATTATGTGAGACTCAAAGACCATACGGGTCTTAACTCTTACCCTCAAGGACTCCAATTGGTTCCTTTAGATTTGACGAGATGATCGCTATCTTAGCGTGTTGCTAATGGGCTATGATAATTCGGCTCGACGGGGCACGTTAGAAAAGCGAATCAAGTCAAGATCAGAAGGTTCGCAAGAAGAGGAAGATTGATTTCAAATTCGCATTTGGACTTTAATGATTCAAAGCTGGCCAGCCAATTGTAATCCAGATGGGATTCAATTGTTGAATATAAAGTATAAGAAATGTGAAGAAATAATCTAGGGTAAAGCATGCGTTGAACTACTCAACTTTGCACCTTCGAGGTCGTTGTGTATCTCTAACAAGTGCACAACAACAGACTCTACGCGCATGACGGTCGCACGGTCTATTTCTCGGTATGATAGATGATAGAACTAAGAGAAAGACGTTCTCTTACAATCCCCTCAAGTGTGAGTGGGAGATGTTGGATATGGAAGACGTTTGTACACCCTTGTGGGGGATGTACGAGGGAATACGGACCTCGAACGTCGCGTACACGAAGTCATGTGCAAAGGGAATCTGTTCCCTTGCGGAGAGGATCTCTGGATGAGTGGGAAAGTCGCATTATATATGCATAAGTGCATGCGACATATGGCTAATAAAGGAGGAATATCTTAAGCTTATGTTGTACCATGCATATGGTACAACTTAAGCTTATAATGTGCCATGTATGATGGTACGCTTTAGTTAAATTGTTCCAAAGGAACAATTTACCCTAAAATAACTACCTTGGGGGCTATAAATAAGACCCAAGGGTTAGCCATTTTCCTTACACTTTTGCATGGCATTCTTACATGCATTTTCATTCTAGCGAAGCTCTGCCGAAATACTTCCTCTCCCTTTATCCAAGTTCTTAATCTAAAAGTAGAGATTTAGATTGTGGATTTAGTAGCCTTACTCCGTTCGTGAGAAGACTCGATCCGTCGTGGCGAATCCGAAGGCGAAGTTCGTAGACTACCGTGCCGCATACGCAAGTGTAAGTCTAAACTTCATTTATCGATCCTAACTCTGTTTTGGCAGGATCCAACAACATACATGCAGAGATCCGATATGTGTTGGATCAGTTCGGGAGGGTTTTTTCAAAACCTCATGGACTTCCACCCCCACGAGACCACGAGCACTACATAGTGCTCAAGGAGGGAGTTGTGCCAGTCAGTGTCCGGCCTTATCGCTACCCCCAGATTCAGAAGGGGGAGATCGTGAAGATGGTGGATGAGATGATACAGGCGGGGGTGATCCAGCCCAGTACTAGCCTGTTCTCCAGCCCAGTGCTACTTGTGAAGAAGAAGGATGGAAGCTGGAGATTTTGCGTAGAGTATCAAGCACTAAATAAGGAAACTGTACCTGACAAGTTTCCTATTCCAGTGATCGATGAATTACTAGATGAGCTGCGTGGGTCAATAATATTCTCGAAGATCGATTTGAAGTCGGGCTATCATCAGATCCGAATGAGGGGGAAGATGCGGAGAAGATGGCCTTCAGGGCCCTTAAAAGCCATTACGAGTTTCTGGTCATGTCCTTCGGGTTGACCAACGCACCAGCTACATTCCAGGCCTTGATGAACAAGGTGTTCAGGACTTACCTCTGAAGATTCGTGCTCGTCGTTTTTGACGACATACTTTTTTACAGCCAGACCACGGAGGCGCATTTGGAGTACTTGACGATGGTGCTATAGGATTTACAACAGTATCAGCTTTTTGCCAACAGGAAGAAGTATCTGTTTGGCCAGCGGAGCGTGGAGTACCTGTAGGAAGATATATGCCCTTGAGGTTATTTATCTTAAGAAACAACTTGTTCAAAATATAAATGGTACTAATTATCCTAGTATAAATTCAATGAATTATATACTTGGAAATTTTCCTTAGTCTAAAGTGAGGACATTACATATCTAGATGTAGATCTTGATTATGGGAAGTGAATGACCGATAGAAACTTAAGTCTTAAAACGTTCATGGTCATAGATGTGTCAAGAAAAGGATATCGGCACATCGGACAGACCATTGTGTCTTTGTGTTACCCTAAATGGTAATGATGATCTCATAGTCATTCGACCTAGCGAAGTCGAAGACAGGGCACATGTGCTCATTAGGGAATGAGTCCATTGGACGACCTAATGAAGTGTTATTAAATGGTTAAACTTTAGTTAAACTGTCATTAATAACTCTATAGTGATGATAGGCAAGTTAGTCCTTAAGACTTGAAGTCTTTGTACGAACCTGTATGTGAATAGTGTCACCTAGATATATGATCTAGCTTCGAGGCCAGGCCTACTGAAAGGTCTTAGGTTTGGTGACACCTGAAATATACGAGGTACGTAAATAACTAAGATGTGATTCGTCTCTTCCGTTAAAGGGAAGTTAGTGTCACCGGTTCAGTATGGTTCTTTGTGCCAAACCTTGGCCAGGGTACGTTGTAAGATGTACAACGTGTATATAACAAAGACCGAAGTATGCTGACTGATGCTGGCTAGTAGGGTTGACGGTTTACCATACCCTAGGCCATGCAGGGACATAGTTATGACAAAGGGACTAAAAACTGCGGTATTCATCACTGACACAGTCAGAGTGATCCCGACGACACTTTTGTCGATGGGCCAATCACGTAATTATGATGCTGAAACAGTGATGATACAAGCTGCACGTGGTTACTGTCGTCTAGGGGTTTTGAGCCCCAACCTGTAGTAGGATTAGGCTGTAGGGTCCCACACTGAGTTCGTTTTGCGTCTTAAAAATAGGAAGAATTTAGTAGGAGTGCACTCGGGTGCACGAAAATAAATGAAGTCACTAAGAGTTAGTGACATTAAGTCGATCTATATTAAATAAGATTTAATAGGGTCGCATAAGTTTTTGACGTTAAATGATATTTAATAATGTAGCAAAATGTTTGCGACTTCAGCATTAGTAGAATGCTGTAAGGGATTAATGCATGTGATGCAAACGGATTTAAAATGCATCGTAAATAGTTTATGATAATATTTTAGATCATATAATGCATAGAAATGGATATATGGCTCTTTGGGATGGTCCTATTTGAACCATGATTTCCAACGAATCTGAAATCGGCCCAATCGAAATTGTAGAACTCAAGAAACAGCCCGAAAGGCCAGAACTGGTCAAAAGCCAGTTCTGGCCCAAGCCTAGCTTGGGCGGGCGGGTCCAGACCACAAGGGGGTCCAACCCGCTGGTGGGCTAGACACGCCCGCCAAGCAGGCGGGTCTGACCGGCCTGCTTATGCGGGCGGGTCAAGCCCGCCTGGGCGGGCGGGGCTTGAGCCCGCCCGCACAGCAGGCGGTCAGAATCACCCACCCAGGAGCGGGCGGGCTACGCTCTGATTGGACTAGGTGCGCCCTTTGGGCACGCCCAGCTGGTAGGTGGGCCCCATCTGCGGGGCCCACAGTTCAGAAACCCTAGAGGGTAGCGACGACTACGAATTTCAGCTGACTTGTGATTTTTGCTCAACTTTGAGCAATTGTTTGAGGGAGTCAAACGAAGTCGGAATTCGTCACCGTTTGTTTCTATGCGTTCACCGTTCATTGCTCTGTGAAATGATAGGTTGTATCACTTCTGAAGCTCAACGGTGAGGGATAATAAATTAGTTGAAGTTTATCCTTTGAGAAAAGCAAACTAACGTAATTAATTCTCCTATCCACTAATAGTCACATATTGCTCGTGCGACGAGCAAGGGGGTCCGGCTCCTTATATAAATATGGGTCGACACCCTTTAGAAAAACTTGCACCAAGTCTCTGAATTGAGTAGCTCCAAAAAGTTTTAAGCATGCTCAGTTCAATACGAAAATTATTCTATCCTCTTTTCTTCTGTTTCCTTCGCTCGCGTTCTAGCAAAACGACGAGAAGGATTTGGATTCGATCTGAAGTCTAAGATGTTGGATCGCACTCAAGTGAAATCTTCTTCGGCAGGTGGTTGGCTCAGAGGCGCAGTATCGGCTCGCTTCAGGTGGATCTGTTCGTGGCGCAAAGGCTGCTAGCTTCGGGGAGCAGAAGGCGATTCGGTACACTTTGCTGGTGCAAGCAAAGTTTCAGGTATGTAGTTTAAAAGCTTTCATTTAATTATATTATTGTGGTTTAGATATATCTTGGGGTGGTTGATCCACCTCAAGATAGTAGAGATCCTGGCTAGGGTTTTGAATCCTTAGTGTTTTCGTTAAATAGTTTAACGATTCTTTTTCCACTGCTTTCACTTTTTGCTTCTATCGTCCGTCTGACATAGGACGTGCATAGAATAATGCCCTAATGATCCATCAAAACCCTTCAGTAGTATCAAAGCATAAGGTCTGCATGTGATCTAAGGACTGCAATAATTTAAATGATTGTATACTTTTTAAGATACATATAAAAATCTATTTTTGTTGGGAACGGTTAAATACCGAAGTTGGTTAAGATTCTGGGCTATCTTAGAGATAGGACCATATCAATGTAACCCATATTTGTATTCTCCCCACTTGCTTATAAATAAAGGGCTGGGGGCTCCTCCCCCAGTAGTTGATTCATAACACGTTATCAGCACGAGACTCTAAAAAAATTTTCCACAATTTTTTTTCGTTCATTGCGAAGGTGAAATTAGACGGGAGAGCCACGCGCGCGGTGCAAGGCTTCCTCAATCGAGCGTCGTCATCCACGTAGGGCTTCGTTCAACCGTCTCTATATCCGGAGGACAGATATAGAGGTAAAATCGCTAAAAACGATGCTTTTAATCATACGTATGATTGTTCGACCCCTAGATCTCGTAAGATCGACACTGGGATTTGCTGATCGCCTAAAAATGACGAATTTTTCGTCCTAAAAAACCAATTTTTAGGGTTTCCCCCCCCACCGTCTATGGCCGCCTCCCCCTTAGGGGAGGCGGCCGGTGCCGTGTTCGCTCCCCCTGCAAGGGGGCGGCCGGTGCCCCGCCGCCCTCGCCCTTGCAGGGGCGGCGCCCCGCTGACGTCCCCCTGCTTGGGGGCGGCGACGCCCCGCTGCCGTCCCCCCTGCAGGGGGCCAGTGGCCCCGCCGTCCCCCTGCAGGGGGGCGGTGTGCCCCACCACCGACCCCCTGCAGGGGGCGACGGCCTACGTCGACCCCCCTGTAGGGGGGCGGCGGCGGCCTGCCCCTGACCCCCCTGCAGGGGGCGGCTTCCCCCCCCCTCCGTCGTTCGACAGCTGTACGGGGGCGACGACGGCTAATCCTAGCCGCCGCCCCAAAACCCTACTGGGCCTATGGGCCCATATTCACAAAAAAAATTGACTGCGGGCCTGAAGCCCGCAGCCAACTTGCGAGCTTCAGGCCCGCAGGCCAGTTTTTCTTCAAAAAAGAAGAAGAAGAAGAAAATGGGGGGCGAAGGCTGAAAATGAGTATTTAAAAGACTTTTTGGGCCAAATAAATATTTAAATAGGGCGTCTTTGGGCCTATAAATTCGTGAAAAATCACGGTACATTATGGGGCAATTATTGGACATATAAGGGATTATTGGGGACTATTGGGGGATATTGAGGATGAATTTAAAAAGGAAAACTTCTTCCTTTTACGAAGAGCATGTTTAATTATTGGGCTCCTTTTCCAATTCTTGGAATAAACCCAAATTTTGCACAACCCTTGCATTAAATGATTTCTTCTGTAAAATCATCTATACATGCTTTGCATCACTGGCCTATTCTGTGGATATTACATGCGTGGCTGTGCATTATATTTAAGCTTAATAATTAGGAAGATCCTGCGACCGCTCTGCCGTTAGTCACCTAACCTAATGGTGTATGACGTTGCCCAGTGGTCCAATAATTATTAAGTGATTGAATTGTTTATCCATCTCTGCGAATATTAAATGCCTGTGATGCCTGTGATGAAAATGTCTGATGAAAATGTTTGATAAGCACAAATTTTCTGCATGGATGGCTAATTGTGGTTTTGGATCGGCTGTTTAAGTCCCACATTTTTTTTCCTGCACTTTTCTTTTACTTTTGAGAGAAATTGTAGCGAGGAAATTTTGTAAATGTCCAAGACCGAAGACCATTTTCTATGGAGACGGAGGCCACAATTGAAGCTGAAGATCTTATATGGGACCCACGTAGGTTTCCAAAGTTGTAATTTCTTTTAAAAGCTTTCATTTGTGTAATATGGACTGTAATGGGACTTTGGACTATTATTCATGTGGGACTGGCCGATCCACGCAATTAGCCCTTCATATTAAAATTGCCTCCGTATGAAAATGTTTATGTTTAAATTATTAATTTATGCATATTTGTGCTCTGCTAGGTAAAATTGCTAAAATTGCAAGTGTCGATTTCGAAGTGCTGGATGCATCAGGAAGAAACTATCTGAGCTGGCAGCTTGATGTGAAGTTTCATCTGCGGGAAAAATCTCTCATTTCTGTTGTGACTAATAATGAAAATGTAAGCGATATAGAAAATGCGCAAGCCATTATCTATATTTGCCGTCACATGGACAAGAACCTAAAGGCTGAATACCTTTTGGTCGAAGATCCACTTGAGCAATGGACTGCCCTTGAGGATAGGTATAAACATCAGAAAGATGTTATACTCCCAAATGCACGATATGAGTGGGAGAACCCGAGACTGCAGGACTTTAAGTCTATTGCTGAGTACAACTCAGCACTTTTAGCATCACCTCACACCTGAAGTTGTGTGGTGAAAAAGTCTTAGAAGATCGCATGCTGGAAAAGACGTATACGTCCTTCCATGAAAAAGATGCGATACTAATGCAGCAATACCGTGAACGCAAGTTCACCAAGTATTGTCACGCCCCGCTTCCCAAAATGGACGGAAGCGAAACGTGACGAGGCCCGCTTAGGCCAGAGCCGAGAAGCTCGGACCCAATAAGCGTCTGTAGGGGTACCATTTTAAAATTTTCAGGTTCTTGCATTAATAAAGTTCGAAACAACAGAAGTACAGAAAGGAAGTTGCATTCATTAAATTAGAGATATAATATCCAACAGGTACAAAGTCTAAAAGGAGCCTAAGCATGGCAGCAAAATAACTAAAAGAAATCTAAAAGCAGTAACCTCTGAAAGTGACGACTAAAAGACCTCAAGGTCTGGTCCTCGACGGGCACGTACTCTGGGTCGACGTCCTCGGCTCCTCGCACTCCGGTGAGTCTGCCTCGTCCACGAACTCTGGCTGAGCACCTGACGTACAGCACCCAAGAAAAAGGAACTGTACGTCAGGTAAAGTCTACAAGAAGGGTTAGACTTTACTGCAAGTGCACCGAACTTTAAACAACGGTTTACTGGTTGATTAACATGTTGAGGTTCTTTTACACAACAGTTTACTGGTTGATTAGCATGCTGTGGTTATAACAGGGTAACACAATAGGAAGTAACATAGCAGGAAGGTAAAACGGGACAAGTAGTAGTCGTAGCGTGTGCTACCAACTACGGGGACTAACCTACAGGTGTCAAGACAAGTCAGGACGTGGCGGGACAAGACAGGACAAACAGGACGGGACAAGACAAGACAAGTGTGACACGAAGGGTTCACGCCTTACGGTTCGAGGGGGATCAGACCCTCTTGCCGTGCGCACGCTCAACCCTACCCCAACCCAGGAACTCAGGACAAGAAGTACAGGGATCACTTCCGCTAGGGAAGCATCCGAAACGCCCGCAGGCTTTTTGTGTAACAGGGATCACTTCCGCAAGGAAAGCATCCGAAACGCCCGCAGGCTTTTTGGTAACATGGATCACTTCCGCGGAGGGAAGCATCCGAAACGCCCGCAGGCTTTTTGGTAACAGTCACGGGGATCACTCTCGCATGGAGAGCATCCGAAACGCCCGCAGGCTTTTTGTATCACGGGGATCACTTCCGCGGAGGGAAGCATCCGAAACGCCCGCAGGCTTTTTGTATCACGGGGATCACTTCCGCGGAGGGAAGCATCCGAAACGCCTGCAGGCTTTTTGGTAACACGGTGACAAGACACGACCAGTGTGGATAACAGTGACAAGACACGACCAGTGTACGGGAGAGTTATTCTAGGGTGTCCACACACACGCACACACATGATAGCCCTACAGCATCAAAGTTGTTGTTGTCAGGCTCAGACTTCGTCGTCAAGTCTGAGCCGTCAGGAGTCGTCCCGGACGCTATCATTTCACGTCCGGTTCTCATCACACACAATCTAACAGTTCTACAACTAGAACTAAGGCACAGTCAAATCGCAAGTGAGTACACTTGCCTGCGGTGGCGAGTGTGTCGTCTGTCTGGGGCGTCTCGTCCAAGCGTCGCGTCCGCGGTAGTCCGTCTGAAAAGGGATCACGGCGACGGTGTCAGGTCGCAATTTCATCAAGTCCTATTAGGGTTCGTGTCTAGGTTATCGGGGCTACCCTATTTGTCAATCATCAAAATTTTGGTGTTTTATCAACCTAAATCGACCACTACCCTATGTGCACAGAAAATTTGTCCGATGGTCGATTTCTACGGTGAGCAGCGTTTTACTGGTGCGGAAAAGTAAATTTAAATATAGTTGTCCAATTTTAGTTAAGGTTCTGTTTGCTACGGTGTGGGTTTCGCTACGAGTTTAGAGCACTAACCTGGTGTGCGGAACGCGCATTTGAATCTGGCGTCGGGTCTGGAGACGGTGGCAGTGCTTGTGTCCCCGACTGCGGGTAGCGCAGTGAAGGTCGTCTCGGAATCGCCTCAGGATTGTGACGGCTGCGGGTAGCGCAGTGGGGCGTCTCAGGCAACAGTAACGGCAATGGATCACGATGTCGGAAGATTGTGAGCCCTGCGGCATCAACGACGTCTCGACTACGGGTAGCGTAGTGAGACTCGTCCGACAGCGAGTACGGTCATTCTGACGGCAAGAGCAGCGCGGGGATTGCTGTGTGGCCGAGAGTGAGGGGGGGTGGCGCGGCACAGTGATCACGGATGAGAGAGGATGACGGCCGGAGAGACGACGGCGGTCCTCCGGCGTCGAGCGGTGCCATCAACAGCAAGCAGCGGCGGATCACGGCAGGGGCGGGATGGAGCGGATCGCGGCGGCGAACAGCGGCCGGAGGCGGCCTCGGGCGGTGGCTGCGCTGCACATGGAATCGGGGTCGGTGGCACTCTGCAGATCCGTAGCGGTGGCTGCAGATGGGGGCGCGACACCGATTACGGGCGGTGCGGTGGCCGAATCGCGGTGGGGCGAGCGAAATCAGGCAACGGTCTGAGGATGTGCGAGGGCGGCACAGCGGCGAAACGAAGGCGGCGGTGGCGGTGATTGGGGATGAAGGAGGCGGCGGCGCTGCTGTCGTGGAGGGCGGCGCAGCGGTGCCTCGCCGTGGACAGAGGCGCGGCGGTCGAGAGCGGGAATCGGGGCGATCGGGGTCGCCGGCGTCGGATCGCGGGGCACCGAGCTTGCGATCGTGGGTCACGGCGGTGAGAAACCGCGAGGGCGGCGGATCGGCGTCGGATCGCGACGGGGGCGGCTCTGCGATTTTGCACGGCGAGAAGCTCCGCACGGCGGCGCTGTACGGGTATGCGGCGGTGGAGAGTGGATGAGGAAGACGGAGAGATCGGAGAGATGGAGAGATCTCGGAGGGAGGGAGTTAGGTGGCGGCGGCTGAGAAAGGGGGTTTAGCCTTAGGGCTTCTGTGAATCGTGAAGGGAAGAACTTAGGTTTTTTTTTGGGTTAAGGATTAAGTTAGGGTTTAATATAATAAGAGTAATTTGATATATATCTATTAGATTTATAGCTAGAAGGGGATTGACAAAGAGGTGAAGGGTGTACAAGTAGGGGTAAGTCTAGTGGAGACTAGAGAAAAAGATTAGGAAGGGTTTAAAACGATTTAGGAGAGATGTTTAGTCAGATTTGGCTAACAAATTTCAAAATTTGAATCTGATTGGGGTAAAATCGACGGTCGCGGTTATTCCGGGTGATATCTCCCAATCCAGGCTTCAGAAAAATAATCCGAAAATACCGGGGCGATCGTGGAGACGAGACGCACAGATCCACGGAGTCCGATCGTGCGTAACATCCACCAAAATTTTACGAAAAATTGGGAACGGCGTATTGAGTCAAATGACTAAAACACCCATATCGTTCAAAGTCGTTTTGCGAGAAAACGAGCCGTGAAAGACGTTCCCAAAAATTACTATAAAATACATCACCCCAAAACGATCGCAACGGCATATCGCATCGCATATGCCGGAGCTCAGAAATAGCCAAAAGAATACGTGCCCGATAAAGCACGTGCACGCAGGAAATACGAACGTTCGGAAAGCGGCCGTTACATTCTACCCACCTTAGAAACGATTCCGTCCTCGGAATCGCTCACACTAAGACTAATCATAAAATCTATAAATACCTAAGCCTACAACTCACATCCTCCACACAATGGTCTCTAGTCATATACTTTTAACATCGTCCCTCAAATAATCCGTCATAATCCTTCTTGTCATTGGATAATGTCACGACTAAACTCACATCCTAATACTTTACTATAGATCCGTCACTGCTGTTCAAATTTCCCACCCCAGGTTCTCATAAAGGATAATAATCATATTTCCATACCATACCACTCTATTAAACATCATCGCTCCATAGCACTCTTCAAATTTCTCAATCTCTTCCCAATATTAATCAATCGCTAAAATGATGTTCTAGTCAATCACCAATCGAAGACAATAACTTTGTCTACCTCATAACACCTTTACAAATCAACAATCGCCGTGTCCTCAATACATTCCGTGTCATAACTTCCCATAAACTTATCCACCAACTAATTGAACTATCAAAATCACACCTTATCCTATTCACTATAATTAATCCCAACCCACTATCAAGTCCGGCTACTTAACCATCCATTCATCTCCACACGTCGTGTTATTCCCATTGCCTCCTCACGTCAACTTAGCAATCAAGTCTTGATGCTTTAAATGCTCTACTCATTCTCATGATCACCCTAACTTATACTATACCTTCCTATCTACTCCTTTCTACCACTCGTCCAAGTTTCAGGTCTGACAAGTACACATCTCCCTGTATATAATTTCACACAACCAGGATTCTCCATTTGAGTCCGTCACACGTCGGTCCTGGACACCTCATTCTCTCATCCAAGAAATCTAACCCAATATCCTTGTGTTACAAAATCAATTACTCATTGCGTCTCACCTCGCTCTAAGACTACCCGCAAACATAATCCTATAGAAATAATAATCAAATCTAATAATACAACAATAATGAAAATAACACTTCAAAGTAGGAAGAAGAGGAAAGAAATTTTAAGGCCAAAGACATATTTTAAAACATTTGGAAAACGAGTGGAGTTGTGGTAATGGATGAGGAGGGATAAGTGATTTGTGATCTTGTGAGCTAATTTCAAAAACTTTAAAGGGTTGGTTTAAAAGAAAAACGAAGTTTTGATACAATCGCATGCAGTCAAAGATAAGCTATTCTATAATCGCGAAAAACTACGTTTAAGGAAATTGCCGGCTATGACCCTATTCATGTAAGTATGAATACCGTCATTCAGACAACTTCAATCGTTTCATGGTTAACACTGAGTACACATTCAAGACACAAAAGGCAATTATCAGGATCCTAAAGATGACCCACTCATACAGATCTACACACTATTCCTATATATACATCACGACATCACAAACTCAAGGGTCCACTACTAGCTAGGGATGACATAGACGACTACAGGCGCTGATATCTACATACAAGAGGGAGACCGAAACCAGAACGACACGAAACAAGAACGAAAGAGCGAAGTCATGTAAGGCGAGGGTAAGACGATAATCGGATAGACGGGACAAAAAAAAGTATTGCTAAAAATGATTTAACGATGAAAGAAGGATTTTGTGCAAAACATGGTATCATATACCTTTAAATATGTATGTTCATATGCTTAAAAGTGAGCAGGTGTAGCAAAATTAAAATCTTGGAAAAAGTAAGACGTAGGAAGGATGGGTAGGGTAAGAAACGTTTGTCTTGCAAAAGAAGGTGGGTTTACACAAAGATTTTGAAATGTGAGCACGAAGGACATAGAACTGATATAGTAATAAAAATATTGGAATTTTCTCTAGTTTAGAAAATATTCTAAAAGTACGTACGGTAAGTGGTTAGAAATTTTTTTTTTGTAGTTTAGAAAAGTAATATATATATATATATTGGATTATAGAATTTGATAATAATGCCTAAAACTGAAATACGAAAGATACCGATTTGAAAAATAGGCACGAGATAGTAAAATAATTTTACGACCAAGGAGGTTTTAAGAATAGTGAAGGAATTTTTTTTTTTAACTCAACCAAGAAAAAAACAAGAAATTTTTTTTTTAAATATATAATATAGAGGTTTTTAAAGAATTTAAGCCGAGCAAAAAAAACGTAATACGGAATTTCAAAAATACTTTTAGGGGACACAGAATTGGTCAAGGAAGAGACTCGAAGGATCAGCGATACTCGTCAGGAACGATTACGTGAAACGGGAGAAAGGAAAAAGGTCGCATGATAGATATACTTTAGGATATGATTTACGAAGCTACGATGGAAATCCTCGGTCGATCATACGAAGGGGTATAGATCAGGTAGACGCTAGAAGCCAGGGATTCTAGTTATCGGGTCGTCTAAAGATTAGGATAACTCAGCTCTAAGACTTCCTAATGAGCTAGTCTATAATCCGGATCTAAAGAGAAGGTTTCTAAGAGGATCAAGGTTACGTTCTGCTGGGCCCGAAGTCGATGGAGCTGGGCGAGCGACTAAACTAAAAGAAGGACTCTAGAAATCTAGTTTGGTCAGAGCTAGGGAGGGAGAGGCTACTAAGGTATCCTAAGACGGGTACGGCTAAATCTTAACCAAGGCGTCTAACTATCTAACTGGGACGTCTACCTAAGTCTTCCTACCATCTAAGACTGGGAAAACCTAATTTAGACATGTACATGGATATTAAATGAATGCTGTACTATTGTTGTTCCGAACTTTTTGCATGACCTGCATGGGCCACCACTAAAACCTGTCACGCCCCGCTTCCCAAAATGGACGGAAGCGAAACGTGACGAGGCCCGCTTAGGCCAGAGCCGAGAAGCTCGGACCCAATAAGCGTCTGTAGGGGTACCATTTTAAAATTTTCAGGTTCTTGCATTAATAAAGTTCGAAACAACAGAAGTACAGAAAGGAAGTTGCATTCATTAAATTAGAGATATAATATCCAACAGGTACAAAGTCTAAAAGGAGCCTAAGCATGGCAGCAAAATAACTAAAAGAAATCTAAAAGCAGTAACCTCTGAAAGTGACGACTAAAAGACCTCAAGGTCTGGTCCTCGACGGGCACGTACTCTGGGTCGACGTCCTCGGCTCCTCGCACTCCGGTGAGTCTGCCTCGTCCACGAACTCTGGCTGAGCACCTGACGTACAGCACCCAAGAAAAAGGAACTGTACGTCAGGTAAAGTCTACAAGAAGGGTTAGACTTTACTGCAAGTGCACCGAACTTTAAACAACGGTTTACTGGTTGATTAACATGCTGAGGTTCTTTTACACAACAGTTTACTGGTTGATTAGCATGCTGTGGTTATAACAGGGTAACACAACAGGAAGTAACGTAGTAGGAAGGTAAAACGGGACAAGTAGTAGTCGTAGCGTGTGCTACCAACTACGGGGACTAACCTACAGGTGTCAAGACAAGTCAGGACGTGGCGGGACAAGACAGGACAAACAGGACGGGACAAGACAAGACAAGTGTGACACGAAGGGTTCACGCCTTACGGTTCGAGGGGGATCAGACCCTCTTGCCGTGCGCACGCTCAACCCTACCCCAACCCAGGAACTCAGGACAAGAAGTACAGGGATCACTTCCGCTAGGGAAGCATCCGAAACGCCCGCAGGCTTTTTGTGTAACAGGGATCACTTCCGCAAGGAAAGCATCCGAAACGCCCGCAGGCTTTTTGGTAACAGGGATCACTTCCGCGGAGGGAAGCATCCGAAACGCCCGCAGGCTTTTTGGTAACAGTCACGAGGATTACTCTCGCATGGAGAGCATCCGAAACGCCCGAAGGCTTTTTGTATCACGGGGATCACTTCCGCGGAGGGAAGCATCCGAAACGCCCGCAGGCTTTTTGTATCACGGGGATCACTTCCGCGGAGGGAAGCATCCGAAACGCCCGCAGGCTTTTTGGTAACACGGTGACAAGACACGACCAGTGTGGATAACAGTGACAAGACACGACCAGTGTATGGGAGAGTTATTCTAGGGTGTCCACACACACGCACACACATGATAGCCCTACAGCATCAAAGTTGTTGTTGTCAGGCTCAGACTTCGTCGTCAAGTCTGAGCCGTCAGGAGTCGTCCCGGACGCTATCATTTCACGTCCGGTTCTCATCACACACAATCTAACAGTTCTACAACTAGAACTAAGGCACAGTCAAATCGCAAGTGAGTACACTTGCCTGCGGTGGCGAGTGTGTCGTCTGTCTGGGGCGTCTCGTCCAAGCGTCGCGTCCGCGGTAGTCCGTCTGAAAAGGGATCACGGCGACGGTGTCAGGTCGCAATTTCATCAAGTCCTATTAGGGTTCGTGTCTAGGTTATCGGGGCTACCCTATTTGTCAATCATCAAAATTTTGGTGTTTTATCAACCTAAATCGACCACTACCCTATGTGCATAGAAAATTTGTCCGATGGTCGATTTCTACGGTGAGCAGCGTTTTACTGGTGCGGAAAAGTAAATTTAAATATAGTTGTCCAATTTTAGTTAAGGTTCTGTTTGCTACGGTGTGGGTTTCGCTACGAGTTTAGAGCACTAACCTGGTGTGCGGATCGCGCATTTGAATCTGGCGTCGGGTCTGGAGACGGTGGCAGTGCTTGTGTCCCCGACTGCGGGTAGCGCAGTGAAGGTCGTCTCGGAATCGCCTCAAGATTGTGACGGCTGTGGGTAGCGCAGCGGGACGTCTCAGGCAACAGTAACGGCAATGGATCACGATGTCGGAAGATTGTGAGCCCTGCGGCATCAACGACGTCTCGACTACGGGTAGCGTAGTGAGACTCGTCCGACAGCGAGTACGGTCATTCTGACGGCAAGAGCAGCGCGGGGATTGCTGTGTGGCCGAGAGTGAGGGGGGTGGCGCGGCACAGTGATCACGGATGAGAGAGGATGACGGCCGGAGAGACGGCGGCAGTCCTCCGGCGTCGAGCGGTGCCATCAACAGCAAGCAGCGGCGGATCACGGCAGGGGCGGGATGGAGCGGATCGCGGCGGCGAACAGCGGCCGGAGGCGGCCTCGGGCGGTGGCTGCGCTGCACATGGAATCGGGGTCGGTGGCACTCTGCAGATCCGTAGCGGTGGCTGCAGATGGGGGCGCGACACCGATTACGGGCGGTGCGGTGGCCGAATCGCGGTGGGGCGAGCGAAATCAGGCGACGGTCTGAGGATGTGCGAGGGCGGCACAGCGACGAAACGAAGGCGGTGGCGGCGGTGATTGGGGATGAAGGAGGCGGCGGCGCTGCTGTCGTGGAGGGCGGCGCAGCGGTGCCTCACCGTGGACAGAGGCGCGGCGGGCGAGAGCGGGAATCGGGGCGATCGGGGTCGCCGGCGCCGGATCGCGGGGCACCGAGCTTGCGATCGTGGGTCACGGCGGTGAGAAACCGCGAGGGCGGCGGATCGGCGTCGGATCGCGACGGGGGCGGCTCTGCGATTTTGCACGGCGAGAAGCTCCGCACGGCGGCGCTGTACGGGTACGCGGCGGCGGAGAGGGGATGAGGAAGACTGAGAGATCGGAGAGATGGAGAGATCTCGGAGGGAGGGAGTTAGGTGGCGGCGGCTGAGAAAGGGGGTTTAGCCTTAGGGCTTCTGTGAATCGTGAAGGGAAGAACTTAGGTTTTTTTTTGGGTTAAGGATTAAGTTAGGGTTTAATATAATAAGAATAATTTGATATATATCTATTAGATTTATAGCTAGAAGGGGATTGACAAAGAGGTGAAGGGTGTACAAGTAGGGGTAAGTCTAGTGGAGACTAGAGAAAAAGATTAGGAAGGGTTTAAAACGATTTAGGAGAGATGTTTAGTCAGATTTGGCTAACAAATTTCAAAATTTGAATCTGATTGGGGTAAAATCGACGGTCGGGGTTATTCCGGGTGATATCTCCCAATCCAGGCTTCAGAAAAATAATCCGAAAATACCGGGGCGATCGTGGAGACGAGACACACAGATCCACGGAGTCCGATCGTGCGTAACATCCACCAAAATTTTACGAAAAATTGGGAACGGCGTATTGAGTCAAATGACTAAAACACCCCTATCGTTCAAAGTCGTTTTGCGAGAAAACGAGCCGTGAAAGACGTTCCCAAAAATTACTATAAAATACATCACCCCAAAACGATCGCAACGGCATATCGCATCGCATATGCCGGAGCTCAGAAATAGCCAAAAGAATACGTGCCCGATAAAGCACGTGCACGCAGGAAATACGAACGTTCGGAAAGCGGCCGTTACAAGTATTCTGAGATACTGTCATGTTTACTCATGGCTAAACAAAACAGAGAGCTTCTCCTCGCCACTCACAACATGCGACCGGGCACTGCCCCCCACTCAGAAGCTCATAATGCATCTTCTTCTCGAAAGAAGAGGGACAACAAACAAAAAGAAAGACCACCGAAAGGAGGAGAACAAAAGGGCTAGGGCCAAGTCCAGCAACGAAGAAATGAAAGTAAGCGGAAGTTCACCTGGCGCAGAAATGACAAAAATAGAGATGATGCACCCCCACCCAAGAGGGAATGGGAAGACTGGTGCCATAGTTGTGGCATGAAAGGCCACTGGTCCAGAGTGTGCAGAACTCCACAACATCTCCATGATTTGTATAAAGGGAACAAGAAAAATAAAGCTGAAACAAACCTGATGACCTCTGATGCTCCAGTCAAGTTTACAGCCGATGACTTCGAAAATGATGACATGCTTGATTAGCCCCTATTTTTATCTTAGCAATTTGTTTTGAGAATAATTTATGTTATGAGAGCATTTGAATTATGTAATTTGTTTTGAATGAAAATGTTTATCTGAAAATGCAAGTGCCTATTTGATTCATCTTTTAATAGATGAACTGCTCTCATGACTGATTAGTAGACAATAAACGCATACGATCTTTCAATAAAAAGCCCAACATTAGGGCCATATTGAAGATCCAGGGAACGCAACACTGTTGCCCCCAAATGACACAGAAACAAAAATAAAGGATTCACTAATCTCTCCGAATTCCAAAAGAAACTTTCTAAGTTTCAAGGACATCTGTTTCAATGGATTCCATTTGGAAATAACAAATATAGATGAAAAACAAATTACTGTATGTAACGTCTCAAGAAAAGGAGTAAAATCCATACTTGAACGTTTTGAGAGCCTTATATGCCTCACCATACAAAGATTCAGAGAAAGAAAGCGGAATTAAACGGAGCACCTGAAGTGCCCGACATCAGCCAAGTTTTTACTCTGGCATGATAGACTTGGCCATCCTGGATTTCTGATGATGCAACGCATCTTATCCTATGGGTATGACTTGAAGAACCAGAAGATTCTTCAGAAGGGAGATTCCCTCGCATCCCTTGCTATAAGCAAAAACTAATTACAAGGCCATCTCTACAAAAAGTTGAAAAAGAATCCATGCTTTCTCAAAAAGAATATAAGGAGATAGATGTGGATAAAATCCACCCCCTTAGTGGGCTATTTCAGTACTTCATTATACTGATAAATGCATCCTCAGAATATTTGTATGTGTGTCTATTACAGACTCGCAACTTAGCTTTTTCAAAGCTATTGGCACAAAAATAAAAATGTTGCGGGCACATTTTCCAGACAATCAAATATAGAAAATAAGTCTGGTTAATGTTGGGAAATATACCTCCCAGTCATTTCAAGAGTACTGTCAAGCAACGGAAATAGAAAATGAACATCCAGTGCCACAAGTTCATACCTAAAATGGGTTGGCAGAGTCACTGATAAGTAGACTCCAATGGATTGAACGTCCATTAAATCCCATTTGCATATGGATGCATTGGGACATACAAATTCTACATGCTGCATCGTAAATGAAAATAAGACCCTCTGGAGGTCAGCGTCTCCAATGCAACTTGCATATGGAATGCCACCAAACATTTCTCATCTGAGAATCTTCAGTCGCGCAGTTTAAATCCCCATCGCACCACCACAGAGGACAAAAATGGGTCCTCGATGTCGCCTAGGTATCTATGTAGGGTTTGACTCACCTCAATTATAAGATACCTAGAACCCCAAATGGGGGACGTATTTAAGGCACATCTTGAAGACTGTGATTTTGACGAGACGAGTTTCACCAAAATAGGCCCAGATACTAGAAAATCTGGCGCAAAGAAAATTATAACGTGGGATACAAATAGCTTGACCCACTATGATTCGGTAATAAAACAAATGTGAAGATGCGATCCTGAAGATCCTCTACAAAATAATGTTCACCACTTACCGAACTAATTTACTGACAACCAGAAGATTGTCAGATCACACATCCCTGCTGCAAAAACTCCAGCTAGGATTGACATCCCCGAGAATGGATGCAATCCACCAGCAGCAGAAGTGGCTGATCCTCAACAGAAAAGAGGCAGACCACAAGGCTCCAAGGACAGATACTCCTGGAGATCTTAAGGCAATACTACCACAGTACAATGAGCTCATGACCACACCCTCACCCTTCCCGGAATCCACTGCAGAGGAACATCCGGGAAAAACTGAAATTGAAAGTAAATGTTGTACGTACTGGGGAGGTGTTGGACAGATAGAACATAAATTGTCGACAATGTATTCACGTATCATATTGCCATATACATCGCAAAAGCGATGATGTTTATAAATTATCGTTCCATACTCCGTTGCTAAGAAGCAAACGTAGAGATTGGCCAAATATGGAACGAGGCAATAAAAGATGAGCTGTACTCACTTATGAAACGTGAAATGTTCGGACCTAAAGTCCAAACACCAAAAGGTGTCAAACCTGTGGATAAAATAGGTATTGCATACATAAGAAAAATAAATAGATACAAAATCGTATGCTATAAGGTACAACCTATAGCCCAAGGAAAATTTCGCTGAAACTAGGGATTGAACAAATTAAAATGAGCATGACTCATAAATGATGCATCAGTCTCCCTAAGTTATTAGATGCGAATACCTTATGATTTGGCAAAGAAAATTTTGGATATGCTGTTATTGGATGTTGTGACGGCATACCCTTGTGGATATCTTGGTAAAGATAAATTCCACATTTCCTTAAATGCCTGAATAGACTTCAGGACGTCTATTCTATAGAAGAAAAACAATAAGAATAATGATAAATGTACAACCAATAGAATCACTTGACAAAGCAATGATTCTTACTGAGGGTTGTCTTTGCATCTGAGCAAAGAACAGGATTTAAGATCATAGTTGTAAACAACTAAAATCTCATCAGATCTCCCGAAGAGAAAACCGAAACATCTGTTCAAGCCTGACTTTTAAACATGAAATAAAAAGACCTAGGCAAATATAAAGTCATGGCTCATAGAATCCTGTTACATACGCCCAGAAGTGCGTTTGAGAAATTAAAAGGACTATTGTCATCCAAAGTACACCTATGGTAGTATACTTAATGGATGCACAAAAAGAACCCTTCCGATTACTGGAAGAGGGGGGTGATATAACTGGTCCTAAAGTCCCTTATCTAAGTGCAATCAGGCACTCCTGGCTAATTGCATGTGTCCCGATACAGCAGTTGCAGTAAACTTATTAGCCAGAGATAGTTGGCACCTAAAAGGGCCATTAGATCAGAGTTAAGCCTTTTGCGCTTTGATCACTCCATATTTTACACCTTTTTTCTGCATGTTTGCATGCCAATTTGATCACTCGAACGTGCTTTTCACGATTTTTCTGCAATATTGCGATGCTTTTCACGATTTCTTGTTTTTGTCGAATTTCAGGAGATTTCGAGCGATTTGGAGTGATTCTGAGATACACCCACTCTGGAGTGTCACCCATGACTCCTTCAAGGGGAATTTTGCTATTGAAGAGGAGTGGAAGAAGAAAGAACGTCGTAGGAGCGACGAGGGAGCAAAAATATGAAGATTGGGCATTTTCAGCATGTCACTCGGCCGAGTGAAGGAGTCACTCGGCCGACCATCGAGAGCCTGCTCGGCCGACCAGATCGGACATGCAACAGCCTGATTATCAGCGTGCACTCGGCCGAGCATCGCCAGCCCACCCGGCCGAACCACGGAGACACCACTCGCCCGAGTGGCATCAAGACGACGGCAAGCAGAAGTCCAGACTTACTGTAATTTTACAGTCGTTTCCCGAGTTTCGACTCGGCCGAGTGAAGAAGTCCCCTCGGCCGAAGCAAAGAAAGTCACTCGGCCGAGTGACTCCCGAGGAGCCGACCCCCAAAAGTCCGAAGTTATTGTAATTGTACAGGGTTTGTCACTCGGCCGAGCGACATTTGTCACTCGGCCGAGTGAGCCGCGCTGCCTGTAGCGTAAACTGCGATTTTGAGGCTGCGCATGGGCATTTTCGTCACAATTTTTTGGACGATTTTGAGGGGTATTTAACCCCAGTTTTTAACCTAGTTTAGGGAGCTTTTTCAAAGCTTTTTGCAGCCCCTTTCAGATTACTTTTAGGAGATTAGATTGAGCTTTTAGGGGAGAGAGAAAAGTGTTATTTTGTTGGATGCTATTGAATCTCTATTGGGTTGTCTCTCTCTCTCTATCAAAAACTCCATTTTTATTGATATATTGAATATTGCAATGAATTCTACTGATTTTATTTGTGAATTTCTATTGAATTTTATTATGAATTGTGAGTAGTTTTATCGTCTTAGGGCGTAGGGATGAACCCTACGAACCCTATTTCTAATTTGTGATGAATTGGTGAAATTATTGCTAGAAGTGATTAGGGTTAGTTTGGGATTGATTTAATACGAATAGCTAGGAATTCATACCGATTGGGATTTGCAAGAGATTGGATCCCAACTCGATAGGAAGCCCTAGAAATTCGAATTGGGTTACAATTGGATTTCTCCGGAATCGGTTTGCAAGAGATTGGACCGAAACTAGGGATTTCGATTGCAATTCTATACCAATACCCGTTTGCAAGAGATTGGACGGGTAGGAACTATCCCAACCTAGGTCGTAGCTCGAGTTTGCACGAGAGTGGGCTCGAGATACGATTAGGCGATGATGTTGTTCTTCACGCTAGCTTGCCTAGGCTAGGATTTGCAAGAGATTGGACCCTACCCTAGGTTTGTTATAGACCGGCAATAGCGCGAGAGCGTGAGCTTGGTTCTACATTTAGTTACAACTAGTTCACTCGAATTTCAAGACTAGCAATTGTCAAACCTACGAATCACAATGACGAGATATGGTTTATAGCAGGGATTCCCTACCCCCTAGGCGTCTTTATTAATCCGATATTCCTTTTATACAATTGAACGACTGTGATCGCTTTATAGCGAACATTTCTCGACTGTTCTTATAGCCAGGTGGATTGGAGAGGACACTGTCATTTGGCCTCCTCGTGTTCGATACCCGCTCACCGCTACACCGTGCGCTTGCGGTAAGACTAGCGAGTCGCGTGCCCCGGTTGCGTTTTTGCGCATCCTCGGGGCTCCGATCAAGTTTTTGGCGCCGTTACCGGGGAGGCAATAATGTTTGATTCTACCTACCTAGATATTTTTCCTTTTTTATTCTATTATTTCCATTTTTATTTTACCCTTCCTTTGTGCTAACTATTTCTTTGAAACTCTGTTCTCCCTTGCATGTACACGAGATCCACGGCGAACCCCGAAGAAATACTATACGATCTGGAGATCGAGCGTACATTGAGGAGGATCCGAGCAGAGAGGAGTCTCGATACAGAAGGGAATTGTATGACCAATCCTGAGACACCCGAAGAACTGGCTACCGAATGGCGAGGATCATTTCCATTAGAGATAGGCTTCGGCCTAAGACTTCTTCCATGACCTCGTCCATAGCTATGCCGGAGTTGGCGACCGACAAAAATTTCGAATTGAAGACCGGATTGGTGGTTCTGATGCAACAAGACCCTTTTCATGGGAATTCCCATGAGAACCCTCACTACCACATCCAGCTCTTCCTATCAAAATGTGCCACCTTCCAGATGCCGGGCGTCTCCATAGATGCTATCAGACTACGCCTCTTCCCTTTTACACTCAAGGACAATGCCTTATATTGGTTGAGGACGCAAGCTGAAGGAATCTTCAACACTTGGGATGAATTGGCGAGTGCCTTCGTCGACAAATTTTACCCGCCCTCCAAGACGGTGAAAATAAGAAGTGCTCTCATGTCCTTCAAGCAAGGACCACAGGAGACTCTATACGAAGCATGGGAGCGCTTCAAGGACTTGCAACATCAATGCCCCCATCACAGCATTGAAGATTAGGAGCTTGTTCACAGTTTCTACAATGGACTCCAACCGGGCAAAAAACAGATTATAGATGCTACCACCAACGGAGCCATTTTGTCAAAGAACCCCGATGAAGCTACGGCCTTACTAGAGGAGATGGCCTCCAACAACCAACAATGGGGGGACAAGCGAGGACATTATTCGTCCTCCTTGAAGCCCACGAGTATTTATGAGACCAAGGCCGTGGCAGAGCTTGCTAGCAAATTTGACTCTCTCCACAAGATAGTGGAGAGATTGGAAAAATACATTACCGAGCCGCAAGGAACCCCTACTACATCCGCACCGACAAATCATATGAGTGATTGGCAAGACCAATCCCAAGCCATGTATGTAGGAGGAGAGCAAGGAGAAGGAGCTTTGGAGCAAATTCAGTATGTCACGGGGAATTCCGGATATTGGGCCAACCCGGCCGCTAGAAACCATCCGGGTTTTTCCTATGCTAATAATGATGGAGCCTTGAACCCACCGCCTCAACAACCTCCTCAAACTCGGGCTCCACCACCACAACCGAATTATCAACCAAGGGGGCCACCGCAACAAAACTTCCCACAGAGGCAACAAGTGGGACCTTATAGGCCACCCGGGTATAATCAAGGGTGGAGAAATCCTAACCCTCCGCAAGCTCAACTGCGTTCGGATTTTGAAGCCAAGGTGGATGAGTTTATGGCGGAGCAAAGAAAGCTTAACGCCACGTTGAAGGCGGGACAAGATTCTCTCACCACCGTCGTCGCTCAAATTGGAGATCAACTTGTGTTTCTCAATAGAAATAACAAACAATTGCCGGCTCAACCCGAGCCAAATCCACGGTGCAACACCGGCCATATCAACGCGGTTGTTGTGGTTACAACAAGAGGGGGAAAGGATACCACTCCTCCCATGACCCAAATCAAGGAACCCGTGGTGGAGATCCTAGAAGAGAGCGAGCCGGTAATTGAGGTGGAAAAAGAGAAGGAGCCGCAAGAGGGAGCAAAATCTAGAGAGGAAGAACCTATTGATGAGCGCCGATTCATGCCACCGGTGCCTTTCCCTCAACGGCTAGCTAGAGCCAAGATCGAGAAGAGGCTAGCCATGTTCCTCGAATACTTGAGAGGGGTGAGCCTCAATATCCCTTTTCTTGATGCCTTAGTGGAAATCCCGTCCTATGCGAAGTTCTTAAATGACTTGATTACGGGAAGGAAAAGGAAGGAGAAGATCATGCTCGTGGAATAAGGAACTTGGTTTACTAGGAGGGAGAAGGAGCCCGCCAAATTTAAAGATCCCGGGAGTTTTCAGATTCCTTACACACTCGGAGGCGTCCCTTTACAAAAAGCATTGGTTGATTTGGGCGCTATTGTGAGCCTCATGCCTCTCACCATGTTCCGGAAGTTGAATACCGGCACGGATTTAAAGCCAACCGACATGAGGATTCAACTCGCGGACGGTCGGATTACAAGGCCGGTTGGGATCGCGGAGAATATCCCACTCCAAGTCCCGGGAGGCATATGCTTGCCTTGTGATTTTATGATCATGGACATCAAGGAGGAGGGTGACACATCGCTCATACTTGGATGCCCATTCCTCGCCACCGCCGGTGTAATCGTCGATGTACGGGAAGGGACTCTTACCTTGAATGTCGGCAACATTGAAGTCGAGCTCCATATACCAAAGGCTATGAAGCACATGCCGTATCATGAGGAGCTAGATTATTTGGACCTCCTTGATGAGGTCATTGAAGAGGCTTTCCCCTACTCCATCGGTGCACTCCATGATGACGGCTTCGAAGAAGGCCAAGATTTGGTCGAAGAAGAGAAGATGGAGGACTCTCCCAATAGCTCCACGGCAAATGACGATGGCGATGCTGATGTCGCAAGAATACGGGAGCTTTGCAAGCTCTCGACATTGAAGACTCCAAAGAAAGCTCCACCGATTCGAAGATCGGTGTCACCGGCGAAGTCGAAGACCGGAACAAGCTCAAGCTTGGGGGAGCCATCCCCCAACATTGCTCATGATGAAGAGGCACTGAGGAAGGCCACTTACCACCACGATCCAAATCCGAGCGGTCTTCCTGGCAAGTTCGACGGGTGCATCTCATATGCACCCAACATCAAGCGTTAATTAAAAATCCAAAGGGGTCGAGCTCAAGACCTTAAACGAGCGCTTATCGGGAGGCAACCCGATGGTTTTTGCATTCTTTTTATTTTGGTTTTTATTTTTGTCTTAGACCTTATTAGTGTTTTGAGTCTTTTTGCCCATAAAAATCGTGACAACGGGTCTTAATTTCTATGACAGGAGAGGAGAAAAGGAGATCTCTCATATGGAGGAAGATAGAGGCAAGGAAGAGCGCTCCAGGAATGCGCTCAGGCCTTGGGAGGAGGAAAAAACCAACTGGAGGAAGAAAAACAGAGAGTAGAGCGAAAACGGAGCCCCGAAGTAGAAAACAGCATGTCACTCGGCCGAGTATCATATGTGACTCGGCCGAGCAAAGGACCCCATTCGGCCGAGTGGGGCACCAACAAGGGAAGTCTGCTGAACTGAACTCTCTGTCTTTTTTGTGCATTTCGTATTAACTGTCACTCGGCCGAGTACGTTTAGTCACTCGGTTGAGGGAAACGGATACCCTCCTAGCCTGAATATTACCGAGTAGCTTGTGCCACTCGGCTGAAGGAGTTTTCTCCCTTCGGCCGAGTGAACAGAAGCCACTCGACCGAGTCGTAAGTGGTGGGGAAAATTTAAATTTTTTCTATCGATACGTCACTCGGCCGAGCAACATAGTCACTCAGCCGAGTCGTATCTACACCTATATAAGCTGCTGTGGGCTCGGCGCGAATCTCAACACGATTAATCCCCCAAATTTCGCCCGAGCCTGTGACCTTTCGTCTCCCCTCGACCTGTGACGCACCCTCCCTCGCCCGAATCCCATTGCTGCCGGCCCCGATCGCCGACCACCGCCGGCGATCGTCCGACCTCCGGCGACACCCCCCACCACCGGCCGACCTCCGGTGATCCCCTATTTCGCGCAAAATTCCTTTTTCTCCTATTTTTCTCGATCCGTAGACCCGTTGAGCCCCTAACCCAAATTAAATTGTTTATATATCTATTATACCCCATCTCCCCCATGTATTTTGAATATTACCCGCTGATATCGTTGTTTGATTTGCAGGCTATCTTGGGGGAGCTTAGGGGAGCTTCGGGACGCGTTTTTAGCTTTGCGGAGGCGGCGCTCTTCGCACGCACTTGCTGATTTGCTCTCGCGGCGTGTTCAGGTACACTCGCTCCTTTTATTGAGCACGCCGCATTACATTTTCGTTGGGTGAGCACTCACGGCACACATGCCGCCCCGCACTAGGCCACGCACGTGGGGAGCCTCTTCCAAGCAGAAGAGGACCGATGATGCCGGTCTTTCTCACGCTAGGGAGGACTCTCCTCCACCTAGTCCACCACCACCCACACAGCCGCTTCCCGCCGGTCCCGTCCACGCATAGCCCATCCCCGTCGATCCTATCCCACCACCGGCTCCCGTTGTCGGGCCGCTGGGGATCACGTTCAGAGACGACGCACAGCGCGTCCGATTTGAGCGTATCACCCAGCGTTCTATAGTGCCCTCTAGGTTCGCACACTTAGCAGACCTAGACCGCTTAGGGGTGATAGAGGGGATGCTCACGTTGTACCATAACGTGGGTTGGCGTGATTCTTTGTCAGTGTCGGCGGACACCTACGTCTGTCCGACACTGGAGGTGCTCAGCTCGATAGCCCGGACCCCTGGAGGCTGCACATTTCACCTTATGGATCGAGAGTGTGAGGTCACTCTCGACAGGCTTCGTGCATTCTTCCAGTGGCCCGCTGTCCCCGTCCCCGACCGAGCCTACACACCCACTCACTTCCCACCACCATCGTTTGATGCTTCCACGTTCTGGACACGTATCACAGGCTCCCACCATGTCTTTGACCCTAGTAGGGCCAAGGCCTCAGCCATCCTACACCCCTGCCTCCGCATAGCCCAGTGCCTCATGGCGACCACTTTCTTGGCGAGGTACGAGCCTGGGACGATGTCTACGCCTGAGCTCTTCATGCTCTACGCGATGACTCGCCCTAGAGTTCTCGATAGGGATAGCGATGACCTGGTCCCTGCCGTTGAGATTCATATTGCTAGCTGGTTCTTAGACCGCATCATCATTTCGGTGGGCGCTCGCTCACCTATTTGCTGCGGCGGTCTGATTACTTTGCTAGCCCTGTTGACCGGCGTGGACCTACCTGCTGACCTTAGACGAGCCCCAGGCCCCACTGCACTCTCGATAGACGTCATGGCCCGGATGAAGATGCTTTGTCCCCACAGCCAACGGCACTAGGTGTGGTTGCACGGTCCTTTTAGTGCCGATTACATGATCCTTCCGAGCCTAGCTCGGACACATATAGGATCGGCCCACGAGGATTGGATCCCAGCGATGGATCTCCTCATCCCAGCTGCTTACGTTCTTGAGGCTGAGGGCACTGAGCAGGCACCCCCTGCACCCCCTGCACCTCCTGCTGACCCCGTGATCCCTCAGCCCGAGCCTGCACTTTCTGCACCTCCCGGCACTTCTGTCCCCACTTCTGCCAGTGTCGGGAGTACCCTTGCTGAGCCGTCCACCACGTCCACCACCACCCCCACCACTGTCGTGCCTATCTCGGTTGAGCCTATTTCCTCACTTCTTCCCGAGCGTCCACCCACCATACTTGAGAGCAGCGAGCCTTTCTTCGCTGCCGTCGTGGAGACCCTGTCCGGTTTGATGTCCACTGGGGTGTCACCTTTTGGTACTTACACTTCCTCCCCAGTGGTCGACCCTTCTGTCTCCACCACAGCTGTCCTATCTGAGAGTGTCGTGATGTCTGTCCCTGCTTCTGTGTCACCGACCTCTCTTGCTGCCTCATTACCGATTTTTTCTTCCACCACTACTGCTGCTGCTTCCTCGTCCCAGCCTGCGTCCCAGCCTACGTCCCAGCCTCGCACTGAGGCTGGGCATCCACTAGTGAGCACAGCACCTTTTCCACACCTACCAGCTGGCCCGATTACTTACACTGCCCGTATCAGACAGCCCCGACCTTCACAGCCTAGACCTGTTCGTCCCTCCGCTCCACCACCCACTGACGCCCTAGTTCAGAGCCTTCGTGCTCTTGAGGGGGCGGTGAGTGGACTCAGGGGTGATTTTAGGGCTCTCTCTACCGCGGTCAGTTCCGTGGAGTCCCGCGTCGCCATGCTTCCTGATATTCAGGCTTGCCTGAATCAGATCCTGGCGCGACTCCCTCCACTTCACCCACCCACCCAGCCGACACCTCCACCACCACCTCCGCCACAGGACGGAGATGGTACAGCACCACCAGCTTAGGCACACTCTTGATGCCATTGATCTTTTTTGTCGTTATGTTGCCCATTCTCTACTGGCCCTGTCGATAGATTTTTTTACCCACCCCCTCCTCCCCTCACTATTTTGACCCCTGTTCAGATCACATCATTCTATATCTTTTTGGGAGAGAGGGAGAGTTAGTTTTGGTGACACATATCTGCATCACTCCCATCTTTGCATGCATCATTCACATCATCATATTTTCTTTTCATTTTCCTTTTTTTATCATGCATGCATCCTCACCCTCCCTACCCATTTCTCGTCTCTCGGTGTGCCACACTTTGCACATGGAGGACACTGTGCAATTTAGCTTGGGGGAGTGAGTTCTCACACTTTTTGCTTTTATCACCTTTATTTTTAGTTTTTTCACGTTTTTCCACTTTTGCACCCATTTTTCATCACTTTTTCATTTTTACCATGCATCACGTTTTTCTTCTTATTTTCCTTGTGTGCTGCATTGTAAATAGTCTTGTTTTTCTCTATCTTTATTTCTTTCATCTTTTGCTAGAGATGATTTTTCTGTGATGACGATGACGTGGTGTTAGCTTTTCTCTATATGCATGCTAATTTTGTCATGTCATAGCTTTTGTTTCTGATATCATGAAATAGTAACCCACTTCTTTTTCCGTATGAAAATGGATGAAATTCTATTATTATTTGATGTCTGATGATTCATATGTATGCTATCGTATAAAACACACCAAGATTCACGCATTGATGCTTATATCTGGAGTACTGCTTTCTTTTCTCATATCATTTCTTATTGCATGATTTGTACGCTTCACTTCAGGTTGATTGAACGTTTGCTAGCATTGATATATCTGGATTAGTTTACTTTTTGAGATCAAACTGAGTGGATTAGATTACCCTGCTGAAGTTGTCATGCACGTCCAATAGAGTGAACCGAGAGATACATTTATTTCTTTCTCCACATATCTTGAACATTATTTCTCTATTTTAAATTCATTGGTGATTCTCCCCTTAGCAATTCTATTATTGGCATTCCCCCGTTATTATATCACATGCTCCAATTTCCCCAAAACCCAAAGAAAAAAATTACTTGTATATCCTTCTCTTTGATTTGGGATCATTTGTGTATATATGCTATTAAAAAAAGGAGAGAAAAGAAAAAGAAAAAAGATTTGAGAATAAGAAAAGAAAAGAGAAAAGAAGTTCGAAAACGATCCCATCTCATACCCTTTCTCTCCTTCGTCCCTCTTTTGCTTTTTTTATTATTTCTTTGACTTTTGGAGCTTCATAAGAAACGGGGTATGTAAATATTGTTTTTGTATATGCCACCACGCTTATGGATAAGCTTGGGGGAGAGGATCCTATGATGTGTGAGAGAGTGACTACTTGACAGTGCATGACAACCTAGGCTAAGTAATATTTTACACTCGGTGAGATTGCTAAAGTTTCACGAAATCCAGAAATCTACGCTTAGCATTCATTTCATGAAAACCACACCTTTTCTATTCTTACTACTCTATTGTGTGATATCTCTTATACTCCTTATAGAAAGCATTCAATTAAAAAGTGTGTGATCTACGATATTGTATACTGCTTTAGATGCTTCAGACGATGCTAATTCTAGAATTATTCCATTTTTCATGCTATATTGATATTCTTGGGTTTTCTATTTCAAATGCACATTTATACTATGATATCGAGATAAAAGTCTTTGACATGTGTTTGGTATTCGATGCGTGCTATATGAGTAACCAAAACCCACGTCCTGAGAAAAATGATCTAGCAACTTCCCTCTTCGTTTCCTATTTTGTTTTTCGTTTTTCATTTTCCGCCTTTCACCGTTTCTATTTTCTTTATCCACCGGGTTCGCTTTTTACTCATCTTCCTCGAGGACGAGTAAGAGGTAAGCTTGGGGGATTTTGATCACTCCATATTTTACACCTTTTTTCTGCATGTTTGCATGCCATTTTGATCACTCGAATCGCGCTTTTCACGATTTTTCGGCAATATTGCGATGCTTTTCACGATTTCTTGTTTTTGTCGATTTCAGGAGATTTCGAGCGATTTGGAGTGATTCTGAGATACACCCACTCCGGAGTGTCACCCGTGACTCCTTCGAGGGGAATTTTGCTATTGAAGAGGAGTGGAAGAAGAAAGAACGTCGTAGGAGCGACGAGGGAGAAAAAATATGAAGATTGGGCATTTTCAGCATGTCACTCGGCCGAGTGAAGGAGTCACTCGGCCGACCATCGAGAGCCCGCTCGGCCGACCAGATCGGACACGCAACAGACTGAGTATCAGCGTGCACTCGACCGAGCATCGCCAGCCCACTCGGCCAAACCATGGAGACACCACTCGCCCGAGTGGCATCAAGACGATGGCAAGCAGAAGTCCAGACTTACTGTAATTTTACAGTCGTTTCCCGAGTTCCGACTCGGCCGAGTGAAGAAGTCCCCTCGGCCGAAGCAAAGAAAGTCACTCGGCCGAGTGACTCCCGAGGAGCCGACCCCCAAAAGTCCGAAGTTACTGTAATTATACAGGGTTTGTCACTCGGTCGAGCGACATTTGTCACTCGGCCGAGTGAGCCGCGCTGCCTGTAGCGTAAACTGCGATTTTGAGGCTGCGCAGGGGCATTTTCGTCACAGTTTTTTGGGCGATTTTGAGGGGTATTTAACCCCAGTTTTAAACCTAGTTTAGGGAGCTTTTTCAGAACTTTTTGCAGCCCCTTTTAGATTACTTTTAGGAGATTAGATTGAGCTTTTAGGGGAGAGAGAAAAGTGTTATTTTGTTGGATGCTATTGAATCTCTATTGGTTTGTCTCTCTCTCTATCAAAAACTCCATTTTTATTGATATATTGAATATTGCAATGAATTCTACTGATTTTATTTGTGAATTTCTATTGAATTTTATTATGAATTGTGAGTAGTTTTATCATCTTAGGGCGTAGGGATGAACCCTACGAACCCTATTTCTAATTTGTGATGAATTGGTGAAATTATTGCTAGAAGTGATTAGGGTTAGTTTGGGATTGATTTAAGACGAATAGCTAGGAATTCATACCGATTGGGATTTGCAAGAGATTGGATCCCAACTCGATAGGAAGCCCTAGAAATTCGAATTGGGTTACAATTAGATTTCTCCGGAATCGGTTTACAAGAGATTGGACCGAAACTAGGGATTTCGATTGCAATTCTATACCAATACCCGTTTGCAAGAGATTGGACGGGTAGGAACTATCCCAACCTAGGTCGTAGCTCGAGTTTGCACGAGAGTGGGCTCGAGATACGATTGGGCGATGATGTTGTTCTTCACGCTAGCTTGCCTAGGCTAGGGTTTACAAGAGATTGGACCCTACCCTAGGTTTGCTATAGACCGGCAATAGCGCGAGAGCGTGAGCTTGGTTCACATTTAGTTGCAACTAGTTCACTCGAATTTCAAGACTAGCAATTGTCAAACCTACGAATCACAATGACGAGATACGGTTTGTAGCGGGGATTCCATACCCCCTAGGAGTCTTTATTTATCCGATATTCCTTTTATACAATTGAACGACTGTGACCGCTTTATAGCGAACATTTCTCGACTGTTCTTATAGCCAGGTGGATTGGAGAGGACACTGTCATTTGGCCTCCTCGTGTTCGATACCCGCTCGCCGCTACACCGTGTGCTTGCGGTAAGACTAGCGAGTCGCGTGCCCCGGTTACATTTTCGCGCATCCTCGGGGCTCCGATCACGCTTCCTCCAAGGGTCAAAAGATTTGGACTTACATTATAAAGTATCATCCTCTAAGTTTATGCAATGCAGGTTACTGGTCCGATCCCTGTACTGAGAAGTCACAGACAAGGTACCTACAGTGGGATGGCCATCTACTGCAGATCTGCAAAGCAACTTATGAAGGCAACATCATCCTATCATTCCGAGATCCTCACCATTCCAGAGTCACACTAATGGTGTATTTGAGGGCGCCTGGTGGTACATCACATCCTAGTGACGATTGGGATAGAGGCCGGTATTGTAGAGCTGACCACATAGTCTGAAAACCCACATCAGAGGCGACGAAACTTAGCACACCTCTCCAGAGTTTCTGGATTCAGCAGCTGCTCAATGGTGATAATATTTGTAATCTGTGTATACCTTCGGAATGTTGCAAATAGGAGTAATGAGATAAGCCTAAGAGATCTAAAAGCCTAATGGCTTTTACAGATCAGGGGGAGTTGAGGCAATTTGTACTCTTTTCCCTTAGCTATGGTTTTTTCCACTGGGTTTTCCATAGCCAAAGGTTTTAACGAGGAAAATCACATCAACTCGGGATCCTGAAGTATCCACCCCTCTGTGACGCTCAGAATCCAGAAGTATTCATGAGCAGAGTCATTTGTACAAATCAGGGGGAGTTAAAGAGCGTTTGTAATCTTTTTCCTTAACTATGGTATCTCCTACAGGGGTTTCCATAGCTAAAGGTTCTAACGAGGCAAATCTCACCAACTCAGGATCTTGAAGTATCCACCCCATGTGAGACTCTACTATGCTCAGAATCCCGAAGTATTCAAGAGCAGAGTCCACTTTTATGGCTGGATAAGGGGGAGTGTTGTGAACGGTTAAATACCGGAGTTGGTTATGATTCTGGGCTATCTTAGAGATATGCCCATATCAATGTAACACATATTTGTATTCTCCCCACTTGCCTATAAATAAAGGGCTGGGGGCTCCTCCCCCAGTAGTTGATTCATAACAATTTTGACTATATGAGATAATGTTAAAATGAGGCCACTTGTAATTTGATGCTTTAAATAATTATTTTATGTGATAAACTTTAGTAGCATGCAAATTTTATGTGATGATTTTAAAACAAAGTTTTTTGAAATAAAAATTATGTAATAAATTTTATAAAACTATTGATTTTTATTAAATAAAAATTTTATGTTTTTAAAATCATTCATATGATTTAAGTGTTAAATTATAAATTGCGTATTATTATTTATAGGATAAATTTTAATATGTTGTGCTTTTTTAATAATTATTTGATAATTATTAAATTGTTAGAAACTTTTTATGCGACATTTAAGTTGATAATTGCATGCTAATTTTATGTGATAAAGTTAGATTATGTGTTTTTAATGGCCATTCTAAATTCTTGCTTATTATTTGATGATTCAAGAAAACCATTTAGGTTAGCCATTAAAAACTCCTTTAAAATTTATACGATGAATTTTATAATAACATGCTATGTTTAATAAACAGTAACAACTTTTAAAGACATAATTCTTGATTAAGGTAGCCTCTTTTGACGATTATTATTTTAACCGTTATAATAATAATTTTCATTAAATGCTAGACTTTAACGTGGTGTAATTTGTATTTATTAAAATCCTAATAACGATTAGGATAGCACGTTAATACAAATGAAACCTTATAGTTGATAAGGACTTAATAAAATTTATTAACGAATCCTAATAAATTTTGAATTTTAAGGATTCCACTGGTTGATAGGATAAACTAGTTCTAATAAAAGCCTTTTAGTTGATGGCATATATATAAATGATAAGTTTCATTCAATGTACCATAATCTGGTCAATGTGCTTGGCTAAGTTTGTTGGATCACCCTAGCTAGACTGGGGATACGTGATCCTGGCTTAGTCAATTCTATGGTCGTGTCTGCTGGACCACAATGATGCGAATAATGATTATATAACACCCTCAACTATACCTAAGTCTAATACGTTAATAATCTTTTTCAAGATAAAATGTAGCCCTCCTTGTTTTAGAGTTCGACAACTATAGGATCCATGTTACAGTTGTTGAGCACACTCAAGATGTGACATGACAACCTTATAGAAACCAACTTCTTATTACATATGATGTAGTCTAAGCTTGACCCAAACCGTCGTGTCGTGAATACAGCGAGCGCCGACGTAAATTAAGCTAGACACAAAAACAAGTGTTTGACTAGGCTAGTCATTATGATTTGGATGAGCATACTCATGATCATAAGTGACTAGGGGTAAAATGATATAGGGTGTCATATATGATATGATTTATGAAGAGTTCATCTACCAACTGCAGATTCAAACAACTTGTTGAGCACACTCAAGGTTGTGAGACTCATGGTGGTTGGATCCCTCTCCCACAAGTTTTTAATTATAATAAATTTTTTATTATTACGGCTTAAAATTCTTTAAAAATAGTGGAAGAATATAGTTTAACAAAAACCTATTAAACTATACAAGAATATATGCTAATTCAATGTCTATTAATAATGCAGTATAGCGTCAGGATTAAAATTCATAATCGAGAAGAACATGCTAGATGGGACGAACTACAAGGACTAGCTGAGGAACATAAAGTTGGTCCTCTCGCTAGCTGGGATAGGATACATACTGACGGAGGATGCTCTGGAGAAGCCCGAAGAGGATGCCACCAACGAGGAGAAGGAAGCATACAAGCAGTACCAAAGGGATGCAGAGGGCCAGGTGCCTTACTCTGACCTCTATGACCAATGACCTGCAAAGAAAGCACGAACCTATGGATGTTCGGAGATGCTTTTAAATGCAGATGAAATGTATGGCTAGCGTTCTAGAGCTGCCAGGTTTGAGTTCACCTGCAACCTTTGGAGAGCCAAGATGACGACGGGCCCTATGCATGATCATGTTATAAAGATGATCGTGCACAGAGGGGATGGAGCCCAACTAGGATTTGTCCTCGAAAATGAAATGAGCGTGGACATATTCCTTAGATCTTTGACCCCTGACTTCAACCCGTTAATTACGAGTTTCATAATGAACAGCACTGAAGTGGATCTTCCTAGTCTCCTGAACTTGCTCCGGCAGTTCGAGGAGATCGAGAAGAAGCCAACAACATTGGTTGTCGGAGCTGCCCCTTCTCATCAGACTAAGGGCAAGGATAAGAAGAGGCAGACCCCTCAACCTGCGAAAGAGAAGAAGGGAAAGAAGAACAAAGGGGCACCGTCGAAATATGGGTGCTTCCACTACCACAAGCCGGGTCATTGGAAGAGGAACTGCAAGGTCTACCTTGCAAAGAAGAAGGGGCATGGTGATGCATCTACCTCAGGTACAAATCTTATTTAAGAGCATATAAATTTTCATAAAGCTTTGATACATGGTATACGATACTAGTATGATTATTAAGACATCTGTATACAGTCTACAGGTGCTTGAGGCAAAGGATGGAAGAAGTTTCCAACACGGTCAGCAATCAGATTAATCGTTGCTGATGGGGCCGTCTAAGGACTTCAGAAGATATCAAGAAGCAGTCGATATTTTTTATTTTTGAATAAATGTATTAATGTTTTATTTAAAACAATGATTGAGTGATTGTCACTCAAAGTATCTGTGATGAACAAATTTTTTCATTTCGAATGAAATCATTGTCTTGCTAATATCTTGACAAATATGCTCTGGTGGAAATATGATTTGTTATGAATGGATATTTTATTTGCTATGTATGGCTAACTGAGTTGTTGAGTATATTTTTTCTGAGCTGTCGTGAATGCTTCTGAGTTAATGAGATTAATTGGAGCTGTCGGTATATTTAACTAATCCAAAGTAACGAGTAAGTCCCATGAGGGTATAAATTAGATGTGATCTTAATTATGTGCACAATAAGAATAGTTTTTATTGGACTGCATTTATTACTTTAAGATAAAGATTAATGCAGTTAAATGAAATAACAGTGTCGGAAGTTTTGATTGAGTAAATTATCATTAAGACTCCTATAGATGGATCTTGATATGACTTATTTGTCAAATCAATCTGACACTGGTACATTCCATTTTAATTAATTCAGCACATATGGGGTGGTTATACTTAATAAATATTCTAAATAAGATTTAGAAATTTAAGTTGAAGTATTTAACCAAACGGTTCTCAAAGTCAGTGGGAGCGAGCATATTACTTAGTTCCGTTTTGACTAAGTAAAAGTTCCAAGTTATAAAACCATCTATATGTGACATCAAATCAAAAGAGTTTTGATTATGTCAAAGATATAGAAACTTTGGTTTCATTGATGTACTTGACATATTTGACACAAGAATAATTGGAATATAATATGAATGACTTGTAGGAATGATAAACATTACATCAAATTGTATATGCTAATCGATAGCTATACAAGAAGGAAAATCGTTGGATGAGATCCGAAGACGGTTTCGAAGGATCACCGCTGTGTGAGCAAATGGTTTATTAATAATAAGACTCTGTAATACTGCATAATAGATACGTTTTAGCAGATCCCTTTTAGGTTTGACATATGAACGTCCGTAGTGACTGATATGCTATAGCTGTATGAGATACCGAGATAAATAGCCTAAGTGCAAGTGGGATATGTAGGAAGATATATGCCCTTGCGGCTATTTATCCGAAGAAACATCTTATTCAAAATATAAATGGTACTAATTATCCTAGTATAAATTCAATGAATTATATACTTGGAAAATTTCCTTAGACTTAAAGTGAGGTCATTACATATCTAGATGTAGATCTCGATTATGGGAAGTGAATGACCGATAGGAACTTAAGTCTTAAAACGTTCATGGTCATTGACGTCCCCCGTGTTTTGTGCGCATCAGATGTGTGCAAAATATAATTGGGGGCGTGAGGTTTAAATATTTATAACCGCAAGCGCACGGTGTTGTAGTGTGGCTTGGCGGTCGAACTCAGGGAGGCGTGGTTGTGCTTGTGTCAAGAAGGATCGGATTCACCCCATGGGCGAGCTAGCCCGAATCGGATGATGGGTTGTCACGGAAAATGGAATGCGAGGGATAACAATATAAAGGGAAAACCTGGGACTTCGGTTTCCACCCTATCGTGCGATTCTCGCCGATACGGCCTACGGGTAGGATAGCGATCGGAATTAGGGTCTAATGGTGAGACGTTGCCTCTAAGAGTGGTACCAGCGTCCCATGGGCCCGATATTCCGGTCGATGCCTAGGATGATACGCCGGACTTACCGGGTTCGGTCAGTGGGCATTCACATGTCCATTAACACTGACCGACTCCGGGAGCACTAAGATCGCAACGATAACTCCCAACGCCTCATCCTGCCGCTCCCTGCGCGCTAGGATTCGACGTCTACGCTAAGGGCGTGAGCTACGGCTAGGGAGTCAACCGCCAAGTTTATTCCCCCTTGGCCAAACGGTCAAAGGCGGTCTTTTTCCCGCCGATGACAATAAAACACCCCGCGTAACCAGTAGATTCCTAATCCCTATCGATTTCCTAGTCCTATGGACGCATCGGGAAGGACACACGAAGGGGTTTCCACCAAAATCCCAGATTTGGGAACTACTCACACATATTTACTAAAAAGCGATCTAAAGAAAAATCGACCGTTAAAAACATGATCAAGCGATTGAAAAGCAGTAAGAGCAATGCTAATAACACTATATTAAAGTTTGGTAAAGATCGGAAAACTTACAAATATCTCAAAAATTACAGCCGTCAAGAGAGAGAAAAAACATCAAAAAATAACAACTCTCGTTTCTGGAAAACCTAGGGGTCCTATATATAGAATACGAAATCACCCGATCGGTTGAAAAGTCAACCGATCGGGTGACCTGCTTCGTTTCTTCGGCAGCTCAGTACAGACTTCACTCAGTCATATGGCACTGTCGGTTGAGAGTTGAAGCGGATCGGTTGGATCTTCGTGCCGTCGGGTGAACTGGTCGGTTGATCTCTCTGTGCCTTGGTTTCGGAGAACTGGCTACAGATGAACCGATCGGGTGAAGGTCACCCGATCGGTTGGCATTCAGCATCAAATTCTAGAGAGTTGGGACGTTTGAACCGGTCTCTGAACCGACCAGTTGACTTTCCATCTGCTCTAGCTTGTGTCCGGGTGGTGCACGCGTGCATCACTCGATCGGTTGGAAGTGACCAACCGGTCGGGTGAGGGGCTGAAAGCTGCTATCTTCGTCGTTTTACCCCCTGGATCATGCGTGACTCCTACCGTTGCTCCGGGGACTCACGATATCTTCGTTATATGTCCCTTACACCAGTAAACTCCTGCAAAATACAAAAAACACGGAAAAGTGAAAGAAAATAAGAAAACACGAGAAAACGAATACAAGATGGTGGAAAACAGTAGAAAAACACAAAAGAAGACGTGCATGAATATATGAAATATAAACGCACGTCAAAATCCCCCAAGCTGAACCATTCCTCGTCCTCGAGGAAGACGAGTGAGAGTAGGAGCTCGGAGGGAGAAAATAGAGAGGAAGAGAGGAAAGGAGAAAACAAAGAATCCTAAATCGCCCGTTAGAGCCAGCAAAATCAAAAACACACACCAAGCTAACAAACGCCAAATCACACCACTAAACCGAGGAATACGAGTCCAGACAAGTGTCGTGGGCCCACGCCGTGAAGCGCGAGTGAGTGTGGTCGTGTGCTAGCAAACGGTGTCGATATCTACATTGTGCAATAAGCTCCATATACACAAATCCAAGTAATGACCCAAATATCGATTCGATTTAGAAATAGCGGTGAATATATGGCTCAAGCTTGCAAGAGAAGAGTATGAGAATAGATATGCATCATGCGTCATGGACTCCACAGCTAGGGGCTTGGACATCACCACACTATCATCTAGATAATAGCTAGAAATTCCCTATTCCAAGTGTTTTCGAAAGCGATGGGGGTTGAGATGATGTGGAGTAGAACACTCGGTGCAAATTCTCGCCTTCCCTTTATTCTCGGTAAGTAGGAAGATATTCACACTCATATATATATATATATATTTTGGTTTTGGATATATGTATATTTTTTTGGCTATACAATTTTCTCTTTTCTTTTCTTTTTGGGTTTTTTCTCGTTTTTTTTGAAATTTTTTTGGATTTTTGGCTATACACATGTGTACTCTCCCAAGTGGGAGAACGGTACACGACGAGGGGATTTGTACCAAGTAAAACAAAAAAGAAATCGGGTTCTAGACACTTGGGCAAGGGAGATATTTTACTAATCAGAGCATAGGCTAAATGGGTTATCCTGGTCCTAACTGTGGAATCCCGACACATGCGAAATGAAGTATACGATATATATATTCATGCATACAGAAGCATGTAGGAGAAGCAAATACCGCATATTCAAATCGTAACATGATAATCTAGGGGTCATTCCTGGACAGGTATATAAAATAAAATCACAAAGTAGAAGCACACCAAAAGCTAGTCACGACACACGACTCACAAAAAAGCAAAGTGGACCCACGATGCATGAAATGCAAGAGGACTCGATATCCTAGGGTTAGTGAATGTGATTATCGATGCCATGCTAGGTGTGTGTGATTTTACGACAATTCATCATAGGGTTCATCTCTAGGAGAAGGAGATGAAAAAGAAGAAAAGAAAAATAAAAACACGATGAAAAGGACTCAAAAACGAAAAAGAAAGACTCAAATGACGCACAAAGTGCGACTCCCCCAAGCTGAAATTTGCATTACCCTCAATGCAATAAAAGTGAATACGGGAGGGCAAAGAAAATGGGGGGATACGCACCGACACAAAAAGATAAGAAAGACAAGAAAAACACACAAACGGAACTGAAAATAAAGAAAAATCATACCACACGACATAAAAATAGATAAAAGAAGATAGAAAATGGCACGAATCAATAGATAAAACAAACACACACAGAAAACAGTACACGACGACACACAGAAAAAATTTACTTCCCCCAAGCTAGACATGACAATGCTAGCAAGATGATATGATCGTGAAAATGCAGAGATATGCAAGGGGGAGGTCAGAAAACAAAATAAAATCAAAAAGCAGGAGATGGGGAGTCCTCGCCCTCCTCGGAAGAGGGTGTGGAAGGGTGGTCGGGGGAGGCGGGGGGTGTGCAGAGAAGTGGGGAAAGAGGTGGAGGAATAGGTGCAGTGGGGGTGTGAGTGATGGGTGTGGAGTGTCGGTGGAGGTGGGTGGTGGTGGAAGTACGACGATCAAGGCGGTGGTAGAAGGGATAGAAATGGGGAGAGAAGATGTGATGGTGGCGGTAGTGGATGGCGGTAGGAGAGATCTGGATCGCACCTGCAATTTCTTGTGGCGCACATATGCAGTGACGGTGGAGGAAGGAGGAGGTGGTGTGGGGGCGACAGAAGTGGTCTTGAGAGGAGAAGTGGATACAGGAATGGGAATAGATGTGGGTGGGGGAGATGATCGCCTAGGTAGGGGTGAAGGAGGTGGGGATGGGTGGGATGGTGGAGGAGAGGAATGTGATGGGGGAGGTGACGATCGTCGAGGTGGTGAAGGTGGTGGTGAGGGGTGTGGTGTGGGTGGTGGTGGTCTGTGGACGTGAGTGAGAAGGCAGAGGATGGCGGCCACGTTCCTCTCAAGTGCGAGGAAACATGGGTGAGTGAGAAAGGAGGACAGTGATGGGTTCGAGGGGACAGAGGACGTGGCAAGAGCACGGAGAGCAACGATCTCGCCCTCGAGACCAAGACGAGCAGAGGTCTGGCGGCGACCAAAAGAAGTGGACTGACGTGAAGTGAAAGTGGTGCTGGGAAGTGATGTGGAAGTAGTGCCGGTGGCAGTGGTCATGCTGGCACTGGACACAAGGCCTGAGATGGCCTCAGAAAGATCCTCAGCAGTGATAGGGCCAGGAGCACAGGTGGTGTGACTAGGGCCAGCCCCGATGTCTCCTCGGGACGCAGGGATATCCTGCTCGCCTAAGCGGGGGGAAGGTGGTCTGCGTGCGTCATGGGGAAAGAAAGGAAGGCGCAACCCCGCTAGGAACTCGGGATCGGGCGGAAAAGTCCAATCTCCCACTAAAGCTATAGTCATGCAAGTGGGGTTGGGGAGAATGGTGTAGGGGGCTGGGGGTGGCCGTAGTTGAAATCGAAACGACGATCAGGACGGGGCTTAATCGTATGAATATGCCACAGGACATCAAGATCTAGAAGTGAGGGTCCTGCGGCAGTGGGAAGACCTCGGGGGATGGGGATATTAAATTGGGGAAAGAAGCAATGATAGTGATTATTCCCCCACAACAAAGCTTGTCCTTGCCGGCCCGGCAAATTTTGAGGACCTTGTGAACAAGCCAGTCGCCGGCATGGACGGGGATAGTAGGGGCCCTAAAGCTAATCACATCATCGTCTCGAACGAAAGGGAAAGTCATGGCCCATAGAATGAAAAGATCAGGGATGGTCAAGGTGCCTGACTCATCCCTGGGGAAAAATGCGGAGGATATGATCCGATGGACCAGACGGAATATAGGATGGATGATTGAGGAGGCCTTGGCCTTACCTCGGGGATAGTGAGGGAATAGGGTAAGGCGGAACCAAAACTGATCGACGTCGAATTCGGGTGGATACCCGTAGTGTCGGATAACATCGTCCCCAAGAATAGAGAAACCAAATATATTATTGATCGTGTTCAGGTTGGTGTGGATGGTTTTGTTACGCACCCGAAAAATGACGATCGATCCCGACTCACAAATGAGTGTGGAAAGAAATTCTAGTGTGAGGGACGGGTAAGACACTGCGGTGGCGTTCAGGAAGGCTAACCAACCTAAGTTTGCGAAAAGAGTCTCGACCTCGGTGAAGACACCGAGATCGACAAGCGATTGGGTGTGGGCGAATTTGGTCGACAGATGCCCCCGAGCATCAAGCCTAAGGTAGAAGTCCTTATGCTCTTGGTTCCTAAATTGATACCCATGCGGGCCCATCATTGGGTCCATAGGGGGGATAACAGGTGGGGGAGGGGCTAGTGATAGTGCACGTGGTGTATTGGGAGGAGGACGTGTTTGTTTGCGTCTCTTTAGAGACGGTTCCTCCTCCCGTAGGATACCCTTCCCCTTATCTCGTTCCCAGGCCATAGTGGGTGCATGAGTGTGATGCAAATGAGTGTAGAATACGATAAAAGCACGCACACACAAACAATTAAGCAAGTAGAAATTCTAGGGTAAAAAGTAAAATTTGAGCAGTGGAGCGAAGTTACCTAGCAGAGATTGGAGTTCCTTGCTTGAAGTTGACCCAACACCGTGCAATTGGACGTAGTGTGGAGCCGAGGCACTTCTTTTCAGCGAAAATTCGAAAATGGGGGAGATGGTGGAATTAGGGCTTGAGAAAGCGAAATAAGAGAGAGAGAGAGAGAGAGAGAGAGAGAGAGAGAGAGAGAGAGAGAGAGAGAAAAAACGATGGAGAGATGGAAGGGGTAGGTGGAGAGAGAGACTAGAGGGGAGTGGAGGTTGTGGGAGAGGGTTTTCCGGCCGTTGGGAGAGCGGGGAAGATGAAACGACGACGGGAGTTGCGAGATCGGGCGAGAAAATGAACGGTCGGGGCGGGGGTTTATTTATAGGGTTTAAGTTGAACCGATCGGGTGAGTTGTCACCCGATCGGTTGACTTATAGGTCGAGATTTTCAGCTGAAGAGGCGCTACTGGCGAACCGATCGGTTGGCCGCTCCATAAATATTTCCGAGAGTTTGGTGTTGTTCACCCGGTCAGTCAACCGGTCATGCTTCTCATTACCCGATCGGTTGACAAAATCTGAAAATTTCCCGAGACTTTAGCCCCAGTTCACCCGGTCTGCCAACCGGTCTCACACGTCTTCACCCGATCGGTTCGTTGAGTGACTGATACGGCCAGTAGCTGATACATCCCAACTGATCGGGTGAGTTATCAACCGATCGGTTGGGGCCTTGTTTTCTGCAAAAGTCCACAAATGGCCTAAGTCCCTCAACGAAAGTTCTTGCGGCTGGATTTATTTATTAAAATTGATGAAATAAAGTTAATAATAGTCCTAAAAATTGGAAACAAAGGTTTAGAGCATGGGTTGCCTCCCATGAAGTGCTTTTGTTTAACGTCGTTAGCTCGATGCCCGTAGATGAAGTTCAAGGTGGGTGATACGGTGATGCCCAAAGTCTGGCATCGCTTCAGCTTTAGAGCTGGTAGCTTTTGGTGTAGTCGGTGGCGACAAGAAAACTTGTTCGACGACTCTCCCTTTGTTGACGGGGCCCGGGGGCTTCTCCCTCATATTGGCATCCACCGCCACTTGTTTAAGGATCCGGACCTCACCCCCGGTGAGCCCCATGGGCTCTTTGCCTTTTCTCCTCATAGGAGGAGCCTTTGGGAATCCGGGAGGGATCGTGTGCGCCACATCCGCTTTCCCAGCAGCGTCCTCATTCTTCGGGCCATCCCGTTCTTCTGAGTCCCCCAAGCTTTCAGGGGATTTCTTGAACGAATTTCCCAGGAGCTTTCCTCCACAGCTCTCTCTTCTTCTAACTCCAGCACATTGCATCTTGGATCATCCGGGGGATCTGGGTGCCTCATTGACAATCCCAAGTCAAATTCGACTTTCTCATTACCGACGTTAAGGGAAAGCTTCCCATTCTTCACATCGATTAATACGCCAACAGTGGCCATGAAAGGCCTTCCAAGGATGATGGGGGTGTGTGCATCTTCAGGCATGTCCATGACAACGAAGTCCACAGGCACATGCACCCCTCTAACATTGATAGGGAGGTCATCTACAACCCACACTGGATACTTTACCGAATGGTCTGCAAGCTGTAGGGTCATTCCGGTGGGCTCCAAGTCGCCCATTCCTATCCTCTTGAACATCAACAAGGGCATCAAACTGACGCTCACTCCAAGATCGACGAGCGCACGATGTATCTTTACATCCCCGATCGCGCAAGGGATAGAGAAGCTCCCTGGGTCTTTAAGCTTAGGAGGATTTGCTCGCTGGATAAGAGCACTACATTCTGTCGTCAGAACGATCTTCTCCTTTCTAGAACCCTTTGTCACCAGATCCTTGAGGAATTTCGCGTAGGAGGGTATCGTCTCTATAGCTTCAAGGAAGGGGATTTGCAAGCTTAGATCTTTTGACCATGGCAAAGAATTTGCCATACTTCTCGTCTATTTTGGCTTGGGCTAACCGTTGCGAAAAAGGCACAACGGGCTTGAATACCCTTAGGTTCCCTTCCTCATCCTTCTCCTTTTTCGGAGCTCCCTCCGGAGTTGTTGGCTTTGGCGACGAAGCACCGGCATCATTCAATTTTTCAATCGGTCGCTCCATGACCAATGGTGCTTCCGGTTCCTTTGGGGGCACTCTTGTGGGGATTTGTGTTCCGCTCCTCAAGAAGATAGCGGACATGTTCGCATGCTCGTGCGTGAGTGCCAAGGTCTGATTTGCTCCCCTCAGGTTCACCTCCGGTTGTGGCGGTAATAAGTTTTGCGACATTGAAAGGTTCGCCAATTATAACCCCAGCTGGGTTACTTGGTCCATGAGAGCCCAGTGTCCCATTTCCAGTTTCAGATTTATCTTCTCCTAGTTGGTGATATATTGAGTCAAAAGGGACTCAACCGGAGAGACGGCCCTCTGCTGGCCAAATTGCTGCTACTGCTAAATGGGCTGCTGATTCCTTGGAGCATATTACTGATATTGTTGTGGAGGCTACTGCTGCTGAAACTGCTGCTGCTGAGGCCTAGCCGGCTGATATATCTGTTGTTGCTGCGGCTGAGGCGGCGGATATACTAGCTGTTGCTGCTGATACGGTGTCCGGTAGCTAAGGTTGGGGTGGTTCCGGTTGTTCGGAGAATAGGCCGGATTGGAGTTGGTTCATGGTGGAAAAGGAACATTCCCCATAGGATTGTAAAATAAAGCGCTCTCCTGGTCCACCGGTGGTGAAATGTCACCTCCCTCGAAATCCCCCATGACTTCGGATTCCACCGCAGTAATCTGTTGTGCTCCGGTGCCACCGACGCCTACCATCAAAGCAGAGATCTGGGTCGACAGCAAGTCAAACTTGCTGGATAATCGGTCGACATCCTCGACCCTATGGATTCCCCCAGATCATGGTGTTGCACGCTCGTCGCACCACCGCTCATTGTTCGATGCCATGTTTTCCAGAATCTGTCCGGCATCTTCTTCGCTTCGGGACATGAAGGACCCTCCAGCCGCCGCATCCATCGAGGATTTTAAATCGTCCCTCAACCCATTATAGAACAGATTTATGATCTACCACTTGGGGAGCTCATGGTGGGGACATCTCCGCTGCATTTCCTTGTATCTGGTCCAGGCTTCATGTAGAGACTCGTGGCTGGCCTGGGAGAAGGAGGAGATCTCACTCCTCAGCTTTATGGTCTTCCCAGAGGAAAGAACTTCGTTAGAAAGGCGTTTGAAAGCTTTTCCCAGGTGTTGAACGTATTTGGGTCCTTCCCCCTAAGCCATAGCTTGGCCTTATCCCGCAGAGAGAAGGGAAATAGCTTCAGACGGATCGCCTTAGTTGTGACACCATTTATCCGGAAGGTGTCACATTTCTCCAAGAAGGAGTCCAAATGTTCGATGGGGCTCTCCATGGGTGCCCCCGAGAATTGATCCTACTGGATCCACGTCACCAAAGATGGCTTAAGCTCGAAGCTTTGCGTCGTAATAGCAGAAGGACGGATGGCGGAGGTGGACTCGATGGATGGCATCGAGTACTCCAGCAGGGACTTGTGAGGTGGGGTGTTCTCCCCCATGGTTTTCGGCTCTTCTCTTCTTTGCTTCTCTGCGGCAAGACGCCTTAGGGTGGCGTTTATCTCCAGATCAACGGGAATCAAGTCGTCGAGACTTCTTGAACTCCTGCGCATTAAAAACAACAAACACCCGTGAAGCGAAAAGTGGGAAAGAAACAGATAAAATAAAAGATAAAAATAAAAATAAGAAAATAAAATATAAATGGAAAAAGAAGAATGCGAAAATTATCGCGAGATAGTGATGTGAGCTAGACTCAAGGGTTCATGAAATCCTAAAATAACAAGCACGTTGCCTCCCCGACAACGGTGCCATAAAGCTTGACATCCCCCGTGTTTTGCACGCGTCAGATGTGTGCAATATATAATTGGGGGCTTGAGATTTAAATATTTATAACCGCAAGTGCACGGTGTTGTAGTGTGGCTTGGGGGTCGAACTCAGGGAGGCGTGGTTGTGCTTGTGTCAAGAAGGATCAGATTCACCCCATGGGCGAGCTAGCCCAAATCGGATGATGGGTTATCACAGAAAATGGAATGCGAGGGATACCAGTATAAAGGGAAAACCCGGGACTTCGGTTTCCACCCTATCGTGCTATTCTCGCCGATACGGCCTACGGGTAGGATAGCGATCGGAATTAGGGTCTAATGGTGAGACGTTGCCTCTAAGAGTGGTAGCAGCATCCCATGGGCCCGATATTCCGGTCGATGCCCAGGATGATACGTCGGACTTCCCGGGTTCGGTCAGTGGGCATTCCCATGTCCATTAACACTGACCGACTCCGGGAGCACTAAGCTCGCAACGATAACTCCCAACGTCTCATCCTGCCGCTCCCGCACGCTAGGATTCGACGTCTATGCTAAGGGCGTGAGCTATGGCTAGGGAGTCAACCGTCAAGTTTATTCCCCCTTGGCACAATGGTCAAATGCGGTCTTTTTCCCGCCGATGACAATAAAACACCCCGCGTAACCGATGGATTCCTAATCCCTATCGATTTCCTAGTCCTATGGACGCATCGGGGAGGACCCACGAAGGGGTTTCCACCAAAATCCCAGATTTGGGAACTACTCACACATATTTACTAAAAAAGCGATCTAAAGCAAAATCGACCGTTAAAAACATGATTAAGCGATTGAAAAGCAGTAAGACAATTCTAATAACACTATATTAAAGTTTGGTAAAGATCGGAAAACTTACAAATATCTGAAAAATTACAGCCATCAAGAGAGAGAAAAAACAGCAAAAAATAACAACTCTCGTTTCTGGAAAACCTAGGGGTCTTATATATAGAATACGATATCACCCGATCGGTTGAAAAGTCAACCGATCGGGTGACCTGCTTCGTTTCTTCGGCAGCTCAGCACGGGACTTCACTCGGTCATATGGCACGGTCGGTTGAGAGTTGAAGCTGATCGGTTGGATCTTCGTACCGTCGGGTGAACCGGTCGGTTGATCTCTCCGTGTCTTGGCTTCGGAGAACTGGCTACAGATGAACCGATCGGGTGAAGGTCACCCGATCGGTTGGCATTCAGCATCAAATTCCAGAGAGTTGGGACGTTTGAACCGGTCTCTGAACCGACCGGTTGACTTTCCGCCTGCTCCAGCTTGTGTCCGGGTGGTGCACGCGTGCATCACCCGATCGGTTGGAAGTGACCAACCGGTCGGGTGAGGGGCTGAAAGATACTATCTTCGTCGTTTGACCCCCTGGATCACGCGTGACTCCTCCCGTTGCTCCGGGGACTCACGATATCTTCGTTATATGTCCCATACACCGGTAAACTCCTGCAAAATACGAAAAAATACGGAAAAGTGAAAGAAAACAAGAAAACACGAGAAAACAAATACAAGACGGCGGAAAACAGCGGAAAAACACAAAAGAAGACGTGCATGAATATATGAAATATAAACACACGTCAGTCATAGATGTGTCGAGAAAAGGATATCGGTACATCAGGTAGACCATTGTGTCTTTGTCTTACCCTAAATGGTAATGATGATCTCATAGTCATTCGACCTAGCGAAGTCGGAGACAGGGCACATGTGCTTATTAAAGAATGAGTCCACTGAATGACACAATCACGAGTTATTAAATGGTTAAACTTTAATTAAACTATCATTAATAACTCTATTGTGATGATAGGCAAATTGGTCCTTAAGACAAGTCTTTGTATGAACATTTACGTAAATAGTGTCAACTAGATCTATGATTTAGCTTCGAGGCCAAACTTGCTGAAAGGTCTTAAGTTGGGTGACACCTGAAGCATACGAGGTAAGTATATGACTAAGATGGATTCGACTCTTCCGTTAAAGGAAAGTTAGTGTCATAGTCTCAGTACGGTTCTTTGTGCTAAACCTCGGCCGAGGTACGTTGTAAGATGTGCAACGCGTATATAACAAATACCGAAGTATGCTGACCGCTGCTGGTGAGTAGGGTTGACAGTGTAGGATTGCAAGTATACACAAATACACTAGAAGAGGGTTGAATAGTGTATTATAAAAACTTGTTGCAAATAAAATGTTACTAAAATTTGCAAAGATGGAACAGAAATTAAATGACAAGAATAGAAAATAAACCAATTGCAAACACAAAGATGTATCTTGGTTCGGATTCTTTTGATCATACTCCAGTCCTCTACTCCCTGTAGAGATTTTCAATCCACTAAAATCACTTGCCCCGCAAGCACAAACTTTCAAAAATGGCGACACTCCATGTGTCCCAAACTTTGTACAATCTCTATAACTAGAGATTCAAACCTGTTGAAGAAATAATGAAATAGAAAACACCTATAGCCTTGGTATGAATATCAAGAATGAATTCAAAGGATGGTGTTTAAAAAGAGAAACTTCAATGTTTCAAGATGTGTAATGATGAAACATAATTGAAGTTCTTCCATTCTTAAACGAAGAGAGAAATCTAATGATTTCTTCTTACAAATAAGAAAATAACAACTAATGGCCAGAATGCTTAAGAAAATTAAAGGCTTGATTTCAACAAAATGAAAACAAAGAAGAGGAAAAGTGGTGTGAGAAAAGAGAGGGTGTACCCCTCTATTTATAAGATTTAGAAACGGTTCTGGACGGTTTTGAACGGTTCTGAACGGTTCAAAAAAAGTTACCAACGGATAGAAACTGTCCAAAAAATTACGGACTAAAACCGTCAAAAAATGAATTTAGCAGGCTAGTAAAATTCGTAGCCGACTAATTTTAAAACGGTAAAGAGACATAAAAAAAGTGGTGACGTGGATCAGTCAAAGGATAGATCCTTGTCAGAAAGTTTTAGATCAAAAGTCAAAGAAAATATGTTTAGTAGGCTAGGAAAAATCCTAGTCGACTAATTTGAAAAATGGGAATTTTGACTTAGATAAAATGGGTTGGAAGATAATGTAATTTTGAGCTTTGGGATATATGATATGTTATAGCCAAGGCCCTGAAGCTATCTAAAAAGTAAAATTACATCATTCCATAGATATGTTATCCAAACGTAATATGAGTAGCAAAGCTGATTATTCAGAGAGTCCTTGTAATCTGAACATATGCATAATGTGAATGAAATAAGCTTTATGTCTGCACCGCTGCATAGATAAAGTTAGTAACAGAATATAGATTGATTTGTCACATCAAAACCATATGGAATAGAAGATGGAATATACCAAGTTCCAACATTCTCCCCCTTTTTGATGATGACAAATAATTAAAGATATAATGTGATTCAATGCAATTATTACTCCCCCTGAATATACGGCAGATGTTCTCCCCCTTTGTCATCCACAAAAAGTGGCAAAACAAAATTAGCATGCTACGATTTTTTGTAGTCGACTAATTACAAAATGGAGAGGAATGCGCATAAAAGAACCAATAGAAGAGAGTAACAACCAAATAGATAAATTAATAGAAACTGAATGTAATACAATAGCAACTGAACCAAAACAAAACAATCCACACGACAACAAACAAACAAACAACACAATGAATGGAACAGAGACAAACGAAACATTACTAACACTACTAAACTGATTACATAGATATCATAACACAAACTAAACAAAAGAGTATATAGTTGATGAGACCAGATGCATGCAAACTAACGACCGATCGAAAAATTTCATGAAAAACACCAAAAAACAACAAAATACCCATGAGTGATACCCTAAACCGAACAACAAGACATCAGACAGCAAAAAAAGACAGTAGCAAGGCTGAAAGAACAACAGAAACTATGGATGATAGGACGAGGGGACATGAGAGGAAGGGCGGGGTCTAGTGCGGCAGGTCGAAATTATGTTCTGGGCTTCGAGGGTGGAGACGAGTTGGGACTGATTAGTTTGAATTTGATCGAGAACCTTTGAATGATGCTTTAGAGTAGCATTGTAAGAACTCATTTGCACTTGAATCCCTGTAAAACCTTCAGCTACAGTCTCGGTTAGGTGACAAATAGGGACATCGTTTGTTTCACGTGAGGGAGAAACTCCATCTTTCGAAGAAAGGAGCTTCTTGCTTGACTTGATACAAGATGAGCCTAGAAAGGCCACCGGCTGAGGCTTCGGAGTCGGAGTGGGAGTCTCGGCAGATGCATCATCATCATCATCATCATCGACATCGTCCTCTGAGTCGGATGGGGAAGATTCAGGATCCGACAAGCCCATGCTATGGATGGTGTATTCATCGATATTGATATTACTATGGACAAGATACTCACCATCAGTAGGGACAGCGAACGTGCGAAGGATAAGGGTGATTAAACACGACAGATAAAAGTGGGAGGTGACTCGTTTTGCAAAGGTAAAGTACAATATATGTCCCCAATGGATCAGATATCCAACCAAAATGGCGTAAAGGCAGTGCTCGAGAGATGAACTCAGGTAGTTTAGGGAGCTAGACTTCAGTATGAGATTATGGATTATGATTTTGTGGAGAAGACGGGCCTTGGGATGAAGTTTAGTGGCTGACATGTGAGGGATGAACTTTTGGGCTAACTTCGCAAGAATTGTAGGATCATTCATAGGAAAGGAGAGATGGCCATGAAAATCGGAGGGTTGGTTGATAATCGTGGCAATAGTCTTGCCCGACACCGTAAAGGAGACGTCACGAACCATGGTCGTGAATTGTTTCTGACAGCGGTAAACTGAGGTTTCACGGTTGGCATAGAACTCTTTGACAAGAGATGGATAATATGGGACTTTGTTGGCCAGAGACCAGAGTTGGTGAAGGCCGACGACTTCGAGGAGAGCTTTGACGTTGAGCATGGAGATAGTCCCATAGTCGAGAAAACGCTCTGGGTGAAAGCGAGTGGCTTCGAGCGATAGATAACGGTCCTTGGCAGAGGAGGAACGGAAACGAGAGGATGGGTCAGATTCGGCCATAGTGAGGAAATGAACGAAATGAAGAACAAAATGAAGGAGAAAGGTAAACAGAGGATAGAAGAAAATGTAGAATTCGAAGGAAATAAATAGAAGGAGGAGAGAACCGAATGGTTGCCATGATCAGTTGGAAGTGGAGGAGGTTCCTAAAACTGAATGGGTTATACCAATCGAATAAATTTCAAAATGAAAAACTGAACAGACTTGGGGATGAAGAGACGCAAGGGACGGTTCGAAAGTACCCGTTGTTTTTAAACAACCCAAAAAAAATCTTTAAACAAGAAAAAATTGAAAGAAGACAAAAAATTAAAGACGGTAGTTGGTTGTGTTATGCAAAATTTTTAAGAGGAGGTGAGTCCCATGTCATTGGAAATTGGTGAGAAGAAAAAAAAATCAAGGCCGAATTGAATAGGGGAGGACGGTTGGTAGAAGAGAACTAATGGGAAGGAACCACTTGGAATGAGAAATCTAATTCAAATAAAAAATAAAATGTCGAATTAAATTGGGGAGGACGGTTTGGTAGATGAGTGCAAATGAGAATAAGGCATTTATCTTAATTGGTATCCTCATACCAAGACAAGTCCTCATTCCAAGAGAGAAAGAGAAATAATGTCAGAGCACTTTCCAAAGAAGAAGAAGTGACTTCAATTTAAAGAGAGAAGTATGGTTAGTGAATGAAAATAATGATTGACCAATGAAAACAATGGTTGGTGGGCCAAAGCAAGGAGAACAAGCCATATGCAAGGAAAAGGACGGTTGCAAGGGAAATGCCAAATTCCAAGGAAGAGAGAATGAAAGTTGACCAATTTTCAAGGCCACAAGCCATATTCAAGGAGAGGGACGAATTAAAAGATAGTGTGTAAGTGTTTTATAAAAATTTTGTTTAAAAATATTTTCAAAATCGCATGTTTAAATGATCCGAGATAAAAACGAGAACACTTAGGTTAAAACAGTAAAAGACTAAAAGATAGCCACAAAAACTTGAAGACAGAAGAGATTTATAAATTTGTCGGCTACAAAAATTTGTAGTCGGCTAAAAATGAGTAATGACCGAAAAATTATAGAAAAATTCTCAAAAATTAAAACAAAACAACATACATATATATCAAGTTCAGATTCACTGATAATGCCAAAATTTCTTATTAGATTAATGAAAGATTCCTCCTTCAAAGGCTTAGTCAAAATATCGGTAATTTGATGTTCAGTGGAAATAAATTTTAGAATAATGTCTCCTTTCTCAACATGATTATCTAGAAAATGATGGCGTACATCAATATGTTTTGTACGTGAATGATGCACAAGATTTTTAGATAAATTAATAGCACTAGTATTATCACACCTAATAGGGTATGTTGAACAATCAATACCATAGTCTGAAATAGTTTGTTTCATCCATAAAATTTGAGCACATGCTAAACCGGCGGCAATATATTCTGCCTCGGTTGTAGATAATGAATCAGATTTTTGCTTTTTGGTAAACCAAGAGACTAAAGCATGTCCTAAAAAGTGGCATGTACCACTGGTACTTTTGCGGTTTGATTTGCAACCAGCAAAATTTGCATCACTATATGATAATAAATCAAATGTGCTTGTTTTAGGGTAAAATAAACCAAAATCAGAAGTATGCTTAACATATCTAATAATCTTTTTACGGCAGTTAGTTGTGAAAACTTAGGATCTTCCTGAAAACGTGCACATAAACATACTGAAAACATAATGTCTGGTCAACTAGCAGTTAGATAAAGTAAAAATCCAATCATGCCTCTGTAAAGATGGTGATCAACACTCTTACCATGTAAATCTTTGTCGAGGGAAGTAGATGTACTCATTGGAGTACGCTTTTCTGCAGAACTTTCTAAACCATAATGCTTGATGAGTTCTTTAGAGTACTTGCTTTGGTGAATGAAAATTCCTTCCTTCAATTGTTTGATTTGAAGACCAAGGAAGTAATTGAGTTCACCCATGTGACTCATCTTAAATTCTTTCTGCATAATCTTAGAAAAATCTTGACAAAGAGATTCATTAGTAGAACCAAAAATAATATCATCAACGTATATTTGAATAATGATTATGCCAGATTTTCTGTTTTTAATAAACAAAGGGGAATCTATTTTACCAATCGAATAACATGAATCTAAAAGATAGCTTTTAAGTCTTTCATACCAAGCACGAGGTGCTTGTTTGAGACTGTATAAAGCCTTTTTCAATTTGAAAACATGATTTTCTAAATTTTCATGAATAAAACCAGGAGGTTGTTCTACATAAACTTCTTCTTTAAGAAAACCATTTTAAAAAGCACTTTTGACATCCATTTGAAATAACTTAAAATCTTTAAAACATGCAGATGATAATAACATCTTAATAAATTCAAGGTGTGCAACTGGTGCATATGTTTCATCATAATCTATACCTTCTTCTTGATTATAACTTTGTGTAACCAATCGTGCCTTGTTTCTAATTACCTTACCAGATTCATCCAATTTATTTTTGAATACCCACTTGGACCAGTAACTGGATGATCTGAAGGTCGAGGAACTAATTCCCAAACATCATTCCTTTGGAATTGGTTGAGTTCTTCCTACATAGCCATGATCCATGAACTGTCATTACACACATCATTAAAATTCTTTGGTTCAATGGAGGATAGAAATACACACTGTGCCATTTGTTATATCTGTCGACGAGTTTTCACTCCATCTGTGATATCTCCAATGATTAAATCTGATGGGTGATTTGGAACTTGTGCAAAGGCTTTTGGAAGATCTAAAACAGACTCAATAGAAGGATTAATAGCACCATCATCATTAAGTTTAGCATTATCAAAAGATTTAATTACAGGTAATAAATTCTCTTCATCATCAATGATTGGAGAATTAGATGAGGGGGTCTCATCAAAAGTGACATGTAATGATTCTTCAACTGCTGTAGTTCTTTTATTGTATACTCTGTTGGCTTTACTACGTGTTGAGTATCCAACAAAATTTCCTTCATCAGATTTAGAATCAAATTTGTCAAGTGCATCTCTAGTGTTAAGAATGAAACATTTACACCCAAACACTTTAAAATAAGATACTCAGGGAATATGATCGAAGAATAATTCAAAACAAGTTTTGTTTAGAAATGGTCTTATAAGAACTTTATTCAAGATTTAACAAGCGGTTGGAACAGCTTCTGCCCAAAAATATTTTGGTAAGTTACTATCACAAAGCATTGTTCTAGCACATTCTTGAAGTGTTCTATTTTTCCTTTCTACAACTTCATTTTGTGGTGTAGCACGTGGAAAAGAAAATTATGAGTAATGCCATTTTCATTACAAAACTTAGTAAAAGATTCATTCTCAAATTCTCCTCCATGATCACTACGAATAGTAACAATGTTTGAGGATTTGATCTTTTGAATCTTTTTACAGAAGATGGAAAATTCTTTGAAAGCATCATTCTTAGTATGTAAGAATAAAACCCAAGTGTATCATGAATAATCATCAACAATAACAAATGCATATCTACTTTTATTCAAAGAGGCTACTCTTGAAGGACCAAATAAATCCAAGTGTAGGAGTTCTAAAGGTCTCTTTATAGAGATGATATCCTTTGATTTAAAAGAAGATTTGTGCATTTTTCTTGTTGACAATCATCAAAAAAATATTTGTGTCTGAAAGAAATATTTGGCATTCCAATAACTAACTTGTATTTTAAAATGTGTGCAAGATTTTTGAAATTCGTGTGTCCAAAACATTTATGCCACAAAAGTGTATCGTCTGATGAAATTAACAAACAATGATTGTGAGTGGCAACTGACATGCATAAGATATAAATATTATTCTTATGCTTGCCACACAAAAAAAGAAGACATCAGAATTATAAATGATGCAATCATGTTGTTCAAAAATAATTTTAAAATTTTTATCGCATAATTGACTAATGGAAAATAAATTATGTTTCAAACCCTCAACCAGGAGTACGTTCTCAATGATAGGCTGATCAGAGTTTCCGACTGTCAATACAACAGAAGGGTTATTTGTAACGGTTAATTTAGTAGCGGTTCCTAAAATCACTACTAATTACCTTTTTATCGCGGTTACGACCCGCTAAAAAATACTCCACATAGATCAAAGCGGGAAGAACAAAAAAGAGTGGCGGGGGTGGTTATTTTCAGTTGTAGCGGTTTCGAACCGCTACAAGGTGATAACAGGTAATTAATCAGAGCAATAAATCCAATTAGAGAAAGAAAACGAAAGTAATATTTGTTAATTTAACATTTTAGCAGGTTCGAACCGCTAATAATATAAAATGAATGGCGGGAAGACCGAAAGTGGTCGAGCGAAATTTTGTAGTTTTTATTAGCGGTTAGGAACTGCTACAACGATAAATAGCAGGATGTTTCTAGCATTTTTTCTTGGTTCAGGACCGCTAATAATAGAAGATGGCATTTATCACGGGTCGAAACCGCTATAAAAACTCTAATCTATAGCGGTTTAGTACCGATACAACCAAAATAAAAAAATAGTTAATCAAATACGAAAAAGTTAGGGTCAGTCGCAGGTCGGAACCGCTACTACCGCAACCCAAATTACTCTTTCTCCCACATCCCACCTGGTTTTAGGTCTAAGCAAAGAACGATGGAAATTTCGTCACCCGTAAAACAAAAAGAACGGCGGAAATTTTTTTCATCATCAGCAACCTTTCTTCTCCCGTAATTTTTTTAGCCATAACGACGAAGTTTCAACCCAAAGTTAGCTTTTGGGAGCACGGACGAACGAACGACGTTCGCAGGGCGTTCGCAGGTATGATGTTTTCTCTGGGTAAATTCTATGAACTGAAACAGGATGTGTCTAACCCCTAATTGTTTGCCACATATCACAGGCTTGCCACCCATACGGCGTTCACAGGCTTTGCTGCAAGCTTTTTTTGGGTTCGCAGTTATGATGTTTTCAGCCCTAATTATTTCTTGATTTAAAAATAGATGCTAAATGAGGATATTTATTTGTGTGAACTGCCCTAACTTTACCTGATTTCAGTTAGAAACTATTTGATAGTAATGTTAATACAATGTAATTTATGGAGAACTCAGGAACAATTGGTCTTAAATGGAGTTTATTTGGGCTCATATTTCCGTCTCGGTTTTCTTTCGACATCTCTTTCTTGTATGTTGTCAAAATTTGGCTTTAATGTCAGCGTTGGGAACTTTGTTCATTATGTCTTGTAGAGAGCTTCAACATGCTTTCTGAAGACTGATTCACACCTGTTTCAGAGTGTGTTTTCTCACTACAGTATCGTTGACTGTGGACTGCCCGGTCAACGTGGTCAAGGGGCCGATTAGGGTCCCTTGGGTGCGTCGAGCGTGTGTAGACGCGACGCAAATCGTAGATGTAGTCGACGCAGAGCACGTCAGCTGGGCCGGGTCTGGATCCTCAGCCTCTGGGGGGCTGAGGGGAAGCCTCGGCCCGGTGTGAGGTGCTCGGCCTCGGACGGTCGGACGACGAGGGGAAGCCTCTGTGCCTTGGCTTGACGCGCGACCGACGCGGAGCTGAGGGGAAGCCTCGGCTCGGATGGGTGCGCTCGGCCTCGGTCGGTCGGACGACGAGGGGTAGCCTCGGTTGTCTCACTTGGTGCACGGCCGGCGTGGAGCTGAGGGGAAGCCTCGGCTCGGATGGATGCGCTCGGCCTCGATCTCTCCTGGCGTCGAGGGGTGGCCTCGATGCCTTGGCTGATGCTTGATGGCGTTTGCCTGGTGTCGAAGGGAAGCTTCGGCACTTGGATCTAACGTCTTCCTGAACAGACGAGAACACTCGTCAGGGAGGCCGGACCTTGGTTCCGGCCAAATCCCCTCCGATGTCTAAGTCAGATGACAATCTGAAAGAGGAGGCTCGACGGGGACAGTTCGACTCGAGAGAAGATCGGAACGACGTCCTCCGGCGCGAGCGGGGGGAAGGAGATGAAGTGGGGAAACTAGGTAGTTGATGGAGTACCATAGGTTTTGTTACCTGAGATGCGGTCCTTTGTTCAGTCGTCCTCCTAGTCCTTTTATAGGCCTCTTGCCATGACTGCCCGTCATCCACGTCCTTCGCCCGCCCCCAATCGTGCCCCTTCGATCCGCCCCCCCACTCGCCACTCGCCCGCGCCGTGCCAGCACCTCCCCTTAATGGTCATAAAAGGGGCGGCGGATTTTGTGGGGGCGGTTATCCGTGGGTGAGTCGCACGCTTCCTGAGTCGGGCCGATTTGACGTTCGGGGGCCCTCTAATGGGCCTTGTCGGGCGGGCCCGATCTCGCAGATGGGCTTCTGATTGGTAGTCGGGTTTCTGGGCTCGTGTCTTTCGGGCTTCGGCCAAGTAGGCGTAACAATTGCCCCCATCGGTCGGGTCGATCGGCCTCGGCTGGTTCAGCTCGGCCGATGTGACTTCCACCGATTTCGACAGGCTCGTCAGTCGAAGCTGATTCATTAATTGGGCGTCTTCATGAGTCGGTCCGTTCGATACCTTCAAGACGCGGGTTCCGAAGCACCGTCGGCCCCCTGATGCTGCCACGTGTAACTACGGGTTTATCCCCACCGTTCGCGGGGTCGTCTTTGGTAGAGAAGCTGTGCGGGTTGTGAGCCGCCATCCCGTCATCTTCTTCTTCGTGTTGATCTTGATCCTGCCCGAGCTCTGCCCCATGTCGCCTTCCTCTGCCACTGGTTCGGGTCAGCCGGAGCGTGACGTCACTCCTAACCTGATGGGTAGTCCTCCTTCGGTGATTCGTCGGCATGGAGGCGAGCTTTCAGGGGTGCCTCCAGAGGTCTTAGCGTGGCCTTCGTCGGTCTGTGCCACCACCATCGGGGGTATGCGCTCCGCATACCTGCTTCCACCTTATTCGGCTCGTGCTCCCGGGTCCGACGAGCAGATCTGCCTTCCCGGTCCCAACGAGGTTGGAGTGTACGAGAAGTGCTTCCGCTACGGGCTCTGTTTCCCGCTCCACCCCTTTATCATCGAGTTCCTTCAAGCCTACAACGTGGGCTTGTGCCAATTCTGCCCCAACGCCATCGGGCTCCTCGTCGGGTTTGTCGTCATCTGCATGCTGAAGGGAGTGGTGCCCTCCCTCCGCCTCTTCGCCCAGTTCTACCGCATGAGTCATCACCAGTCGGGGGCGTGGATTTACATCAGCGCCCGTCCGAAGATGAGCCTTGTGTTGGGGATGCCGAGCTCCCTGAAGCGTTGGAAGGGGGAGTGCGTATTTGTCGTTTTCCCGTCGAGTGTACCTTTCCCGATTCGTTGGGAAGCGGCCGGCGCGATCATCCTTGATCTGGGTGACCCAACTGCCGCCGAGCTGTAGACGTCGAAGGCCCTGCTGGTGATTCCTTTGAGGGATCAGATGATCGACGTCCTCTTCAGCAGCTATAACTTGCGCAAGACTGTGTGGCCCTTGGGTAAGTTCTCCGAACGTTCACCATTCGGGGTTGCTCGGGCTCTTCTCGGCCCCTTACTTCTTCTTTGGGTGCAGGTGGATTTCCTCTCAATTCTTCTCCCGCTAGCCCTTATGTGCTGTCTGGTCGCTCCGGGACATGACCCAAAAGAACGGTTGTAGTTTTACCGCAAGTGCACGGTGTAGCAGCGAGCGGGATATCGAACACAGGGAGGACGAATGACTGTGCTTGCTCCGATCAACCTGGCTATTTAAGAAGAGAAGTTTGCCTTTGGCGATCCTGTCACAATCGTCAGACAAATGTGCGAAATATCAAATCAAATAAAGAACGTCTAGGGAATGGGGAATCCCCGCTACACACCATACTTCATAAATGTGGTTCATCGGTATCAAAATTGCTAGAATGAGAATTCGGATGAACTAGTTGCAACTGGATGTAGAACCAAGCTCACGCTCTCGCGCTGTTGCCGGTCTATAGCTATCCTAGGGTCGGGTCCAATCTCTTGCAAACCCTACCCTAGGGAAGCTAGCATTAGGATCAACATCATCGTCCAATCGCGCACCGAGCCCAATCTCTTGCAAACTCGGTCCACGATCTAGATTAGGATAGTTCCTACCCGTCCAATCTCTTGCAAACGGGTATCGGTATAGAATTGCAACCGGGAATCCTAGTATCGGTCCAATCTCTTGCAAACCGATACTTCGAAAATCCGACTCCAACCCAATTCGGATTTCTAGGGCTTCCTATCAAATTGGGATCCAATCTCTTGCAAATCCCAATTGATATGAATACCTAGCCATCCGTAGTAAATTGATCCCAATCTAATCTCTAATAGCAATTCTAGCTCAATTTCTACCAATTCATCACAAATATGAAAGTGGGCTTGTAGGGTTCATCCCCACGCCCCAAGACGTGGAGACTACTCACAAATCATAGCAAGATCACAAAAATAATCGTTGAGATAAGCAATAGAATTCATCACAACAATGATATAAACAATAAAAATAGAATTTTTAGGGAAAAGAGATGCAAACCAATGTAGTTCTTCAATTAATCCAACAAAAATCCAAGTTTTGCTCCTTCTCCAATCACAAGAATAAAGCTAAAAAACTAATCTAAAAAGCTGCAAAAAATCTAAGAGAGAGCTCCCAAAACTAGGGTAAAAACAGGGCTTAAATAGCCCCAAAAATCGTCCAAAAATTGTGACCAAAATGCCCCTGCACAGCCTGTTTTCCGTAGTTTTCGCTACAGGCAGCGCATCGCACTCGGCCGAGTGACAGAAGTCGCTCGGCCGAGTGAAAACCCTGCAATTTTCCAGTAAGTCGAGGCTTTCAGGGGTCTTCAGTTCGGGGGCGGCTCGGCCGAGTGAGTTGTCGTCACTCGGCCGATGACTTCACTGCACTCGGGCGGACGAGATTCTCCACTCGGCCGAGTGGGTCTTCTGAAGTTCAGGCAGCCGAAAAACAGAAACTTCGATGTTTTGGAAGGGCTTCGTCTGGGTGCCACTCGGGCGGACGTGGTATCGTCACTCGGCCGAGTGGGTCTTCTGTGCTCGGCCGAGTGCACAGGTAACTCGTGTCTGAACTGGTCGGCCGAGCAGTGTCTCGCTGGTCGGCCTAGTGGCTCCTCCACTCAGCCGAGTGGGACACAAAAAATGCCCAATCTGCTTATTTTGGCCTACTCGTCGCTCCTGCGACGTCCATTCTTCCGCTCCTCTCCAACAGCAAAATACCCCTCGGGGAGGTCGTTGGTGACCGTCTAGAGTAAGCGCATCTCGAGATCACTCCATATCGCGCCAAATCACCTGAAATGCGACAAAAACAACAAATCGTGAAAAGCATCGCAATATCGTCGATATATCGTGAAAAACATGATTTGGGCGATCTAGATGGCATGCAAACATGCGGAAAAAAGGTGTAAAATAAGGAGTGATCAAAATCCTCCAAGCTTGCCTCTTACTCGTCCTCGAGGAAGATAAGTAAAAGGCGAACCCGGTGGATTTGGAAAACGAAAACGGCGAAAAAAAGAAAAAATGAAAAACGAAATGAAAATAAAGAAGAGAGAAAGAAGCGAAGAGGTAGGATGCTAGATCATTTTCTCAGGACGTGGGTTTCACTTACTCTTATAGCATGCACCGAATGAGAAATACATGTCAAGGAATTTTATTTTGATATCATAGTATAATAGTGCAAATAGAAATAGAAAACCCATGAAAAACGATATAATCATGAAAAGCAGAATAATTTTAAAATTAACGTCGTCTGAATCATTTAAAGCGGTATACAAATCACAGATCACACACTTTTCAATTGAACGCTTTCTATCTGGAGTATAAGAGTATCACACTATAGAATAGAGAGAATAGAAAAGTATGGATTTCATGAAATGAGTGCTAGGCTTAGATTTCTGGATTTCGTAAAACTAAAAATAATCTCACCGAGTATAGGATATTACTTAGCCTAGGTTGTCGTGCAATGTCAAGTAGTCAATCTCTCACACATCAATGGATCCCCTCCCCCAAGCTTATCTATAAGCGTGGTGGCATAAAAAATATTTACATCCACATTTTTATATATAGCTCCAAAAGCAACGAAAAGAAAGAAGAAAGAAAGAAAGTGAGATGGGATCTTTTATTGAGGATTTTTCCTCTTTTTTTTTCAATAAGCAATATATACACAACGATCCCAACTCAGAGAGAGATAATGATGTACAAGAATGTTTTTCTCTCTTTTTTTTATAGAATAAGAGATTTGGAGCTAGGAATTAGTAGCGGGGGAAAATGCCATAAAATAGAATCACTAAGGGGAGATTCACCAATGATTTGAAAAGTAGAGAAATGATGTTCAAGATTTGTGGAGAAAGAAATAAATATAACTCTCGGTTCACTCTATAAGACATGCACGACAACTTCAGCAGGGTAATCTAATCTACTCAGTTTCGATCACAAAAAAGCTAACTAATCCAGATTTATCATAGCTAACATCATTCAATCATCCTGAAGTGAAGTGTACAATTCATGCATATAGAAGTGATATAGGAAAAGAAAGTCAGTACTCCAGATATAAGCATTCAATGCGTGAATCTTGGTGTGTTTTCTGTGATAGCATACATATGAATATTCAGACTCAGCTATCAATAAAATTTCATCCATTTTCATGCGGAAAAAGGTGTGGGTTACTATTCTAAATGCAAAGCAAGTCATAGCATCTGATATCTGAAATAAAACCTAAGACATGACAAATATAGCATGCATATAGAATAAGCTAAATCCAACGTCATCCTCATCACGGAAAAGTCATCTCTAGCATGAGATGAAAAAGAAATAAAGATAAAGGGAAAATAGAAACTATGCAATGCGGCACACAGGAAAATAAGAAAAATGTGATGCATGGCAAAATAAAAGAAAAGTGATGAAAAATAAGTGCAAAAGCGAAAAAATGGTGTGAAAAACTAAAAATAAAGGTGGCAAATCGAAAAAGAACGTGAGAACTCACTCCCCCAAGCTAAATGGCACATTGTCCTCAATGTGCAAAGTGTGGCACACCGAGAGACAAGCGATGGGAGGGGCGAGTGAGAATGCATGCATGGAAAAATGAAAAGAAAAAGGTAAAATAAAGAAATGAAAATATGATGCGGACATGATGCATGCACAGATAGGAGCGATACATAGATATAAGTGTCACCAAAAACTCTCCCTCTCTCCCAAAATAGATATAAGAAGATATGATCAAAAAGAGAATACCATAATAAGTGAGGGGAGGGGGGGTGTACAAAAAGTGCAACAGGACCTAGCAGAAACGGGCAGCACAACGGCAGGAATGGATCAAGGCATCAAGGGTGCCTAAGAAGGTGGTGCTGCGCCGTCTCCGTCCTGAGGCGGAGGAGGTGGTGGTGGTGGTGTAGGCTGCTGAGCAGGGGTGGGCGTGGAAGTGGAAGCAGGTCTAGTGTGTGTGGAAGTGTGTGTGGGAACCTGCTGGGTGGGTGGGGGTACGCGTGGGAGACGCTCCAAGACCTGTGTAAGGCAGTAATGGATCTGGGGGATCAGCTCGAAGCGTCCAGCCATCGCAGAGACGGTGGAGGACAGGGTCCTAAGGTCACCTCTAAGACCACTCACCGCCAACTCAAGAGCACGTATGCTCTGCAGTACAGTGTCGGGCGGGGGTGGTGCAGAGGGACGCACCGGTCTAGGCTGTGCAGGGCGAGGCTGGCGTACGTGAGTAGAGTATGTAACGGGCTCAGCAGGGAAGGGGACAAAAGGTGCCGTGCCTGCAAATGTGGGCCTGGCCTCAGTGTGAGGCCGGGACGCGCAGTGAGAAGTGGAGGCAGCGGCAGCGAAAGAAGAGTGCAAAAGTGGCTGCGAGGCGGCTAGAGAGGTCAGTGGCACAGAAGTGTGGACAGACGCCACGACACTCTCAGAAAATACAGCAGGGGTGGAGACAGAGGTAACTACCGCTGGGGCGGAAGTGTGTGGACCAAAAGGCGCAACCCCAGCGGAGATCATGCTAGCCATGGTCTCCACGACCGCGGCAAATGAGGGCTCTCCACTCTCAACAAAGGTCGGCGGGCGCTCGGGGAGTGCGGAGCAAAGTGGCTCGACGGACAGAGGGCCAGCGGTGGTGGTGGGAGTGGTGGTGACAGCCTCGGAAGTGGTGGTGGAAGTGGGCTCAGCTGAGGTACTTGTGACACTGACAGAGGTGGGGACAGAGGTGTCAAGAGCGGCAGAAACATCAGGAATAGGATGAGGGGCCACTGGGTCAACAGGGTCGGCAGCAGGCTCGGCAGGGTGTGCAGCAAGGTCTGCGGGGGCAGCCTGGGCAGCGTGGGCAGCGTGGGCCTGCTCGGCCTCCTCGGCCTCGAGCACGTAGGCAGCGGGGATGAGAACATCCATCGCAGGGAGCCAGTCGACGTGGGCTGGTGCAATCTGAGTCCGAGCAGGGCTCGGGAGAATCATGTAGTCGGCACCGTAAGGGCCGTGCAACCAGACCCAGTGACGCTCACCATGCGGACGAAGCATCTTCATCCGGGCCATAACGTCTATCGACAGAGAAGTGGGGCCCAGGACGCGTCGCAAGTCGTCAGGTAGGTCCTCGCCGGTCATCATGGTAAGCAAGGTGATCAGACCGCCGCAGCATATCGGTGAGCGAGCGCCCATCGATACAATGATGCGGTCCAAAAACCAAGCCGCAATGTCGATCACGACGGCGGGGACAAGCTCGTATCCATCCCTAGATAGAGCTCTGGGACGTGTCATCGCATAGAGCATGTAGAGCTCTGGCGTAGACATCGTGCCCGGCTCATATCTGGCCAAAAAGGTGGTCGCCATGAGGCGCTGGGCTATGCGGAGGCAGGGGTGGACAATGGCTGAGGCCTTGGCCCTACTAGGGTCAAAGGCAGCGTGGTGACCCGTAATCCGGGCCCAGAAGGCACCGGCGTCGAAGGAAGGTGGGGGGATATGGGTGGGGCCGTAACCGCGATCGGCACCGGGGACAGCGGGCCACGAGAAGAATGCTCTCATCATATCGAGAGTGACCTGGCACTCTCGATCCATGAACCGGAATGAGCATCCCTCATCGGTCCGGGCGATCGAACTCAAAACCTCAAGTGTCGGGCGGGTAAAAGTATCCGCCGACACCTGCAGAAAATCTCGCCAGCCCACGTTGTCGTACAACGTGAGCATCCCCTCTAGTACCCCCAGGCGTCCTAGGTCAGCGAGGTGTGCAAACCTGGAGGGTACGATCGAGCGCTGGGAGATACGCTCGAAGACGGCACGGTGTGCGTTGTCTCGGAACGTAATCCCGAGCGGCCCGACCAGTGGAGCCGGTGGTGGTGGCTGTGGGTCGGCAGGGAGAGGCTGTACGGGCTGTGGATGCACTGCAGGCTGTGCAGGGTGTGCGGGGCCTGCAGGCTGTGCTGGGTGTGTGGGGTGTGTGGGGGACGGTGGAGGAGAGTCCTCCAACTCGTGGGAGGGGCCGGCATCATCCGACCGCTTCCGCTTAGCGGAAGCTCTCTTCGACCGCGGCCGTGTCCGGGGCGGCATATCGGCCCCGAGCGCGCCGAAAAGTGAAAAAAAGTGCGGTGCGTGTAGAAGAGTGGAAAGAGTGTACCCCGACACGCCGCGAGTGCTAAGCAGTGGAAGCGTGCGAAGTCAGCGCCTCCGCTAAGTCCGGATCAGCCCGTAGAAGCTTCCCTGAGCTCCCCTAAGCTCCAATAAGCAACCTGCGCATGAAAAGGCGATATCAGTGAGTAATAATCAAAATGTATGGAGCATTAGGGGTATAATAGATAGATATAGGAATTGATTTGGGTTAGGGGGGCGTTTAGCACATGGATCCTCAAGAAATACTCGAAAAGAGGAGAAAACGGGCAATAGGGGTGATACCGGAGGTGGCCGGAGCAGCTGCCGCCGGCGACGACTCGGGCGAGTCGCGGCGGTGGTCGGCCGGCGGTGGCGGGCCGAGCGGCGGCGCGGGCGGCCGAGTATGGGCGCGAGCGAGGGGGGTTCGGGCGAGGGGAGCTGAGGCGTCGGGCGGTTTGGGGATTTTGCGATTTCGAAAAATGCGCCCCCTCAGCTCCTTATATAATAAAAGTTACGACTCGGCCGAGTGACGTGGTCACTCGGCCGAGCGGGACCAATGAAAATTTCCTCCCCGCTTACGCTTCGGCCGAGTGGCTTTGCCAGCCTCGGCCGAGTGGAGTAAGTCCATTCGGCCGAGTGACTCAAGCTACTCGGCAAGACTCGCCCTAGGAGGGTATCCGTTTTACTCGGCCGAGTGGGAATATGTACTCGGCCGAGTAACAGTTATATTGAAATCAGGAAAATAAACAGAGAGTTGGGTACAGCAGACTTCCCTCGTTCGTGAGCGGCTCGGCCGGACGAACTTGTGTACTCGGCCGAGTGACTAGTATACTCGGCCGAGTGAGCCTTAATCTCTGCTGTTTGTCTTCGTTTGGGCTCTAAACCCCGTCTTTCTTCCTCCAGTCGATTCCGTCTTCCTCCTAAGCGTCAAGCGCCTTCTTGGGGCGCTCCTCGTCGTCGCGTTCATCCTCCTCATGATGGATCTACCTATCTCCTCTCCTGTCAAGAAAAATAGGACCCGTTATCACAAAATTTTTGGGCGAACTACTCAAAACACTAAAAATTTCTAAAACGAAAATAAAGAAAAGGTAAAAATAAAGCAAAAACCGTCGGGTTGCCTCCCGACAAGCGCGCGTTTAAGGTCGTGAGCTCGACCCCCTATAATTTTCAATCAATGCGGGATGTTTGGTGCATATGAGATGCACCCATCAAACTTTCCGGGGAGAACGCTTGGATTGGGAAGTTGCGGCGTAGTGTTCTCCCGCGGTGGTCTCTCGTCTCGAATAGTGTTGGGGGGAGGCTCCCCCAAGCTAGCATTTGCTCCGGTCAATGGTTTTTCCGGTGATGCCGATTTCCGTGCCGGTGGAGCTTTCTTCGGAGACTTTAGTTTCGCGAGCTTGCAGAGCTCTCGAATCCTTGCGACATCAGCGTCGCCTTCATCATCTTCAGCGGAGAGGTCGGGGGAATCATTTTTCTTCTCATCGTGGCCTAAATCCGGGCCTTCCTCGAAATCTTCATCAAAAAGAGCGCCAATTGAGTGAGGAATCACCTCTTCAATCACCTCATCAAGGAGGTCCATGTAGTCAAGTTCCTCATGATAAGGCATGTGCTTCATGGCCTTAGGAATGTGGAGCTCCACCTCAATGTTTCCGACGTTTAAAGTAAGGGTACCTTCGCGCACGTCAACAATTACTCCGGCGGTGGCTAGGAACGGGCGTCCAAGTATCAATGAAGTGTCTCCCTCCTCCTTAACGTCCATGATCACGAAGTCACATGGCAAGCATATTCCACCCGGGACTTGTAGCGGTATGTCTTCGGCAATCCCCACCGGCCTTGTTATCCGCCCGTCGGCTAATTGGATGCGCATGTCGGTGGGTTTCAACTTTGTCCCGGTGTTTAGCCTTAAGAACATAGAGAGAGGCATGAGGCTCACACTAGCCCCAAGATCAACCAACGCCTTTTGAAGAGGGACGCCGCCCAAAGTGCAAGGAATCCGAAAACTCCCCGGGTCCTTGAATTTTCCCGGCTCCTTCTCTCTCTTGGTGAACCAAGAGCCCTCCTCGGCTAGCATGATCTTCTCCTTCCTTTTCCTCCCCGAAATCAAGTCCTTCAAAAATTTAGCATACGTGGGGATCTCGACGATGGCGTCAAGGAAGGGAATGTTAAGGCTAACTCCTCTTAGGTACTCGAGAAATTTTGCTAGCCTTTTCTCCATTTTCGCTCTAGCGAGCCTTTGGGGGAATGGGACCGGTGGCATGAAGCGCCTTTCCTCAATCAATTCCTCCGCTCTAGATTTCTCTTTGTCTTGTGGCTCCTTCTCCTTTTCAACTTCAACTATCGGCTCAATTGGCTCCAAGCTTTCCTCCACGGGCTCCTCAATAGGGATCATGGCGGGGGTGGTGTCCTTCCCGCCTCTAGTAGTAACGGCAACTACGGCATTGATGTGGCCCGTGTTGCCCCGTAGGTTTTGCTCCGGTTGCGCCGGCAATCTTTGAGTGTTCTGATTGAGCAACGCCAATTGCTCCGATATTTGAGCCACAACGGTATTAAGGGAGTCTTGCCCCGCCTTCAAGCTAGCATTTACCTTATTTTGCTCGACCATGAACGCCTCCACTCTAGTTTCAAAGTCGGATCGTTGTGGAGCTTGTGGAGGGTTTTGATTTTGATTCCTCCACCACTGGTTGTATCCGGGAGGCCTATATGGTGGAACTTGTTGCTTTGGTTGAAAGTTTTGTTGTGGAGGCCCCCTCGGTGGATAGTATTGTTGTTGGGGTGGTGGTGGTCGAGCTTGTTGAGGTGGTTGTTGTGGCGGGTTCAAAGCTCCTTCATTGTTGGCATAAGAGAATCCGGGATGATTTCTTGTGGCCGGATTGGCCCAATATCCTTGGTTCCCCACAACATATTGTACTTGCTCCAAGGATCCTTCTACTTGCTCTCCTCCCGAGTACATGGCTTGAGATTGGTCTTGCCAATCACACATTTGGTTCGTCGGCGCGGAGGTGGAAGGGGTCCCTTGGGGCTCCGTGATGAACTTCTCCAATCTCTCCACTACCTTGTGGAGAGAATCAAACTTGCTCGTAAGCTCCGCTACGGCCTTTGCCTCGTAGATGCTAGTTGGCTTTAAGGAGGACGTAGAGTGTCCTCGCTCATCGCCCCATTGTTGGTTATTTGAGGCCATCTCCTCAATTAGGGCCGTAGCTTCCTCGGGATTCTTTGACAAGATAGCACCATTCGCCGCGGTATCAATAATTTGTTTGGTCCCCGGTTGGAGACCGTTGTAGAAGCTGTGAACTAGCTCCCAATCCTCTATACTGTGGTGCGGGCATTGATGCTGCAAATCCTTAAAATGCTCCCAAGCTTCATAGAGCGTCTCCTATGGTCCTTGCTTGAAGGACATGAGAGCGCTCCGGATCTTCACCGTCTTGGACGGCGGATAGAACTTATCAATAAATGCACTCGCCAACTCGTCCCAAGTGGTGAAGCCTCCGTCAGCCTGCGTCCTCAACCAATAGAGTGCCTTGTCCGTAAGCGTGAAGGGGAAGAGACGCAGTCTGATAGCATCGATGGAGACCCCCGGCATCTGGAATGTGGCGCACTTCGACAAGAATAATTGGATGTGGTAGTGGGGGTTCTCATGGGCGTTCCCATGAAATGGGTCTTGTTGCATCAAAACCACCAATCCAGTCTTTAGCTCGAAGTTCTTGTCAGCCGCCAACTGCGGCACGACAATGGACGAGGTAGTAGAAGAGGTCTTAGGCCGAAGCCTATCGCGAATAGAAATTATCCTCGCCATCCTTGCCGCCAATTCTTCAGGAGTTTCCGGGTTGGTCATATACCTCCCTTCCGGATTTTGTCTCTTTTCCGCTCTAAGTCTCCGCGCGGTACGTTCGATCTCGGGATCAAATAATAAATCTTCAGGGTCCGCCGTAGATCTCGTGTACATGCACAGGGGAAACAGAGTTTCAAAGAAATGATTAGTACCGTGGAAGGGTTAGGTAAGCGATAAGAAATAAAAATAATGATAATACTAATAAAAAAAAGAATAGCTAGGGTGAGAAAGAATCAAACGCAATCGCCTCCCCGGCAACGGCGCCAAAAACTTGGTCGCTCCGGGACGTGACCCAATAGAACGCTTGTAGTTTTACCGCAAGTGCACGGTGTAGCAGCGAGCGGGATATCGAACACAGGGAGGTCGAATGACTGTGCTTGCTCCGATCAACCTGGCTATTTAAGAAGAGAAGTTTACCTTTGGCGATCCTTTCACAATCGTCAGACAAATGTGCGAAATATCAAATCAAATAAAGAACGTCTAAGGAATGGGGAATCCCCGCTACACACCATACTTCATAAATGTGGTTCATCGGTATCAAAATTGCTAGAATGAGAATTCGGATGAACTAGTTGCAACTGGATGTAGAACCAAGCTCACGCTCTCGCGCTGTTGCCGGTCTATAGCTATCCTAGGGTCGGGTCCAATCTCTTGCAAACCCTACCCTAGGGAAGCTAGCATTAGGATCAACATCATCGTCCAATCGCGCACCGAGCCCAATCTCTTGCAAACTCGGTCCACGATCTAGATTAGGATAGTTCCTACCCGTCCAATCTCTTGCAAACGGGTATCGGTATAGAATTGCAACCGGGAATCCTAGTATCGGTCCAATCTCTTGCAAACCGATACTTCGAAAATCCGACTCCAACCCAATTCGGATTTCTAGGGCTTCCTATCAAATTGGGATCCAATCTCTTGCAAATCCCAATTGATATGAATACCTAGCCATCCGTAGTAAATTGATCCCAATCTAATCTCTAATAGCAATTCTAGCTCAATTTCTACCAATTCATCACAAATATGAAAGTGGGCTTGTAGGGTTCATCCCCACGCCCCAAGACGTGGAGACTACTCACAAATCATAGCAAGATCACAAAAATAATCGTTGAGATAAGCAATAGAATTCATCACAACAATGATATAAACAATAAAAATAGAATTTTTAGGGAAAAGAGATGCAAACCAATGTAGTTCTTCAATTAATCCAACAAAAATCCAAGTTTTGCTCCTTCTCCAATCACAAGAATAAAGCTAAAAAACTAATCTAAAAGCTGCAAAAAATCTAAGAGAGAGCTCCCAAAACTAGGGTAAAAACAGGGCTTAAATAGCCCCAAAAATCGTCCAAAAATTGTGACCAAAATGCCCCTGCACAGCCTGTTTTCCGCAGTTTTCGCTACAGGCAGCGCATCGCACTCGGCCGAGTGACAGAAGTCGCTCGGCCGAGTGAAAACCCTGCAATTTTCCAGTAAGTCGAGGCTTTCAGGGGTCTTCAGTTCGGGGGCGGCTCGGCCGAGTGAGTTGTCGTCACTCGGCCGATGACTTCACTGAACTCGGGCGGACGGGATTCTCCACTCGGCCGAGTGGGTCTTCTGAAGTTCAGGCAGCCGAAAAACAGAAACTTCGATGTTTTGGAAGGGCTTCATCTGGGCGCCACTCGGGTGGACGTGGTATCGTCACTCGGCCGAGTGGGTCTTCTGTGCTCGGCCGAGTGCACAGGTAACTCGTGTCTGAACTGGTCGGCCGAGCAGTGTCTCGCTGGTCGGCCGAGTGGCTCCTCCACTCGGCCGACTGGGATACAAAAAATGCACAATCTGCTTATTTTGGCCTCCTCGTCGCTCCTGCGATGTCCATTCTTCTTCCGCTCCTCTCCAACAGCAAAATACCCCTCGGGGAGGTCGTTGGTGACCGTCTAGAGTAAGCGCATCTCGAGATCACTCCATATCGCGCCAAATCACCGGAAATGCGACAAAAACAACAAATCGTGAAAAGCATCGCAATATCGTCGATATATCGTGAAAAACATGATTTGGGCGATCTAGATGGCATGCAAATATGCGGAAAAAAGGTGTAAAATAAGGAGTGATCACTGTCCCCGGATCCGGGCCCGCGTAAGAGGGATCATGTGTTGGAGGTCCGGAAGAAGCAGCGGATCGTGACCTCTGCTGTTGGTTCCAAAAGGAAGAAGGGGCCATCTCCCTCCACCCACTGTTGGAGTCTTCCAAGAGGGTCCGCGGGGAGGCCGAGGAAGTTAACGTCTCGCCGTCCGCTGATCAGCACCGGCCTGCCCCTGTTGAGATTGCCTGGCCGTGGGTTGGCCCCTCGCCTCTCTCGAACGGTTCTCTCCCTGATGCCTACGATCGGTATCTAGACGCGTTTCTCTCCGACCCGGGCGAGCTTCCTTCGTCAAGGGAAGGCCTTCTTCGTCCACGCTTCCCGGTAGGGGAGAAGGAGTCGGTGTTTTTGAGCCGCGGAACTGCCGCACGAGTGGCCGAGAATAGTTACCTCCCTCCTGATCAGTCTGTGCTGGATGGAGTCAGAGGTGACTGTTTGGCCACCTTCATGATTCAGGCTGGCCAACAGGTGGAGTGTCTCTGCTTGCTCTCCCTCTAGCTGCTTTCGTCGTCTTACCTTTGTCGCCTTGGTGCAGTTGTCCTCGGTGGGACTTTCGATGAGGCGCCAGTTTTCGGCGCTCCCTAAGGCCAAGTCCGACGCCGGGCGAGATCCTGATGTCCACGGTGATGAGGGGGAGGCAGGTCATTTAGACGAGGCGCGAGTCAAGTCCTTGGAGACCCGCATAACTAAGCTGTCCGCTGCCCTCGAAGAGTCGAACCGTGAGAGAGCCTTGGCTTTGGTTGCAAAGTCAAAGGCCGAGGAGCGGGTCGCCGTGCTTTTGGGAGACGCCGACACACCTGGGGGAGCTGACAAGATCCCCGTCTCCGTCACTGACCCCAAGGCCCTGGAGCTCTCCGATCGTCTGGAGGCGGTGGAGGAACGGGAGAGGGCTCTACTTGCTCGACTCGGCGAGAGATCCCGGGAGATTGAGGTGGAGTGGGCGGAGCTCCAACGCCAGATCGAGACCTTGAAGGCTCGGGTGCGTGAGCTTGAGGAGGTGGATCCGTCCCAGATCGCCCAAGACGCTGTGGAGGAGTATGCCACCTCCTTTGTTGAGTCAGCCGTGGCTGAGGCGTTCGAGAAGGGTTTCGCCCGTTGCCAATCCGAGATCCAGAAGAAGTTCCCGCTCTCGGGAGTCAATTTCGAGGATCTCCGGGCGCACTCTGATGGTGAAACGGAGCGTGGGGGCGACCCAAGTGAACAGCCAGCATGTGGCTCCACGGGTGCCCCTGGAGATGTTTGAGGGAGGGGAATGCCCCTCGGCCTCTTCGTACGTCTCTTTGTATATCCTTTTGTTAGGCGCGCGCTTAGCAGGCGTCCCATCGGGCGAGGCTTCCCTTGTCCCGAGTGGGATTCTTGTGAACACATTTATCTGGAAAGGAACAAACTTAAGTAAATTCATTTCGTAGAAAAAAATACATTTATTGAAAGTACTTGCGTAAGTGTTCTGTGTTCCAGGCGTGAGTGAGGATCCTCCCCTCCATATTGGCTAGACGGTAGGTTGCGGGTCCGAGGACCTCGATGACTTTGTAGGGTCCCTCCCATTTAGCCGTGAGCTTCCCTTTGCGAGCAATATCCGGGTTGAAGCTTGCTTTCCTGAGGACCAGGTCCCCAAGGTGGAAACTCCTTCCCTTGACCCGAGAATTGTAGTATCGGGCCACCTTCTGCTTCTGGCGGATAATGGTGGCTAGGGCTTGCTCCCGTCGCTCGCCGAGGAGCTCCAGACTGAGCTCCAGGCCTTGCGAATTCCTGTCTTCGTCGAAGCATTTGAGGCGGAGAGACTCTTCACCCAGTTCGACCGGTACCACCACCTCGGCTCTGTAGGCAAGCATGAACGGGGTTTCGCCGGTGGCCTCCTTGTGGGTCGTCCGGTATGACCAGAGTATCCCAGGGAGCTCTTCCGGCCAGTTTCCTTCGGAGTCCTTCACTTTCTTTCGGAGGGGCTCTATGATGCATTTGTTGGCTGCTTCCGCCATCCCGTTGGTCTGGGGGTGCGCTACAGAGGCGAAGAGGAGCTTGATCCCCCATTCCACACAAAATTCTTTGAACCCCGTGGAGTCGAACTGTTTCCCGTTGTCTGTGACAATGGCCCGTGGTACTCCGAATCTGGAGATGATGGAGTTCCATACGAAGCTTTTCGCTTTATTCCACGTGATGGTGGCCAATGGTTCAGCCTCGATCAACTTGGTAAAGTAGTCCACCGCCACAATCAGATACTTTCGCTGCCCCCGACCCAGCTTAAATGGTCCGAGGATGTCGAGCCCCCATTTCGCAAAGGGGATGGGGCTCACGATAGGGATGAGCTCCGACGGGGGAGTTGAGGTGTGGTTGGCAAACCTCTGACATTCTTGGCACTTTTGGACGTAGTCCGTTGCGTCTTGGACTAGGGTCGGCCAGTAATATCCCTGCCTCAAGATCTTCTGTGCGACCATCTTGCCCCCGTGGTGATTTCCGCAGATCCCTTCGTGAACCTCCCGCAGGACGTAGTCGGCTTCCTGCGGTCCGATGCATTTCAGGTATGGGAGAACATCCGCCTTCGTCCAGCGTCTTTGGTAGAGCGTCCCCTCATGGATCACGTATCGGAGTGCTTTCCTTTCCAGGGTCCGACGCTCGTTCCAATCCGTCGGCACCTCCCCATGAGTGAGGTACCGTATGATCGGGTCCATCCAGGTGGGATCTTGGTCGATCGCCATCACCTCCCGCTCTTCCGTGCTGGGGGACTACAGGTTCTCCACGTAAATGGTGCGGCCCAGCTCCTTGGTCGAGGACGAGGCTAGCTTCGACAGCGCGTCTGCCCGCGCATTCTCCGACCGTGGGAGATGTAAGACCTCCGCGCTCTTGAACTTGGACAGCGCCGCTTTGGCGATGGCGAGATACCTCTGCATTGCTTCCTCCCGTGCCTCGTAACTTCCCAGAAGCTGGTTGACAATGAGCTTTGAGTCGCTGAGGAGGCGCACGGACTCGGCCCCGAGCTCCTGGGCCAGCCTCAGGCCGTTGATTACCGCTTCGTACTCCGCCACGTTGTTGGTGGCCGGGAACTCGAACCGCAACGCGTATTCCATGATGTTCCCTTCCGGAGACCGGATCGCGATCCCAGCCCCGCCTCCTGACTGTGTTGCCGATCCGTCCACATGGACTATCCATGCTTCTGGGACTCCTGACTGGACAGGGTGGAGGTGGTCAGCCGAAAGAAAAGATAAGGGCTGGGTGATTACCGTTGCTGGGCCTTCTCCCTCCGGGGGATGTCCTCCTTCCGTAGTGCATTCAGCGATGAAGTCGGCCAAGGCCTGCCCCTTGATGGCAGTGCGTGGCTTGAATCGGAGGTCGAACTCGCTCAATTCCACCCCCCAGTTCAGCATCCTTCCCATTCGATCGAATCTCTTGAGATTCTGCTCCAATTGCGAGTCGGTCAAGACCAATATGGTGTGGGCTTGGAAGTAGGGCCTGAGCCTTCGCGCTGAGAGAACGAGGGCGTATGCCAGTTTCTCCATGGGCGAGTATCGCACCTCCGCTCCCTTCAAGACCCGGCTCGTGTAGTACACCGGCCATTGCACCCCACCGTCTTCCCTGATCAGTACCGAGCTCACCGCTTCTTCCGTGCGTGCCAGGTAAAGGCTTAGTGATTCCCCTTCTCGTGGCTTGGACAGGAGAGGCAGGCTGCGAAGGTACTCCTTGAGATCTGCGAATACCCTGGAGCAGTCTTCGTCCCATGGTATCGCCTTCCTGTTGTCTGACGGTGCTGCGATCGCTTTCCTCAGAACTTTGAAGAAGGGGAGCGATCTCTCTGCCGATTTGGATAGGAATCGCCCCAAGGTCGCGATGCGCCCATTCAGCCTTTACAGTTCTTTAATCGTCGTTGGCTCCCGCATATTGATCAATGCCTCGATCTTGTCAGGGTTAGCTTCAATGCCACGGTTAGTTATCATAAATCCCAAGAATTTTCCGGATCTTACCCTGAACGTGCACTTCGTGGGGTTGAGTCGGATGTTGTGTCGCCGCAACCGCTCGAAAGTTTCACGGAGGTCGGCGACATGGTCCTCCAGCTTTCTCGACTTGACAAGCATGTCGTCGACGTAGACCTCCAGGTTCCTCCCGATCTGGGAGTAAAAAACCTTGTTGACCATTCTCTGGTAGGTGGCCCCTGCGTTTTTCAAGCCGAAGGGCATCTTCTTGTAGCAGTAGGTTCCCCGGTCCGTCGTGAAGGTTGTCATCTCTTCGTCCCGAGGATCCATCTGGACCTGATTGTACCCTGAGTAGGCGTCCATAAAGCTAAGCATCTCGTACCCTGAGGCATTGTCCATAAGGTGGTCTATGCGCGGCAGGGGGTAGCTGTCCTTGGGACAGGCTTTGTTGAGGTCACTGAAGTCCACGCACATTCGCCACTTTCCGTTGGGTTTATTGACCATCACCACGTTCGATAGCCACTCCGGGTACCAGACCTCTCGTATGAAGCCTGCGTCGAGAAGACGCTCTACCTCCTCGGAGGCCGCCTTCATCTTTTCGCCACCCAGGTTTCGCTTCTTCTGCCTGACCGGCTTGAAGTTGGGGTCGGCGTTGATCTGGTGGATGATCACCTGGGGATCTACGCCGGGCATGTCCTCCGGTGACCAAGCAAAGATGTCAAGGTTTGCCTTCAGGCACTCGACCAGTTGGCTCCTCAGGTCGTGGCTTAGTCCTCTCCCGATTGAGATGAACCTGCCCTCGATGTCCGTGACCAGGATCTGCTCTTGTTCCTCCGCAGGGGCGGGTCTCGGCCCGCTCCTTAAGTCGAGCGTGGCCATCTGGTCGACTAGACGATCCTCGGGCCCTTCCTCCTCCAGTTGGTAGCAGGTATTCGGTCTCCCCGCGTCGCCTTCGACCTACCCCATCCCCCTTGGCGTTCAAAACTTGATAGTCTGATGAAGGGTCGAGACTACTACGCCGATGGCGTTGAGAAGGGGTCGGCCGATGATTCCGTTGTACGCCGACCCGATCCCCAATACGACAAATTCTACCGCCAGGGTCACCGAGTCTGGTGGGCCTCCGAGTGTTACTGGGAGGCGGATCGTGCCGACGATGGGGGTGGAATGACCCGTGAACCCTACCACGGGACCCGAGCAAGGTTCCAAGTCTTCCTTCCGTAGCCCCATCTTGTCCAGGGTTGACATGAAGAGGATGTCACAGGAGCTGCCGGTGTCGATGAGCAGCCGCCGTACCATTGATGTGTCGATGATCACCGACACCACCAAAGCTGTGTCCGACCTGCGCGCTGCTCCTGTCGTGCCCGTCCTCCCGACCGGTAGGGCCGGCGAGGGTTTCTCGGTCTTCTCCTCGTGGTCCTCCTCGCGCTGGGCCCAGGCCCTTTCTTGCCAACCATGGTGGGCCCTGTCGCCTCGCGCCTGAGCCTTGCCCTCCCTTCGCCGCGATGGGTGAAGCCGTGTCATTGCAGGTGTGGTTTGTTTTTCGTGGGATAGTTTGTTTCCCACAGACGGTGCCAAATGTTTCAGAGTGTTTTCTCACTACAGTATCGCTGACAGTGGACTGTCCGGTCAACATGGTCAAGGGGCCGATTAGGGTCCCTTGGGTGCGTCGAGCGCGTGTAGACGCGACGCGAATCGGAGATGTAGTCGACGCAGAGCACGTCAGCTGGGCCGGGTCTGGATCCTCGTCCTCTAGGGGGCTGAGGGGAAGCCTCGGCCCGGTGTGAGGTGCTCGGCCTCGGACGGTCGGACGACGAGGGGAAGCCTCGGCGCCTTGGCTTGACGCGTGACCGACGTGGAGCTGAGGGGAAGCCTCGGCTCGGATGGGTGCGCTCGGCCTCGGTCGGTCGGACGACGAGGGGTAGCCTCAGTCGTCTCGCTTGGTGCGCGGCCGGCGTGGACCTGAGGGGAAGCCTCGGCTCGGATGGATGCGCTCGGCCTCGGTCTCTCCTGGCGTCAAGGGGTGGCCTCGATGCCTTGGCTGATGCTTGATGGTGTTCGTCTGGTGTCGAAGGGAAGCTTCGGCACTTGGATCTAACGTCTTCCTGAACAGACAAGAACACTCGCCAGGGAGGCCGGACCTTGGTTCTGGCCAAATCCCCTCCGATGCCTAAGTCAGATGACAGTCTGAAAGAGGAGGCTCGACGGGGACAGTTCGACTCGAGAGAAGATCGGAACGACGTCCTCCGACGCGAGCAGGGGGAAGGAGATGAAGTGGGGGAACTAGGTCGTTGATGGAGTACCTTAGGTTTTGTTACCTGAGATGCGGTCCTTTGTTCAGTCGTCCTCCTAGTCCTTTATAGGCCTCTTGCCATGACTGCCCGTCATCCACGTCCTTCGCCCGCCCCCAATCGCGCACCTTCGATCCCCCCCCCCCCACTCGCCACTCGCCCGCGCCATGCCAGCACCTCCCCTTAATGGTCATAAAAGGGGCGGCGGATTTCGTGGGGGTGGTTATCCGTGGGTGAGTCGCACGCTTCCTGAGTCGGGCCGATTTGACGTTCGGGGGCCCTCTAGTGGGCCTTGTCGGGCGGGCCCGATCTTGCAGATGGGCTTCTGATCGGTAGTCGGGTTTCTGGGCTCGTGCCTTTCGGGCTTCGGCCAAATAGGCATAACAACACCCAATAAGCAAATTTTACTCAAATTAAATGAAATCTTTCAAATTAATTATGATAATCATCATTTTTGCATCTAAAACATTAATATTTTATCTATCAATGAGGTGATCCTATTTCTGACGTGCATGCAGGCATGGAGTCCTTGAGGTGTTTCTTTAGTAAAAGCATTTATTTTGAAGACTATGTCTATTATCTAGGACATACATCTAGGATTTGTATAAATATCTGCAGGTTAAACCTTTATTGTTACATATTTTTGCTAGACGTTCATGATCCAGGACATTACATCCAACATTCATATAAATGTATACAGCTTCAAGTTGCACACATTCTTGTACATGTTTGCATCAGATGAACGCGTGCATGTTAGCTTAAGTTACGAATGTTTTGAAGTTGATATGTTCCAGGCTGTGCATACATGATGCATGGTAGTTCACTCTTGTTCTGATTACTCAAACTAGTGCTGTACAATATTTTCAGTTGATTTTGACAAGTATTGTGATTTCCCACCTTAATGTATGGTTAATTTGACTTCTTTTTATGATTCATTGCATTTTTAATCCTATGATATTTGAGTATCTTGTTTAGAATTGTTGGAATTGCCAAAATTAAGAATATGATGGAAGCAGGAAGAGTATCCCATAAAAAATTTCAGAAATGAACAAGGTGTTGAGTATTGATTCCCCGGATTTGGTTTTGGATGATGAGCAAACATAAATATCGTGTACTAACTCTTTGTGAGCGCAGTTATGGAGATCGTCGCCAAAATACTATGTACATCAAAAGCGACGTCTCAAGACTTCTCAATACACGTGATCGTATGCCTGAAGCTTCATTGAAGCTCAAGGAGTATTATTGAAGTCAAGAGTGAAGATTGAAGCTTTGAAGACGGTTCGTCATGTTTAATTTAATGTCTTCTAGCTTTATAGAATAGAATGTTAAGCCTTGAGTAGGACTTACATTATAATCTTCATTTCGCTCATATCTTAGAGCTAGGATTATCTTAGAAGCCATTAGAAACTTTCCTGAAGCCTATCGCTTCTTCCCTCGGCTTCTAGTGCATGTTAGTTGGTTCAAGAAGAAGAACCAACCGACTAGATGACGATCTAGTCGGTCGGCAATTCCTCTTGAACCGACTAGATGTCCTTGCTTAATTCAGCCTGGCACTGTTGATCAATTAGTCGGTCAAAGAAGGTTCACCGACCGACTAGATGACGATCTAGTCGGTTAGGAATCCTTCTCAGACCAACTAGTTATCATTTCCTCTGTACAGCCTATCTTACTGTTTGCAGTTAGTCGGTCAAAGCACATCGACCGACCGACTAGTTGAGAAACTAGTCAGTTGGAAGTTGTTCTTAAATCGACTAGCTGTACTTGAATTCAGACTATTCGATTTCGACTCTTAGTCGGTCAAAGAACACTCACCGACCGACTAGTTGTGAAACTAGTCGGTTGGCAAGTCTTCTTAGACCGACTAGTTCTTTATGTCTGAACTTTGCTTTTTTTGCTGTTCTCCAGTAAGTTGGTTCATGTTGAATCACCGACCGACTTGTTGAGAAACTATTCGGTCAGTGATCCTTCTTAGACCGACTAACTGCTTCAGAAATATGACCGTTGGGAATCTTTTGAGCACGATTTTTCTTGCCTCTATAAATACAAACCTGATTCGTTTGAGGTAAGGTTAGAGGTCCATTATCCAAGTTATTTCAGACCTAAGAGAAGAGTTTTCTCAAGCTATTTCTATGCTCTCTCTCCTCACCAAGAATCTCTCCATCAACTCTTTGAGCCATATTCCTCAAGAGAGATTCTCTCCATTGTGAGCATTCCAAGCCAAGAGCTTGTTTCTAGTCACCATCCTCCATCCTAGCCTTCGATCGCTGATCATTTTGGTGGAGCTTCGGTTTGGTGACATCTTCTTCCTCAAAATCCCTCTTTGCCCTAATTTGGTAAGTATACTCAAGGCATAGGATTTTGTGGTAAGTGTTTCATTATTTCATCGCATTTGATATTTGAATTGTTCTCTCGGTTGTGAGAGAAGTGTGTGATCCCAGGTTGTGGGAGTCACCTTTTCTTTGTGTATGATTTGGTCTTGTAGAGGTTTGTCTACAAGAATTTCATAGTGCAAAATCTTGGGTTAGAGGTTTTCTAACTCAAGTATCCGGAGGGGATCCGGGTGATAGGGACGTAAGATCACCAGGAACAAGTCGGGGAGACTTGGGTGGATCCGAACCCGTTACATGCTTTGTTTGCGTTTGTCTATTCTTGTTGTTTGTAGTCTATTCCGCATTGTTGTTTGTGTGTTTACATAATATTTAGGAATAACTCTCTTGATTATTTTAAAGTACTATTCACCCTCCCTCTAGTACATGTGCAGTAGATTCACATGGCACAACAATTGGTATCGGAGCCAGAGTTCAAAGCTATGACAAACAACGACTACAACGTCTTCAAGGATCGTCAAGGATCTTCTTCCGTTATGGAAGGACAATCCTCTGTCAGGCCTCCTCACTTCAACGGTACCAACTATGGGTACTGGAAATGCCGGATGGAAACCTTTCTTCGGAGCGCTTCACTTTGGAGAGCCACATTGACGGAGTATGTCAAGCCCGCCGAACAAGAATTCACGAAGTGGACTACCGCGGAGGTTGCCGCGGAGGTAAACAATGCCAAGGCAATGAATGCCTTGCAATGTGCGTTGGAGCCCGAAGACTTCAACAAGATATGCACATGTAAGAGTGCATATCAAGTATGGAACCAACTCCTCATCTTGCATGAAGGAACGAGTACGGTAAAAGATTCTAAACTCGTTGTCGCTAACAAAGAATTCGAGTTGTTTCACATGGAACAGGGTGAATTTATGAAGGACTACTATGCTCGCTTCGTGGACATATCCAACGAATTGGAAGCTCTTGGGAAGATCTACACCCAAAAGGAGAAAGTCGCGAAGATTATTGACGGACTTCCTTCTTGTTGGGAAAAGTGTACCTTCGCCATCGAGGAAGGTAACGATATGAATAAGTACACTGTTGTACAACTAATGGGTACCTTGTTGTCTTACGAGGTACGCAAGGAAAGTAAGTTCAAGATGAAGGAGAAGATGAAGGCGTACTTGAAGCAAGAGGAGCCAAAGAAAAAGGCGATTGCGTACAAGGCCGCTCCATCTACCGATGATGAAGAATCAGAAGACGAGTTGGACATAGAATCCATTGCACGTATGGCAAAGGAGTTCGACCGATTCTTCCGAAAAGGTAACTTTAGAAATAAATCTAAAGTTAGTTTGACTAATGCTTCTACTCCCGTGTGTTATAAATGCAACAAGCCAGGACACATCAAGCCAGATTGTCCTCTCAACAAACACAAGGAGAAGTGGAAGGCATCCAAATACGACAAGTCGAGGAAGTACAAGAAAGGGTACAAGAAAGGAGTTGTCGGCACATTCACCGACTCCGAAGAGGACTCCTCAAGTGGAGAGTCGGATGATGAACAAGTGAAGAAAGCACACACGTGCTTCATGGGAAAAGAGGAACGTGATCAAGAGACCTCCTCCGATGAAAGCGAGGATGAAAGCGAGGATGAAGGCAAAGAGGTAACTATGGATGAACTTAGATTAGCCAACGAACAAATTTGGAATAAGTTTTCTAATTTGGCTACTAGATTTGTTAAGACTAAAAATGAGCTAACTAGTCTTCAAACCTCGCCTAAGCCTATCATCATCAACAACGACACCGTTGTTGAAGGGTTGAGAAATGAGATTGTAAATCTCAAATATCAACTTGAGCATGTTCATATAGAGGATTCGAATGAACATGTGATAGCGGATTTGACGTCTCAAAACTCAACTTTGAGTATTGAGAATAAAAATCTCAAGTCACGTGTTTGTGTACTCACATCGCAAGTGTCCACCTTGGATGCTTCGATGCATTCTCTCAACGAGAAGTATGAGTGCACATTAGGCCGAATCAATGAATTCAATAAAGGTAAGGGCCATTTGGATAATATCCTAAATGACTTACTTCCAGCCAATCATCACATTGGCTTGGGCTATAAGATGGGAGATTCATCCATATCGTCCGCCACCTTTATTAGGCCAACTTCCAATGCCTCTACTGGTGGGAGTAAAAACTTCATGTGTAGTTCTTCTACCAATGGTGCTTCCGCTAGGTACACACCCCCATTTGGAAAGAAACCCACATTGGGTGGACCTCCAAAGAAGGGTCATGCTTTCATGTATACCATGCCACGTAGGAACACACATCCTACTCCACATGTTAGCACGTATGATGATTTTTATGTTCCGCATCCACGAGCACATGCACACCATGTGAGACACACTCATGCACGTGTTCCACCACATGCATATGTTCATCCACATTCTCATATGAACAATTATCATCATGCACCATTTCATCATATGTCATAAGCTTATCCACGACATGCATCACATAGACATCAACAACGAATGCATGCTCCCAATAGGATTAGGATTCCCAAGACATACACTATTTGGGGTCCGAAGAACACAAGCATGCATGCTAAGGATATGTATGTGCAATCGTATATTAATGATATTATTTTGAATGATGATTATGTTGGGAAATCACGGTCCTCGTGGACTTGGTTTTCGAAGGGTTAGTTTCCTTTGACCCTTCATTACTTGGTACCATAAGTTTAATTTCATTTTATGGGTACCAAAGCAATTGTGGTAAGAATTGGTTTATTCTTTTTATTTGCCTATTGGTATTGGATGTGCATGTTTGTTTGAAACTTAAATTCATATTGAATTTGAATTTAGTTGGGCTATGGGTTACGTTAATTTGAATTTAGTTTGGTAAAAGTGTTGCCTAACCCATAGGATCCAAAAGGGTTTTTGGATACCAAGAATTGTGTTTTCTAGGTTCAGTCCATCATGGGATACCAACCCAACCAACTCTTTGATTTGCAAAGGATTTTCATTCAAATGGAGTTGATGGTGCTTAAGAGATGCACCAAAGTAGGGGGAGCTTAATGTTGTAAGTATATTCTTATATTTGATATACATTTGGTATCCATGTGTGTTGAATGCATCCATTGGTAGACTATATTACAAATGGTATCATTTTGTTTCATTTAGTATCCTAGTATGCTAGATATGTGAATGCCATATGTTTTATGATGCTCTATTTTTGTTTGGCATAACATTTTTTTTCATTGGATTTATCTGTCTCTGATGTTGATTTCGTCGTTCGACGATTTTATTGGATTAAATAGAATTGTTTTCCATTCTCTCGATTTGTTATAAATGTTGATATTGGAGAGTATGTTTCAAAACTCAATACATGAAATTGATTTGAGTTTTGATGATTTCGTTTTTCGATTTTCGCCTATGGTTTCATGATTTCGTTTTTCGATTTTCGCCTATGGTTTGGTGATTTCGTTTTTCGATTTTCGCCTATGGTTTGATGATTTCGTTTTTCGATTTTCGACTATGGGCACGTTGGCACGCTTTGATTTTCTTCGGTATTTTACGTTTGGTATTTTACTTTGGTGTCATTTGGACCATGGTCGTATTCTTAGACTCTCATGCTTTTATTTTTTTTCATTGTAATCTTGTCGTTAATCTCCTCCCGCTCTTTTTGCTAATGCCAAAGGGGGAGAGAATTAATAATGACAATGTGCTAATTGATAATTCAAAGCAATTTACCATGAATCTAATTTGATATGTTAGATTCAGGGGGAGTTAAGATATAAAATGGATTTAGAGATCCTAAATTGCAATAATATGATTCATATTTTATATCTCCCTCGCCTACTTGATGCGTATGATTATTGTTTAATACGGAACTAACGTGTCATCAATGCAGGGGGAGTAAGTAAATTTCTTCTGAATCATTATTATTGATTATTATTTATGTTGGTTTGTCATCACCAAAAAGGGGGAGAATGTTGAGTATTGATTCCCCGGATTTGGTTTTGGATGATGAGCAAACATAAATATCGTGTACTAACTCTTTGTGAGCGCAGTTATGGAGATCGTCGCCAAAATACTATGTACATCAAAAGCGACGTCTCAAGACTTCTCAATACGCGTGATCGTGTGCCTAAAGCTTCGTTGAAGCTCAAGGAGTATTATTGAAGTCAAGAGTGAAGATTGAAGCTTTGAAGATGGTTCGTCATGTTTAATTTAATGTCTTCTAGCTTTATAGAATAGAATGTTAAGCCTTGAGTAGGACTTACATTATAATCTTCATTTCGCTCATATCTTAGAGCTATGATTATCTTAGAAGCCATTAGAAACTTTCCCGAAGCCTATCGCTTCTTCCCTCGGCTTCTTGTGCATGTTAGTTGGTTCAAGAAGAAGAACCAACCGACTAGATGACGATCTAGTCGGTCGGAAATTCCTCTTGAACCGACTAGATGTCCTTGCTCAATTCAGCGTAGCACTGTTGATCAATTAGTCGGTCAAAGAAGGTTCATCGACCGACTAGATGACGATCTAGTCGGTTAGGAATCCTTCTCAGACCAACTAGTTATCATTCCTCTGTACAGCCTATCTTACTGTTTACAGTTAGTCGGTCAAAGCACATCGACCGACCGACTAGTTGAGAAACTAGTCGGTTGGAAGTTGTTCTTAAACCGACTAGCTGTACTTGAATTCAGACTATTCGATTTCCACTCTTAGTCGGTCAAAGAACACTCACCGACCGACTAGTTGTGAAACTAGTCGGTTGGAAAGTCTTCTTAGACCGACTAGTTCTTTATGTCTGAACTTTGGTTTTTTGGCTATTCTCCAGTTAGTTGGTTCATGTTGAATCACCGACCGACTAGTTGAGAAACTAGTCGGTCAGTGATCCTTCTTAGACCGACTAACTGCTTCGGAAACATGACCGTTGGGAATCTTTTGAGCACGATTTTTCTTGCCTCTATAAATACAAACCTGATTCGTTTGAGGCAAGGTTAGAGGTCCATTATCCATGTTATTTCAGACCTAAGAGAAGATTTTTCTCAAGCTATTTCTATGCTCTCTCTCCTCACCAAGAATCTCTCCCTCAACTCTTTGAGCCATATTCATCAAGAGAGATTCTCTCCATTGTGAGCATTCCAAGCCAAGAGCTTGTTTCTAGTCACCATCCTCCATCCTAGCCTTCGATCGCTGATCATTTTGGTGGAGCTTCGGTTTGGTGACATCTTCTTCCTCAAAATCCCTCTTTGCACTAATTTGGTAAGTTTACTCAAGGCATATGATTTTGTGGTAAGTGTTTCATTATTTCATCGCATTTGATATTTGAATTATTCTCTCGGTTGTGTGAGAAGTGTGTGATCCCGGGTTGTGGGAGTCACCTTTTCTTTGTGTATGATTTGGTCTTGTAGAGGTTTGTCTACAAGAATTTCATAGTGCAAAATCTTGGGTTTGAGGTTTTCTAACTCAAGTATCCGGAGGGGATCCGGGTGGTAGGGACGTAGGATCACCGGGAACAAGTCGAGGAGACTTGGGTGGATCCGAACCCGTTACATGCTTTGTTTGCATTTGTCTATTCTTGTTGTTTGTAGTCTATTCCGTATTGTTGTTTGTGTGTTTGCACAATATTTAGGAATAACTCTCTTGATTATTTTAAAGTACTATTCACCCCCCCTCTAGTACATGTGCAGTAGCTTCACAGGGCACAACACAAGGGAGATTGAAAAAAGGGCAAATTCCACCAACAAACTATTGAAGTATTGCATGTATATCACTAAACTACAATGAACTAGGAATTTAGCATTTCAAATTCGGAAAGAAATTTTTTTAGGTAGCTAAAACTGTTAAAGTTTGTTAAATGTCAAATTTCTTTACTTATGTCTACTTTCTTGAATTGTATGTTGTATTTGTGAACTGCCTTCCTCACACCATGTGATTGTATGCTCTTCTTTTGCTTATAGTCTTGGGCCACCCATGTTGGAACCCTGTGGTAGCTACTGCACACGTACTAGAGGGGGGGTGAATAGTACTTAAAATAATTAAGAGAGTTATTCCTAACTATTGTGCAATGAACAAACGACAATGCGGAATAGACAACAATCAACAAAAATTAAACATACACAAACAAAGCATGTAACGGGTTCGGATCCACCCAAGTCTCCCCGACTTGTTCCCGGTGATCCTACGTCCCAACCACCCGGATCCCCTCTGGATACTTGAGTTAGAAACCCTAACTCAAGATTTAGCACTATGAAATTCTTGTGAAAAACCTTCACAAGACCAAATCATACAAATGACAGTGACTCCCACAAACCGGGATCACACCCTCTCTCACAACCGAGAGACACAAATCAAATAACGATTGAAATGAAATAAAGAAAAACTTACCACAAAATCCTATGCCTTGAGTATACTTACCAAATAAGGGCAAAGATGGATTGTTGTAGAAGAAGATGTCACCAAAACCTAGCTTCAAGAAGATGACCAGCAATGGAAGCCTAGGGTGGAGTATGGTGACATTGGATCAAGATCTTGGCTTGGAAGGCTCTCAATCAATGAATCTCTCATTTGAAATAAGAGTGAGAGAGAGATCCAAGTGAGGAGAGAAAGCTTTAGAATGGAGTTTATTTGCTTCTCTTTGATTCAATAAAGGCTCCAACGGCTCTATTCTGAAGCAGACTAGTCGGTCTAAGAAGGATCACTGACCGACTAGTTTCCAATCTAATCGGTCGGTGATTCTTCATGAACCGACTAACGAGCTTACAGCCAAACAAGAAAGTTCCAGGCAATATGAACTAGTCGGTCTAAGAAGACTTGCCTACCGACTAGTTTCACAACTAGTCGGTCGGTGAGTGTTCTTTGACCGACTTAGAGAGAAAAACAATAGGCTGGAAACAAGTTGAACTAGTCGGTCGAAGAACACATGCCGACCGACTATTTTATTAACTAGTCGGTCGACAAACGTTCTTTGACCGACTAACTCGAAACAGTAGCTCAGGCTGTACAGAGGCAATGATAACTAGTCGGTCTAAGAAGGATTCCTAACCGACTAGATCGTCATCTAGTCGGTCGGTGACTCTTCTTTGACCGACTAATTGATCAACAGGGAATGAGCTGAAATGAGCAAGGCATTCTAGTCGGTTCATGTAGAGTTGCCGACCAACTAGATCGTCATCTAATCGGTTGGTTCTTCTACTTGAACCAACTAACATGCACAAGAAGCCGAGGGAAGAAGCGATAGGCTTCGGGAAAGTTTCTAATGGCTTCTATGAAAATCCTAGCTCTAAGATATGAGCGAAATGAAGATTATAAATTAAGTCCTACTCAAGGCTTAACATTCTAATCTATGAAGCTAGAAGACAATAAATAATACATGACGAACCGTCTTCAAAGCTTCAATCTTCATTCTTGACTTCAATATTGCTCTTTGAGCTTCAACGAAGCTTCAGGCACACGATCACACGAATTGAGAAGTCTTGAGACGTCGCTTTAGATGTTCGTAGTAATTTGGCGACGATCTCCATAACTGCGCTCACAAACAGTTAGTATACGATATTTATGTTTGCTCATCATCCAAAACCAAATCCGGGGAATCAATACACAACAACCCACATTGTTGGAAATGGCTACTTATCAAAATACAGCCGCTAGAGAGGGAGGTCCTATAACCAGGATCTTTTTTCAGTACATCAATTAAGTTGCTAGACGTTCATGCTCCAGGACATTACATCCAACATTCATATAAATGTATGCAGCTTCAAGTTGCACACATCCTTGTACATGTTTGCATCAGATAAACGCATGCATGTTAGCTTAAGTTACGAATGTTTTGAAGTTGATATGTGCCAGGCTGTGCATACATGATGCATGGTAGTTCTCTCTTGTTCTGATTACTTAAACTGGTGATGTACAATATTTTCAGTTGATTTTGACAAGTATTGTGATTTCCCACCTTAATGTATGGTTAATTTGACTTCTTTTTATGATTCATTGCATTTTTAATCCTATGATATTTGAGTAACTTGTTTAGAATTGTTTGAATTGCCAAAATTAAGAATATGATGGACGTAGGAAGAGTATCCCATAACAAATTTCAGAAATGAACAAGGGAGATTGAGAAAAAAGGGCAAATTCCACCAACAAACTATTGAAGTATTGCATGTATATCAATAAACTACAATGAACTTGGAATTTAGCATATGAAATTAGGAAAGAAATTTTTTTAGTTAGCTAAAACTGTTAAAGTTTGTTAAATCTCAAATTTCTTTACTTATGTCTACTTTCTTGAATTGTATGTTGTATTTGTGAACTGCCTTCCTCATACCATGTGATTGTCTGCTCTTCTTTTGCTTATAGTCTTAGTCCACCCACATTGTTGAAAATGGCTGCTTATCAAAATACAGCCGCTAGAGAGGGAGGCCTTATGACCAGGATCTTTTTTCAGTACATCAATTAAGTTGTTCATATGTCCATCTTATCCTATTCCTATTCCTGACTCTCCATGTGTCCACTTTTGCACATCCCAAATTATGAAGCAGCCCAACCAAATGAAATTAAGTTTACAAACATAAACATTATATTTTGTATTCTAACACTTGACACTGTATGTCCTATGTTGGGCTTGTGTCTGTATATGAGCATGTTAGTGTGACAAGAAGTATGTTAGCATACTGGTAGCATGCAATGCATGTCTTAATTAGCATGTATGTTAGCATACTGGTTTATGATAAGTAAATTTTGTTGAAATGGTTATATTAGTAAATTTTTATACAATTGAACAAGTAATTGATTTGCTTCGAGATTGCATTTTTCAAAATATTTTTTGTGGATACAATAATGTGTTCTTTCAAGTGATGCAATATATTATTGGTTAAGATGTTTGCACTAACAGGGACGTCAGCCTGCAGCCATCGCACAAACATATGCTGAATGCTTATCAAACATGCTAAGCCTATATGTTTACTAATATCTGGAGAAGTTTGATCATGCCACTGGATGTTTAAGATTTGATCTTACTAGGTTTTTTGTGCTCCAAGATTTTGGTTTATTGTTTACGGTTTTGTCCATATTTATTTTGGTTGCAGTGCATTATTATGTGAGACGAATATTTGCAAGATATATCCACATTTATTTTTAGATACGCAAGCTTTGAGGATGGACATATGAAGTAAATTTCACTTAATTGATGAACGCAGCCTTTGAATGTTCAATGAAGTAAATTTCACTTGGGTGTAAACTTGATGTTCTAAACAATTTACCATTTAGCTCTGAAAAGAGCCAAGGGCTGGCAGATAAACCCCAGATATTGGTCCCTCATTAGCAAAACCATATATGTACTCCTAGGCCTTATGGATATATACTCACCTTGTTGAGTTCACATATATCATGTGCAAGTAAGTGTAGTACAATCGACCAAAGTAACTCATCATCTTTAATAATATAATAAAAACATATATAACAGCAAGTCCACACGTGATTAAGACGGGTAAAACTATCAAAATCATAATATCATCATATAATACAAGGAAGATTTATTGATCCCCATGCACAGTTCCATATATATGAAAAGATGACATGGAAATCAGGGCCACTAACCTTTCTAGCCTTAACCTGAAACCAGTTTAATGACAATAGTGATTGCATTGAGAACTATAGGCGGCACCTTTAAGTACTGTGTTGCATATATAAGCCCTATAAGCTACCCCTTCAGTGACTATGCTCGACCTCCTCCTGAAACTTCAGAGAAGCTCCATCCTCTTGGTGCAAGAAATCGATCTTCGTTCATTATAGCTAATGCATTTGCAAGAAGCAAAAAGCCCTCAAGCAATGTCCATAGGCCTATTCCTTGTAACCTGCTTGATAAACATTTCATGGACAAACCGCTAAATCCTGATTAGTCCAACAGATGGTTGGGCTGCTTCATAATTTGGTATGTGCAAAAGTGGACACATGGAGAGTCAGGAATAGGATAAGCAACCAAATGTATCCAGGCCCAAGTGAAATTAAGTTGCATTGCCCACGGCCTAAACTATTCTTGATCTGTTCCAAAACCAAATGTTTATTTTGTGAATGTCAAATTCATTATGTTCTGATTGTAGCTTGTGTTTGTGTCATATTGATCGCACTATAATAGAATTCATACATGCTAGCATTTGAAACACACATGTTTTTCCCCACTCATCATAGCAATGGCTTCAGATTTTCTTCAATCTTCATGCAATATTTCTACATATATTGTATTCTAACTTCTTAATACGTCATAAGATTAAATATGTAAAACTATATCAGAAAAAACATCAGGCTACTAGGTACGTTGACATGAATATGGTGTGTTGTAAAGGTTTGCATGTATGAAGAGGCCAAGTACCAAAAAGATATGCCTTTAATTTATGCTTCTGCTTTTTGAAAAGGTTTCGGGAAATAAGATAGAGCTTTCACTGTTATATAAAGTTTTGTTATGGAGAATAAAAGAATATCAGATTTTGGCTTGATATAAGGATGTCGTCCCTTTAGTAGTTGCTTACCTCGTCTCTTTTTTATATTTCTAGAGATAATGATGCTTTTGTTTGCTCTCAATATACAATTATATATGGTATTAGTGCCTGCAGTATTCTATTCATTAGACATATTGATATATCTTTGGTATCTACTTTCGTTGATTTGATTTGATTCATGAATTCTTATCACTGGTCTACTTTGATGCTTAAAATTGGCGTTGGATACCATCTGGTTTGTTCATAGTTAATTCTTTTTATAAAGTTCTTACTACTGATGAGGTCTATGATGAAGGAGTAAAGTTATTTGAAAAGATATTGCCCTCCTTAAGATTATGATATTGGTTTGGTTAGTTGTGCAAAACAAGATTCTTACAGTTGACAATCTTCGAACTAGAAACATTAGAATTATCTCTCCTTGTGTCTCATATTCAAAAATTGCCAAAAACTTTGCCAAAAAATGCTGTCCATAGTTCCAAGCATGATTTATACTAACTGGAATTTTGCAGTCCATATCTCGACTTGGATATACTTATTACAGGTGCTTTTGTTCGTGAGTGAGAAAAAAAGATTTTTGTTAAGTAATGGACATACCCCAAATAACACTAATTAGTGTTTTCTTGTATGAAGGAGGGATAAGTCTTGGATTCAATAACCAAAAGGTTCTCATGAATACGTAGCAGGAGTGAATGCATTCTTGGATTTTGCTTTTGAGCACAAGGCTATTCGTGGGAAAATTTTGTGTCCATGTGAACATTGCAAATTTTTAAAGTCTGGCACAAGGGACGAATGTTCTGAACAATTACTCCTCACCTATTTCCCCGGAAATTACACCTTCTGGGGTTCACATGGAGAGATGGAAACATCTAGTAATGTCGAACGAGTGGCTCCAGGCTCGCATCTTAGAAGGTATACAACTCCTTCAGCAGCAGATTCGATACAAGAAATGGTATACGATGCCTTTAGATGTGGATTGAATAGTCAAGAGGTGACTGAATCGGTCGTTGATGGAGATGCAGGGGTGTCAAATACTTGCAGAGAGTCAAGTGGTGGTAATGCCAAAGAGTTTTATAACTTGCTGAAAGATAACTAACAACCATTATACGATGGATGCACCAAGTTCTCGAAACTCTCATTTTCCATCAAGTTATATCACATCAAGTGTTTGTGTGGTGTTAGCGACAAAGCTATGGATATGGTTTTTGAATTGTTGCATGATGCGTTCTTAGTTGCAAATATCCCTCCATCTAATTACGATGCGAAGAAGATCATTAACAAACTTGGTCTTAAGTATGAAAAAATACATGCATGTCCTAATGATTGCATGCTATATTGGGGGCCGGATGTAGATAGAGAAAATTGCAAAGAATGTGAGGTGTCTAGGTGGAAGAAAAACTCTAAGAAGAAGAAACATCATGTAAAGGTATTGCGCTACTTTCCCCTAAAATCTAGATTACAAAGATTGTTTATGTCTTATAAAACTGCTGAGAGTATGCGGTGGCACTCAAGTGAACCGAGTGTTGATGATATGATGAGACATCCAAGGGATTCTAAAGCTTGGAAACATTTTGATTCCATGCATACTGAATTTACTTCTGAGGAATGTAATGTTCGACTTGCATAGCTACTGATGGTTTCAATCCATTTGGGAATTTATGCACAAGTTATAGTATTTGGGCAGTTATTTTGATCCCATACAATAGTCCCCCGTGGATGAGCATGAGGTCAACTGAATTCATTGTTTCTATGTTGATTTCTGGAAAGAAAATGCCTGGAAATAATATTGATATCTATTTGCAACCTTTAATTGCTGAGTTGAAAGAATTGTGGGAAAAAGGGGTTGAGACATATGATGCAAATAAAAATGAGGTGTTTGTGCTGAAGGCAACTCTATTATGGACTATTAGTGACTTCCCAGGGCTTGGAAATATTTCAGGTTGGAATACACATACTGGTTATGCTTGCCCCTCATGTAAATTTGATCAAATCCCTCTTTATTTGGGTTGTAGTAGAAAGTGGTGTTTCATGGTCATCGTCGATTTTTGAGGCAAGGCCACAAGTTTCGGTTGAATCGTCTTCATTTTGATGGCCGTATAGAAGATAATGATCCGCCTACATTGTTATCTGGGTCAGAGATTTTGAATCAAATGGAGAATATAGAGTTTTCCTTCGGAAAATGTTCATCAACTAGTAGTACTACGGAAAGCAGAATGCGGAAGAGAGAAAATGTTGATCAAGCTTCAAAGCAATGGAAAAAGAGAAGTATATTTTTCCAACTTCCATATTGGGTGTCTAATTTATTGCGTCACAATATTGATGTGATGCATATTGAGAAGAATGTATGTGATAATGTGTTGTTCACATTTATAAATGACAGAGGAAAAAGGAAAGATCATTTAGAGGCTCAAAAAGACTTGCAAAAATTGGGTATTAAAAAGGAACTCTGGCCAAAAGAGGATGGAAAATCTTGTCCAGCAGCGTTGTTTACAATGAAAAGGCAAGAGATTGATACATTCCTTGAGACTTTGAAATGTGTCATTGTGCCAGATGGTTACTCGAGTGATTTTTCTAGATGCATTGACCTTATGCAACGTGAAGTATTTGGACTGAAGAGCCCTGATTCACACATCCTTATGCAAGAGTTGTTGCCTTTGGCTATTAGGAACATTTTACCTTCGGTGGTGTCTTCTGTGTTGGTTGATTTAGGTTACTTCTTCAAACAGTTGTGTTCTAAGGTTGTCAATCCTGCTGAATTGTGCAAACAACAAGAACGAATTGCGCTGACCATGTGCCATATGGAGATGTTGTTTCCACCATCATTCTTCACAGTTATGGTGCATCTAACAATTCATTTGATTGATGAAGTTAGACTTGGAGGTCCTGTACATTATCGATGGATGTATCCTATAGAAGGGTATGTTTCATATTCAAACCATTGATTTTTTGGTTTAATTACTTGTTCAAAAACTTATCCATTAATGTGAATGTAGGTTTTTAGGAAAACTGAAACAATTTGTTTGCAATAAAGCCCAACCTGAAGGCCTGATTGCTGAGGGATGGCTTTCAAAAGAATGGATGACCTTATGTTCGCGGTACTTAGAGGATGACATTAAGACTAGATTCAATCGCAAGGAGCGTGTGGATGATGACCCTATGCTTCCTGAAGCAAGTTTAACCATGTTTCTTTCGTTGGGCAAACCAGTTGGAGACGGTACACTTGTTAGATTAAGTGACATAGAACTCCTGCAAGCACATCGCCACATATTGATTAATTGCCCTCAAGCAGAAGATTTTATTACGTAAGTAAGACATTGATCTATTTTAATTTTATTATAATAGATTGTGACAAATCATGTTGATGTTTTCATCTTTAAATGTATAGTCGGTTTCGACGCACCACGATGAAAAAAATGAGGAATCGTAAAAGGAATGTGACTTCCAATGAAATAGAGAAGGAAGTCCATCGCAACGTTGTCCAGGCATTTAAGATCCACGTGAGTACGACTTTCTATCTACTACAAGGTTATTATCGGAATTTTTGCAAGCTATTGATGTTGTCTATAATGTTTTCATAGATTAATGATAAACCCAGAGAGAAAACTTCAAAGGAACTTCTTGCACTTGCGCAAGGACCATTGAGACAAGCAAGAAAATTTACTGCTTATAATGTGAATGGGTTCAAGTTTTGAACGATTGAGCGAGAGAAGAACTTGAAAACTCAAAATAGTGGGGTGTTTTGTAACTTTGGAACTAAGAGCTATGCAAGCACACGTGACAATAGGCCGAGAGAGTGTACTGTACCACATTACGGTAAAATGGTTGATATTATTGAGCTTAATTATGATGATATTTTTCATGTAACTGTATTTAAGTGTGCATGGGCCAATACCATGAACCAAAGGTTTATTAGAGTAGATGATTTTGGGTTCACTTCAATAAACTTCTCTTACTTGATTCACTCTGGTGATCATGAGGATGATGAACCATTCATTCAATTTGTCGAGGCACAATTAGTATTTTATGTAGAGGACAAAGTTGACAAAGGGTGGAGTATTCCTATTCATGTAAAACCAAGCGACTTATATGATATGGGTGAAGAGGATGCTAGCTCGTCTTATGATAACGAGATTAATCAAGCTCAAATTTCAGATGTGGTATTTCCAAATGATGATTCACTGTTTGTTGCGAGGGCCGATGATATTGCAGAGTTTGAGTAGGACCGATGGTATTTGTATGCCTTTGCAATAATTTTTTGTTATATGTTACATTTTCGTATCTGCAGTTTCCTTTGCAGATAGTTGTAATGATCTTGTAATTTACATGCAATGAAAGACGGTACGTTTCTAATCGATTCTACCTCATAATACATGATCCTAATATTTTCCATCTTGTAATTAGCATGTGTACAAGTTTTAAATTTTGATGATCATGCTCTTGATTCTAACAATATGCAGTGCCATGGGTGTAATTTATACCTTCATGGTAATAGTTGCTCTCTTAATTTTTGATTCATATGATTAACTCTTGCAGTTATGTTTTCTTTGGATTAAGTTTTTTAGTTGACTGAGAACTGGCTAACACAACCTGCATTCTTACTATTGATAACCACTTATCAGGATTGTTGACAATGTTCTCTTTGTTGAACGTAACATGATGGATTGTCAACGTTTAGAACTGAACTTGTGTTGGGACAAATACCAAGTAGATTGCCGATGTGTAGAGCTGAGATGCATATAGAGGTGCATGTAATTGTATTGAGGAGCACATGATATCATGCTCGACATTTTCAATATTACTATCAATCTAACTTGTTTTTCATTAATTTGCAGACTAAGTTTTACATTGAACCTCTTGAGCACAAAGAAGTTACTTGCCATGAAATGAAGAAATCAATGGGCCTTCAATGGAAAACTAGGAGGAACAAGTTATGGAACCGGTATTAGGATTACACGAAAAGTCAGAAAGATAACGAGGAAACACCCCCTGATTGCATTACTAAAGATGATTGAGCATGTTTCATTGCTCTAAGATTTTCAGAGAAGTGGTTGGTAAGTTTATAAATTGTTATACTTTGAGTAATATATTTCATTAATTTTATATTTTCGAAGATTATAACATTATGTCAATTATTTATCTTTATTGAAGGATATTCGTGAGAAGAATAGGGAGAATGCTCTTAAGCAAGACTGTCATCCAACTACAGGGTCACGTTCAATAGCTCAACTTTATGGATTAATGGTATAAAAACTTATTACAATATATATTGAACTAAATAAAATTAAGATATTTTGTTTTTGATTCCATGTAGTTTTAGATATTTACCTAATTAGTGAAGTGGATTTATTAGGCTGATGTTACGACTAATTTGGACCAGCCCGAGTTACAACGGCCCACGGCCCAGCCTCAAAGGGGACACCAACTAGAGAAGACGGGCCCGCCCAGAAAGGCCCACGGACGGGGCTGAAGGCCCGGCCACTCCACCCTCGGGGGCACTCGACTAGCCCCCATTCGGCCCGATTAACCGTCCCTCGGAATCCGCGATCCCATAATGGCCACTAACGGACCCGTTAATGGGCCACCCCTCCACTACGCACGAGTGGGAGGAGGCGGAGGCGGATCGTGAGGACGTGAGAGGAGGTGGGACGTGGGGCAATCACGAGGGACCCTATAAGGGGAAGGCCAGGACGACGGAGAAAGGGATGGAGACTCAGGTAATCAACAGAGAGGTACTCCATCAACGACCTAGGCATTTGCCACTCCATTTCCTCCCTCCCCCAAACTCGCGCCGCCTGGGTTGACGTTCCGGCTTCCTTACAAGCCGGATCTCCCCGCCGAGTATCCCTTCAGACCTTGATCTGACTTAGGCATCGGAGGGGATTTGGCCGGAACCTAGGTCCGGCCTCCCTGACGAGTTTCCTCATCTGTCCAGGAAGAAGATATTCGAGGCGCCGAGGCTACCCCTCAGCGTCGGTCGGCTACCCACATCGTAGTCGTCAGGTGGACGGCTGCTCAAGCACCAACCCACTTGCAAGGCGCCGATGCTACCCCTCGACGCGGATCCGACCAAGGCCGAGCGCGACCCGGCCGAGGCCGAGCGTAACCCACCGAGCCGAGGCTTCTCCTCAGCTCCCTGAAGGCAGAGGATCGACGCTACCCGAGGACTCCACCGTCTGCGCCCGACCCTCCTTCCTCCCACGCCGAGAACAACCGGGCTCGGAGATCCCAAGGGACCCCCAAGTCGGCCCCTTGACCACATTGACCACACAGCCGACGGTCAACGAACTGTGGTGAGAAAACGCCCGTAAACATCTGGCGCCATCTGTGGGAAGGAACAACACCCACGTAAAACAACCACACCAATAACGACATGGCTCCGCCCCCCGCGGTGGAGAAGAGGAGCGACCCCGGTGGTGGGCACTGACCAACGCTGTGGCAAGCGGAGCGAGGCCGTGCCTCCCGGGCACGCAAACCGGGCGGCGAGCTTGGATCATGCAGAGGACAGTGTTGAGGAGACCGGCGGCCGACCGTTAGCTTCCCGGGGCAGTATGATCGAGAGAACACGGGAAAAGCCAGGATCGAGCGAAGCGCTGGTGGTATCCCTGATCGTAGATACCTCTGTGGTGCGGCGGCTGCTAGTCGACACCGGCAGCTCGTGCGACATCCTCTTCACATCGACTTTGTAGAGGATGGGGCTGCGTGGCGAAGACTTGGAGCCATACACTGGGCCCGTGGTGAGTTTCACGGGACACTCCGCACCTATCATTGGGGTGATCCACCTCCTGGTCACGCTTGGGGAAGCACATGATTCGGTGACGCTGACGGTGGAATTCATGGTGCTGAAGGTCGGCTCGGCGTACAATGGGATCATCGGCCGCCCCCTCCTCAACGCTATCGATGCGGTGGTCTCGATGCTCCACCGGACAATCAGGTTTCAGACCCCAAAGGGGGTCGAGCAAATCAACGGCGACACGAAGGGAGAGAAGATCTGCTACCACCTGACAGACGAGAAGGTCGTCGGAGGGCCTGGCGATCCAATGGCCTCACTCGACCTGAGGCATGGACCGAGACCCACCCCTGCGGAAGAACAAGAGCAGATCCCCGTCACGAATGTCGAGGGGAGATTCGTATCCATTGGGTCAGGGCTGGATCCTGACTCGAAGCGCAAGCTGGTTGAATGCCTGGAGGCTAACCTGGACATCTTCGCGTGGTCGACCGAGGACATGCCTGGCGTTGATCCCCGGGTGATCGTTCCCCGATTGAACGCCGACCCCAACTTCAGACCTGTCTGGCAGAAGAAGCGGAACCTAGGTGGTGAAAAGATGAAGGCAGCCTCCGATGAAGTAGAACGAATCCTCGACGCCGGTTTCATCCGAGAAGTCTGATACCCCTAATGGCTGTCCAACATGGTAATGGTCAAAAAACCCAACGGGAAGTGGCGAATGTGTGTGGATTTTAGCGACCTCAACAAAGCCTTTCCCAAGGACAGCTATCCACTGACGCGGATAGACCACCTCGTAGACAGTGCCTCGGGATACGAGATGCTCAGCTTCATGGACGCCTACTCTAGGTACAACCAGGTCCAGATGGATCCTGATGATGAAGAGATGACGGCTTTCACGACGGACCGAGGGACCTTCTGCTACAAGAAAATGCCCTTTGGATTGAAGAACGCGGGGGCAACCTACCAAAGAATGGTCAACAAGGTGTTTGACTCCCAGATAGAAAGAAACCTGGAGGTCTACGTCGACGACATGCTGGTGAAATCGAAGGGTCATGCTGACCATATCGCCGACCTAAGGGAAACCTTCGAACGGCTACGAAAGTTCAATATTCGGCTCAATCCTGCGAAATGCACGTTCGGTGTGAGATCTGGCAAGTTCCTGGGATTCATGCTCACCAATCGCGGGATCGAGGCCAACCCCGACAAAATTGAGGCACTGATCAACATGCGGGAGCCGACAACCATCAAGGAGCTGCAGAAGTTGAATGGCCGCATCGCCGCCCTCGGGCGATTTCTGTCCTGGTCGGCGAAAAGATCTCTCCCGTTCTTCAAAACTCTGAGGAAGGCCATCACCGCGCCAGCCGATGAGAGGAAGACAATACCATGGGATGAGGACTGCTCTCGAGCATTCGCCGATCTCAAAGAGTACCTCCGCAGCCCACCACTCCTCTCCAAGCCACGAGAGGGGGAGTCGTTGAGCCTATACTTAGCCTGCACGATGGAAGCGGTGAGCTCGGTGCTGATTTGGGAGGACGACGGGGTGCAGAGGCTGGTATACTACACCAGTTGTGTCTTGAAAGACGCTGAGGGGCGGTACACCCTCGTCCTCTTAGCCAGGTGGCTACGACCCTACTTCCAGGCTCACACGATACTGGTCCTAACCGATTCCCAGTTGGAACAGAACCTCAAGAGGTTTGACCGAATGGGAAGGATGCTGAACTGGGGGGTCGAGTTGAGCGAATTCGACCTGCGATTCAAGCCACGCACTGCCATCAAAGGGTAGGCCCTAGCTGATTTCATCGCCGAGTGTACCATAGAAGAAAGGACCCTCACACCGGGAGACGTCTCGGTAACGGTAACAAACCAACCTTTGTACTTACTTATGACTGACATCACCTCGGCTGGCCACTCAGGTGACCAGGACACATGGATTATTCACGTGGACGGCTCGGTGACCCGGGCGGGGAGCGGGGCCGGGGTCACGATTCGGTCTCCCGAGGGGAACGTCGTCGAATACGCGCTTAGGTTCGAGTTCCCGGCCACCAACAACGTGGCTGAGTATGAGGCCGTGATAAATGGCTTGAGGCTGGCCCGAGAACTCGGAGCTGAGTACGTACGGCTCCTTAGCGACTCGAAGCTCATCATCAACCAGCTGCAAGGGATCTACGAGGCGCACGAAGAGACGATGCAGGGCTACCTGGCCACGGCTAAGACTGAGATGTCCAAATTCAAAAGGGCCGAGACCCTTCACCTCCCGCGGTCGGAGAATGCCCGAGCAGACGCTCTATCCAAGCTTGCTTCCTCCTCGCCTAGGGAGTTGGGTCGCACCGTCTATATAGAAAACCTCAGGAGCCCCAGCACGGAAGAGAAGGAGGTGATGGCGATTGACGGAGACCCCACCTGGATGGACCCAATCATCCGATACCTCACCCATGGGGAAACACCAACCGATGTGGAAGACCGTCGAACCTTGGAGAGGAAGTCGCTCCGGTACGTGATGCATGAAGGAGCCCTCTACAGAAGACGGTGGACAAAGCCGGATGTCCTCCCCTACCTTAAGTGCCTCGGCCCCCATGATGCTGACTACGTCCTCTGGGAAGTGTACGAGGGGACCTGCGGGAACCACCATGGAGGCACAACGATCGCCCAGAAGATCTTGAGGCAAGGATACTACTGGCCAACCCTGATACACGATGCGACAGAGTACGTCCAGAGGTGACAGGAATGCCAAAGGTTCGCCAACACCGGGACCATTCCCCCTTCAGAGCTCGTCCCAATCATCAGCCCGATACCTTTTGCGAAGTGGGGTCTCGATATCATGGGACCGTTCACGACGGGCTGAGGGCAAAGGAAATACCTGATCGTGGCCGTGGACTACTTCACCAAATGGATCGAAGCTGAACCTCTAGCCTTAATCACCTGGAAGAAGGTAAAGAGCTTCGTATGGAACTCCATCATCTCCAGATTCGGAATCCCCCGCGCCATTGTCACCGACAACGGAAAGCAATTTGACTCAGCTGGGTTTAAATACTTCTGCGTCGAATGAAAGATCAAGCTACTCTTCACCTCGGTGGCGCACCCCCAGACCAACGGGATGGCGGAGGCCGCCAACAAATGCATCATAGAACCCCTCCACAAGAAAGTAGAAGGAGCCGAAGGGAAGTGGCCTGAAGAGCTTCCCGGGATACTCTGGTCTTACCGTACGACCCACAAACAAGCCACGGGTGAGAGCCCATTCATGCTCACCTATGGCGCTGAAGCAGTGGTCCCAGTCGAGGTGGGCGAGGAGTCCCTCTGCATCCGACATTTCGACGAAGAAAGAAACGCCGAGGGTTTGGAGCTCGGCCTGGAGATCCTGGGTGAACGACGAGAACAGGCCTTGGCCACCATCATCCACCAGAAGCAAAAGGTGGTGCGTTACTATAATTCCCGCGTCAAGGGGCGGTATTTTCACCAAGGGGATTTTGTCCTTAGAAAGGCGGTCTTCTGTCCAGAGGTCGCGCGTAAAGGGAAGCTGGCAGCCAAGTGGGAAGGTCACTACCGGGTGATCGAAGTTCTAGGACCCGCTACCTATCGACTAGCGAACTCGGAGGGAAAGACCCTCACCCATTCCTGGAACGCCGAGCATTTGCGCAAATATTACCAATAAAGCCTACAAGATCGCCTGCGAATGTAACTCTTTTCTTCCCCCTTGCTCAATAAATTGGTTTGATCTTGCTTTCTTCTTATAGCATGGCCGTAAAAAACCTCATGGAGAGGGGAGACCCTGCCAAGGGAGTGTCCGTGTGGCACCTCGCAAAGACAAGGGACGACCCCCAAACAGGCTGCTCCCCCCTCCACGATTCGCCTGGTCGGAAAACTCCACGGGGCCGAACCTCGGAGTGGGCCGACCACTAGCGAGGGTAGCCTTCCCAGCGAACGAAACGACTCGAACCGGCCGTAAGGCTGGGGGCAAGTCCCCCAGCGGACCGGCGAACCGAACGACCGTGAGGCCAGGGGCAGCTCCCCGGGCGGGTCGGTCGAAAGGACGACCTCAGAGGTCGACCTCATCGGCTAGTCGCAAGACATTGGGTCGCTCCCCAGGCCGACTAGCCAACTGACCCGGGCGCAACTCCCCCGATACGGCTGCACGTTAACCGAGCCGAGGGCAACTCCCTCGGCCCGTCGGCACGCTAACCAAGCCGGGGGCAACTCCCCCGATACGGCTGCATGATAACCGAGCCGAGGGCAACTCCCTCGGCCCGTCGGCACGCCAACCAAGCCGAGGGCAACTCCCCCGATACGGCTGCATGATAACCGAGCCGAGGGCAACTCCCTCGGCCCGTCGACACGCCAACCGACCCCGGGGATAACACCCCCGGCGGGAGCGCCGACTCTTCTCTGTCAGAACTCAAAAGAAGGCTCCACCCCAAGGGAGGAGGTCAGCACTAGCAAGCAAGGAAAAGACATTTTACTTTCGGAAGATACGAGGGGCTACACTAAAAGCCATGGTCCTGAAAAACTTAAGGACCAGGCTACGGATCTAAACACTCCCTCACTCGTCTCCTTGAGGGACCCCTTCAAGACCGCCAACGGGAGAAGCGCCAGACCGCTCCGGGATCTCTTCCTCCTCATCGGAGTACGCTTGAAGTTCCTCGAAGTTGATCTCCACAAGCGGGAACCTCTTTCGAACCTCGGCTTGGCAGCGGGTGAATCCCTTCTCGAACGCCAAGGACATGGCCTTAGAGGTGAAGGAAAGGGAGTATTCCGTCACGGCATCCTGGGCAACCTTAGCAAGGTCCATATCCTCTAGCTCACAAATCCGACCCTCGAGAGTGGCCACCAGTCGTTGGTGATTAGATCGGGTCATCTCGATCTCTTTCGATCTCGCGTTAAGCTGGGATAGGAAGGCCCTCTCCCGCTCTTCCGCCGCCTCCAGCAGGACATTGAGTTCATGGGCATTGGCCGTGATGAAAGGGGCCGGATCTGCACCTGCCTCAGCTGCCGCGACAGAGGCCGCGGTGAGCGCGGCAATTCGCTCCTCGGCCTTGGACTTCCCGACCAGAGCTAAGGCTTTTTCCTGGTCCGACTTCTCCAGGGCAGAGGAAAGCTCGGCCACGCGAGACTCCAGAGACTTCACGAGCGCCATGGACAAGTGATCGGCCTCCTCCTCGCCTTCCCGGGCCCCGGGAACTGGTGCCGCGTCCGCCTTAGCCTTGGAGAGAGCCACAAATTGGCGCCTCATCGAAAGCCCAACAGAGGATAGCTACACAAGAGAGGCGGGAGTAAGTTGAAGATAGCAGCAAAAGACTGGGTTAGGGAAGAAACCCCACCTGTTGGCCGGCCTGTACCACGAAAGCGGCCAGACGGTCGCCACCGACCTCGTCCAAAGCAGCTCGGTCCGAGGAGAGACTGCAGTTCTCAGCCACCCGTGCCGCAACACTGCAGTCAGAAAAGACCGACTCACCTGCTCCTACGGGGAAGCGGGGACGAAGAAGATCCTCCTCCCATGGAGGTAAATCCATAGGGGCAGAGCGGAACGCACCTAGATACCGCTCGTATATATCAGGAAGAGGGCCTGGCTGCGGAGACGAGGGGCCAGCCCATGGCCAAACCGCCTCAGCCGAGGGTGGCAGATCCCGGTACTTGGGCAATGAAGCACTAACCTCCCCGGCGAGAGTGCGGACCTTCTTAGAGACGCCATGCTGGGAGGAAGAGGGGACCTTCCTCTTCAACTTCTCGGCACCAGCCGTCGGGCGGTCAACACGTTGTTTCTTCCGGACCGCCAGCACATGATCCCCTCTCCGAGAGGCGGGATCCGGAATCCCGACTTGAGGAGGAAGGGCAGAAGAACTGGAGGGAAACCCACCTGTGCAGGGGAAAGTCATCATTAACCAACCCTATCAGCCACAGAACAGTGGCCATGGAGCATTATCTCCGGAGCGATGAAGGACGACAAAACTCACCAGTGGGCCACGTGGTCTTCCACAGATTGAGGTCAGAAAAGAGAACGGTGACTTTCTGATCGCCCGGCGGGATCGCCAACAGGGCCTCCACGGTCTCGAGTTCAGCCGCAGTCGGGTCACCCAGCTCCAGGGCCAGCATCACGTCGGTGCTCCAGTGAGTTGGGAAATCCATATCCGACGGGCCGACAACGAAGAGATACTCCTCCTTCCAGAGCTTGACGGAGCTCGGCAGCCCCAGTATCAGGATCTTCGAGGGCCGAGCACTAATGTAAATGCAGGCCCCCGACTGATGGCGGCTCAGACGATTAAATTTGGAGAAGAGTCGGAGGGAGGGGACCACCCCCTTCTGAAGGCAGAGCACAACGAAACCGATGATGAGCCCGATCGCGTTGGGGCAGAACTGGCATAAGGCCACACGATGAGCACGCAGAAACTCAACGATGAAAGGATGAAGGGGGAACCGAAGCCCGAATCGGAAGCACACCTCATACACCCCGACCGCCTTCAGACCCGGAAAGCAGATCCGCTCGTTATGCTCAGGGGCCCGGATGGAGTATGGGGCAAGAAGGTAGCGGGCGCGCAAATCTCCGGTGGAGGTGGCACAGAAGGAAGAAGGACATCCCAGAACCTCCGGAGGCACCCCCGAGGGGTCACCCCCCTGACTACCGACCGCCGAGCCAGGGCTATCAGACGAGTCGTGGTGGACTGCATCCTCTGGATGACCTGAATCGGGGGTAGGAGAAGACGACATGACGAGGAGCTGGAGAAAGATTAGAAAAAGGAGATTCTGAAGGAAAATCTGGCCACGTTCGACCAACGGATGTCGGTGCTCCTTTCCTAGTGCCCTTTGAATGACCCTGCGCACGGTGGAGATGAATGCAATGGGCACCTGGCGACATCAAGACGACGGCGATGCTTCAAAAACTACACCAACGGAAGTTCAAACGGAACGGTAATAATGACATTCATTTAATGGTGGAGCCTCGACTAACGCACCCATCGGATCATGAATGAGTCACATCACCCGAACCGAACCGACGGAAGCTGAACGGCCCGGGCGATGGGGGCAATTGTTACGACTAATTTGGACCAGCCCGAGTTACAACGGCCCACGGCCCAGCCTCAAAGGGGACGCCAACTAGAGAAGACGGGCCCGCCCGGAAAGGCCTACGGACGGGGCTGAAGGCCCGGCCACTCCACCCTCGGGGGCACCCGACTAGCCCCCATTCAGCCCGATTAACCGCCCCTCGGAATCTGTGATCCCATAATGGCCATTAACGGACCCGTTAATGGGCCACCCCTCCACTACGCACGTGTGGGAGGAGGCGGAGGCGGATCGTGGGGACGTGAGAGGAGGCGCGACGTGGGGCAATCACGAGGGACCCTATAAGGGGAAGGCCAGGACGACGGAGAAAGGGATGGAGACTCAGGTAATCATCAGAGAGGTACTCCATCAACGACCTAGGCATTCGCCACTCCATTTCCTCCCTCCCCCAAACTCGCGCCGCCTGGGTTGACGTTCCGGCTTCCTTACAAGCCGGATCTCCCCCACCAAGTATCCCTTCAGACCTTGATCTGACTTAGGCATCGGAGGGGATTTGGCCGGAACCTAGGTCCGGCCTCCCTGACGAGTTTCCTCATCTGTCCAGGAAGAAGATATCCGAGGCGCCGAGGCTACCCCTCAGCATCAGTCGGCTACCCCCATCGCAGTCGTCAGGTGGACGGCTGCTCAAGCACCAACCCACTTGCAAGGCGCCGAGGCTACCCCTCGATGGGGATCTGACTGAGGCCGATCACGACCCGGCCCAGGCCGAGTGTAACCCACCGAGCCGAGGCTTCTCCTCAGCTCCCTGAAGGCAGAGGATCAATGCTACCCGGGGACTCCCCCGTCTGCGCCCGACCCTCCTTCCTCCCACGCTGAGAACAAGCGGGCTCGACGATCCCAAGGGACCCCCAAGTCGGCCCCTTGACCACGTTGACCACACAGCCGACGGTCAACGAACTGTGGTGAGAAAACACCCGCAAACAGCTAAACAAAAGGGAGTGGATCCCACCCAGACAGAGATAGTGTTGTTGACACGTTCAAGAGACGACGTGTCTTATCCAAACGATTCTACAAGAGATATCGTTGTAAGTATCTAGTTTGTTTGTTGCTGTGATAAGCTAATCTTTCTTTTAGCTTTTTAGCTTTCATGAAGTATTTCAGCTTTTGAACATTTTGAACAGAATTGGTCAAACTCATGCATTTTAGTCTCTAAAGAACAATGGGATGACAGATCCTTGGGGCTAATCCCATGTATATAACTCCATAGTTTATTTTTATATCATTTATATAAGCATCATACATGGAGTTTAAAGACTTATAAATTAGATTAATATGGATATTACCTTTCTTGTTGATCATGGTTGACTGCTACATCATTTATATGAGCATCTGTGTATGCTCTTGTTGATAGAGACGACATTGATGTATGTTAGTGGGAATTGGAGTTTAATGGAAACAATATGGAAAACTACCACTAAGTTTTAAGTTGTTAACAACATGCCTAAACATATCCAAATCATTATGCCTAAACAATTCGTAAGGAATTTATGGATTCACATCATGCTGTAGATTCTATAAACTCTTGCAATTTGTGACATTTTCCATCGTGTGAGCTTAATATTTGAGGGGTTTCGTTTCCTAACATACTTAAGCGCTCCGCGTTTATGGTAAACTTGCTTTAAACCCTATCAAATTGCATAGCTGCTGCTGATTGTATAGCTCGAAAGGTCTATCCCAAGCGAAGGGGAAAAAATAGGTATATTTTGTGTTACTCTCTGTTTTTCTTAAAATTTATGGTGCAGTTTCTCTAGTAAATTTGTTATACATACTGATTTGGAAAAAAATTTAATATATATGATTCTGGCCAACATCTTTGAGAGGAATACCTAAAGTAATGAAACCGGGAAAAGTGAAATAATTTGATTAAAAAATATCACACGTCTAAAATAAATTGTTAAAAACTTGGAAACACGCTGACTTCCAAAATTGGAACAAGTTGAACAAAAATCTAAATTGATAAAATCAAAGAAATGGGCAGCTAAATCACACAATTAAGTTGGACAATGGAATATTAGACACATGCAAAAAATATTAATTTACTAGTGTTAATTAATTGTAAACCATCAAAAAGATAATAATAAAATGACACTAGACAAAAATATTAGCACCATTTTATCAAATGACACATGTACTAGTATTTTAGTGCAGTTTGCGGCCATTTTTATAAAATGACACTAGACAAAAATATTAGCACCATTTTATAAAATGACACTAGACAAAAATATTAGCAGCCAAATCATACATGTACTAGTATTTTATCAAATGAGCACCATTTTTTCACTTGGAGAATATTATCCAACCACATGCTGAATTTTCTTACAGTCTCGCTTCAACTTTGATTCATCTTGCATATGGTATTCTGGGTGAAAAAGTTTTAAATAATTCAGAACATTTATTTCTTTGATTTGCTGGTGTTTATGATTTAAATCTATGGCATAGTTGAACATTCTCGAGATACATCCGTGCAAATCCTGGCGGATAATGCATCTGGTAATTTAGTGCAGTTTGCGGGATCCCATGTTTACATATGAAAGTTTGCTAATCTGAATAACATATGTATAAATGAATATTTTCTTTAATCTGACCCATTAAATAATGGAAATAAAGATACAAAATTAATTATGTAAGTTCTGTAGTAGCATTTCTGTAATAACCCCATTCAAGTCAAGGCGATATAGCCTAGGGTGACCACCTTTTTTTCTGGTTGTCTTTGATTACAACTGCATAGTACACACCTTTCTTTTTTGCATTTTTTGGTTGGACAATTGAGTTTATTGTAATTATCAATTATTTAACAGCCTATTTATGTGTTTATTCAATGAGGAAAATTTATGCTTCTATAGTAGACGTTGGAAAGTGAGACTGAAGGCTGTCCAATGGAAACATATGGAAGTATGTACTTACTTTGAGAAACATAGAAGGATTCCTGTGGTTGTTTCGTCTAGTTACAAGTTTTTTCACTTGCAATAATTACTTGAGATGAACATATCTAAACTATTGCATATATGCTTATTTCGATATGCGGAAACAAGATCCTACATATGTTCACAATTGGATTATCGTTTTTCTTTTTAGTTCTTTACATTACCTTTTTTATTTTCATGTGAATCTCTAGTGAATGTCCTTTGAGATATAGTTTTCTTGTTTTTCGTTATCTTACCAAGTTTATTTAATATGTTAACATACTGAGCTGTTAACATATTAAATCATGTTTAAAAAGAATTCTAATTACATTTTCTTCTCCTAATGGTGGTTAAAATTGTTTGTACAAGAGCTTTTGTTTGAAAATGTTAGGTGATTTTTCCTTATATACCTCGTGGATATGGATGCACGATATATATCTGACTGGTTCAAACAATGTTTAAGCATGCAGATCCACCTTTCTTATTTATCATGTGAATCGTTTACTATTTTTATATAGTTAGGAGTTTAGTATGATTATTGGTCAGTATTCAATGTTTAGGTACTAGACGACATGCACTCAGTGATATATTCATTGCCTTTGACTAATAAGAACCCACAAAACCCTTGAACTTCAATATTTTGAAGTTGTAATGTTTCATTGACCAAAACCAGGTGAGCATGCAATGTGGCCGATCTTGATCAACTAAGTTCCAGACCATTGCATCTTTGAAAAAATATTGACCCTCACTAGTGTTCAGATGGTATGGGCTATGATATAACATCTTTCACATTGAAATATCAATTTAAAAATTTAAAAATCCATGGTTTTATTAAGTGGGAATTTTCTTTGATGTCACACCCATAACTCAACCTTCTTATATGGCTTCTATATGGCTTCTTATATGACTTGAATGGGGTATTTACAGAATTCAACTAGTGAACCTTGCACTGTCCCTAAGATGAGCTGGCAAAATAAACTAGAATTTCATCAATGTTGTTACACTTTCCAATCACTGTCCCACACAAATAAGATTTATCAAATGCATCAGGTGGCAATAAAATAGAAGACATGACTCCATATTTTGTTGCCAGTTGAGAAGCCATATTAGGCTATTAAATGTCTTCTCATCTAAGAATTAATAATATAAAGTTGCATCTGTAATGGAGAAATGAGTGAAAGACTACAAAAACAAATGAAAAAAAGTGTAGGTGAGATGCGTGGTAACTAAAAAGAAGCAGTTATAAATTCCTTGTCTGTTGTGAGTTGAGGGAGGCCTTTGGCCTCCCTCACCTCATCATCTCTCCATTACTCCCCTCTAAGTTAGTGGGGAGTCCCTTGGACTACTAATCTATTAAGGAATGAATATATAGAGAGCCATGGATTTTACCATGGCTACTCCTCAATGAGAGATTATTCTACTCTTCTCTATAATCTTCCAACACGTTATCAACACCTACGCTCTATTTTTTTGAGCTTTTTCATCCCGTCTCCCTCAAAAATTGTACCCCTACGCGCGAAGGAATCTATTGTTGCGGCGACGCTTTGCGGGGATTTTTATTTGGAGCGTATCGGGAGCGGAACTATCTACGGATTTTTATTATCACGATCTTCCCTAGATCTTTGATCAAGAGGTAATTTCTTTTCGATCACGTAGATACCTACATAATGTAGTAAGATAAGATTTTACATAACCAATTCTATAGGCTTGTATTAATCCATAACATTTTGATGCTCATCAAGATTAAAAAAATACATAAACAAAAGCCCAACTTCACTAAAATTTTTATCTGGTATATGATCACCCCCTCAAATTTTTGATATTCCATCTTTTGTGTAGGAATAAATAAAAAAAGGGGGGTTGGATTGCTTTCATTTTAAAATTTATTTTTGCATGTGCGAATTTATTATGATTAGAACAAAAATTAATAATTGATAGACTTGAGATCGTATGTCATGGTATCCTTGTAATGCAAGCCATATCCATTAATTCCTATGTCTAGGGAGCATTCTTCTTCGTTTATGTGATTAAAAATGAATTAACTTCTAATTTTGCTTTTATTATTGAGAAGTCATCTAGAAAGGACAGTTTTGGCATTTCTGGAAATATTGCTCGACATGGAATTGTTAGACAATGAAATCAAGATGAAAAGTGAGTAGTAATTGGTAATTGCAGCATGCATGCATTTGGTTAAGTACACAAGGAAGTGATTAGATATATATTCGTCAAAACATTGGCTTATAATGTTTGTATCTGCTCCATGCACATAGCCGCATCCCATTAGATACATGCCTCTTGATTTCTAGACATGTTCCGAAATGTAAATTCTGGGTTTGTGGGGCTTTTCACATTCCCTTAAAAATTTGTTTGAAGGCTTCTTTTCAATTGAATTCTTTAAACATTACAGTCCATGGACCTGCAGCTCATTTCTAAATAATATATTATATGTGCTGTTTATTGGGCCTGAAGCCCAATTTATAAATGAAAATTAGTATTATGAGCCTGCCGCTCCATTTAGATTAATGTTTTATTTTAACTTCCTAAATTAGGCCAGAAGCCCAGTTAATCCAATTGCAGTTGATTAAAATTTTGCAACTAGGTCTGAAGCCCAAATATTTATAATAATTTAATTTGGCTTATTGGGCTAAAGCCAAGTTAATAAAATTGCATATTAAAATTATTTTCATCTTGCTTCTGGGCCTACATCCCATATTAGAATAATTATTAATTTTTTGTTCTAATTTGGGCCTGAAGCCCAGTTTATAACAATGAATATAAGTTGTATGGGCCAGCAGCCCCATTGAGATTAATTATTAATTTTGAATCCTAAATTGGGCATGCAGCTCAGTTAATCCAATTGCAAAATGGATATGTTAATTAAATTTTTGTAAATGGGCCTGCAACCCAAATATTAAATTAATTATTAAAATGATTATTATTTTACTTATGGGCCTGCAGCCCCAATCATAATAATAATTCATTTTTAATTCTTGTTTGGGCCTGTAGCCCAGTTAGTCAGATTTCTAATATTATGTACAACATCATTTTTGCATAATTAATAATTTATGGAATATTAGGATCTTTCAAAATATAATTTTCTTAAGGATCATGCGACCGCTCTGCCATTAGTCAACTAACTTAACGGTATATGACGTCTCCCTGTGGTCCGAGAGATTATTATATTTTATAGTCTCTTTTTCCATATTATATATGCCTGTGTTATATAAACTACGTGGTTGCTTCTTTTGTGCCTGTAGCATATTATAAACTGTGTGATGTTTATATAAGCTAAAATGTGATTTTTGGGATCGGCCAGTTTGATACCTTTTAAATTCCTTACAATTTTATTTTCTTTTTGAGAGAATTTGTAAGTGAGGATTAAATGTATTAATGCCAAAGACCGGTGTACCCAGATATGAAGACGGAGGAGAAATTTTCAATTGATAGGGACCCCTTCTGGGTTTCCAAATTGTATTTTTTTCTTTTCTTTATGGACTGTATATTCGGACTTTGGACTTTGTACGTTTTTGGGTATCTGGCCAATCCCCACATTTTACTTATTTTATTTTTTTATGCGTGAATTTACATCTTATTTAATTCATGCTTGTTTTAAATTGCATAGATAAATGGCAAAATTGGCAAGCGTCAATTTCGAGGTCCTTGATGCTACAGGGAAAAATTAACTGAGTTGGCGAGTGGACCTGAAGTTCCACTTGCGTTCAATGGCCCTCCTTGGCTCAATTTTGGCTCCTTCATCGGCCCCAGCAGCGGCCGATGCTACTGCTACATCTAGCAACACTCCTACCACTGTCTCTGATGTAGATAAGGCGAAAGCCATTATCTATATTAGGAAACATATAGATCGGACCTTAAAGGCCGAATACCTAACGGTAGAGAACCCAATGGAGCTGTGGACAACGTTGGAGGCACGGTATAAACATCAAATTGATGTAATATTACCGCGTGCCAGTTATGAGTGGGAAAACCTCAGACTTCAGGACTATAAGTCTGTCGCTGAGTATAATTCTGCACTTCATAATATCACCTCACGCCTGAAGTTGTGCGGTGAAGAAGTGACAGAGCAACGCATGTTGGAAAAGACATTTACCTCGTTTCACAAGAAATATGCAATCCTCATGCAGCAGTATCGTGAACGCAACTTCACAAAATTCTCTAATCTGATCTCTTGCCTCCTTAGAGCGGAGCAGAATCGAGAATTACTGCTCGCCACTCATAATTTACGTCCAGCTGGCACTGCCCCTATCCCTGAAGTCCACCACGTTTCTCCCCAGAAGTGGAAAAACATGAAGAAGGCTAAAAATAACAAAGGAAAAGATGTGATGAAGAAAGGACGAGGAGCAGTAACCTCGTCCAACAACAATAAAGAAAAAAGAAACTTCACATGGAAGCGAAAGAACACTGACCAAGTGTCACTTCCTAAGAATAACTGGGAGGATAAATGCCATAGATGTGGCATGACTGGACATTGGTCCAGAAACTGCCGCACTCCTCACCACCTCCAAGAACTATATCAGGCGAGCCAGAAGTCTCTTCCTGAAACAGACTTGGTGGCTTTTCAGCCGCCAACGATTTTCACTACAAAAGACTTCGAGAATGACGACCTGCTCAATTGAGCCATATATTTATCTATGCATTTAAAATCACATGTAGCTTCATCTTAAGTTTTCTTTTGTACGAACTTTCATTTGTATGTCATTTACTTAAATAAAATTTCGTTTTGCTTATAGATGAAGTATGGAATATTGTGGACGGTGCCTCGTTGCACTGGTGTAGCATTGATATTGCTCCCACATACAACGAGATTATTAGATGCAAACTTCTCCTCTTAAACATATAGGTAATTTCCAATTTTCAAGGATATTTCTTTTAAACGAACATAACTTGAAAATTGTGGATAATAAATATTGAATATCAATATGTAACTCGTCAAGAGAATGGCCAGAAGACCATCTACTTACGATTTCATTGGACCCCGTCGGGCCCCTATAATTACAGATATTCATCCTATAGAAAGCCAACTTGACTGAGCACCAGAAGTGCCTTTCATTGCCATAGTTTTTAACGCTGGACTTGGTCATCCTGGATCAGCGATGATGGACGCATCATCAAATGAATCCATTGGAGAACCTGAAGATTCTTCAAAAGATTGACTTTCCTTGTCCCCCTTTGTCGTAAGGGCAAACTTATAGAGAGACCTTCCCTCCTGAAAGTGGGATGAGAGTCTCCAGGCTTCATTGAGAGAATACATGGTGACCTTTGCGGGCCTATTCACCCCGTAAGTGGCCCATTTTCGGTACGTTATTGTACTGATATATGCATTTACTAGATGGTCTTATGTGTGCCTTTATATTCACTCGCAACATAGCTTTCTCAAAGCTTATAATGTGGGTGAATTCACTATACATATCATTCAAGACTTCCGCCAAGCAACTGACATTGATATTGAACATCCTGTAGCATGTTCATACTCATAATAGGTTATCAAAGTCTCTGATAAAGAGACTCCAATGGATTTCACGTCCATTGTATAATCCCAGTTGCCAGTTGTATTTAGGGACCAACAGAATGCATTCTGCATCGCTTATCACGAACGGCCCTCTTGTAGCCATATCTTATTGCTGATACCGCTTGCTTATGGTTTACGACCAAGCCTTAATAACTGTGAATTTGATGAGAAAATCTCATTGAAATAGGCACGCAGTCTAAAGAAGCCTGAAGCTTCTGAGACCATATCATGGGACACAATAGTCCTAATCTCGTTATGATCCGCATACTTTTTCTGTGTGAAGATGAGATCCAGAAGATCCTTCACATTCAGACTAAAGTACATCAATTGCGGGATAAATTTACGGACAACCAGAAGATTGTTCGTTCACACGTCCCTGCTGCCAACACGCCGGCTAGGATTGAAATTCCCAAAGATGGATGCAATCCACCGGCAGCAGAATTGGATGTACCTCATTTGAAAAGAGGACGCCTGCCAGGTTCAAAATATAAAGTTCCTCGACAGAGGAAGATTCCTGGATATATTAAAATGATCCATCCACAGGATGTCGAGCTCAGACCAGCAACCTCTCCCCTCCTAATTTCCCCTGCAGAGGAAACAACAGGAGAAACATCATTAAATTACATACGTACTAGAGAGGTACTGGGCAGATATAACACAGTCGTCGACGACGGTTTTGCTTTCGCTATTGCCGTTCACGTCGCTGAATATGACGATGACGTTAAACCACTTTTCTATAGCGAAAACGCATAGATTGGCCAAAGTGGGACGAGGCAATAAGAGTAGAGCTGGACTTACTCTTGAAAAGCAAAGTCTTTAGACCAGTAGTCCATACACCTGAATGTGTAAAACCTGTGGAATATAATTCGGATTTCATAAGAAATTGAAATGAATGAAATGTGATCATTTTCCTACTAAGCCTAAACTTCTCTGAAAAAGCCAATAAATGCAGCTCAGGGACGTTGTGACTGCATGGCAATATAGATATAAAGATCTATATAAAACTTCCAGAAGGGTAAACACTACCCCCAGATATAAAAGAGAAACGTAGAAACGTCTTCTCCATAAAGGCTACAAAGATCATTAGTTGATCTTAATCAATATTCTGCCCGTGTATCTTCTTAGAAAGATCAATGACAGGAATTGTGATATTCGCCGAACAAGTGGTCGACTTAAAGCTAATAGGATCTCCTGCAGAGACCATTGAGATATCAGATAGCTTTAAGCATACCTTGGAAATAAAAACCTAGGTAAAACAAGGTATTGTCTCGGTTCACATATTAAACACCTTCGTGGTGGAACCCCTTAATATACTTCATACACATGGAGTTTATGAAGAATGATGTCCATTTGCCACCCATTAAAAATGGATGCTTAATTATGACACCTTCCAGTAGCTGGAAGAGGGGGAGGACATCCTAGGTCCCGAAGAGCCTAGCTCTAATGTACTTGTTACACTTCTTTATCTGGCCAACTGTATGTGTCTTTGATAGAACGTCTGCAATAAAGTTGTTAACCAGATACAGTGTTGTCCTGGAATGCACTACTAGACCAAGGATAAGCTGCTTCTGCGCAACTTCTAAGGGTCAAGGAATATATATCGCATATGCAGGTTTAAAGATCATTGCGATGACTAAAACACAAAAGGCCGGCCACCTCCTAAATATCTACACATCATCCTTTGAAATCTACATCTTCTGAGAAACTCATCATCCAAGAAGCAAATCTTGAAAACGCTCAGCCAGGTCCAGCAGTACCTTGCAGACACACTGAAGACTGATTCAAAGAAATACTTTAGTGGAGTCATCTACCAACTTCGAAGAGCGTTCCACTCCAGAGCGCCACTGCTTTCCAATAGCCGCTAGATGAGTGAAACTTGTATAGATGAGTGATGATTATATTTGCTTTCAGAACATGATGGATGTATAGACGAATAGGAGCTGATTGTATAGATACATAGGAAATCTACAAGCCTGAAGCTTGTACAGATCAGGGGGAGTCACTCGATAGTTGTACTCTTTTCCCTTAAGCTGCCGGTTTTTTCCCACTGGGTTTTCCACAGCTAAGGTTTTAACGAGGCAACCACAGTGGCTCTGGATCCAGAAGTATCTACCCCTTTTAGCATACTAAATCCTGAAAGTATTCATATGCTTAACCCAAGGTAATGGAGAGATGAGGGGGAGTGTTGTGAGTTGAGGGAGGCCTTTGGCCTCCCTCACCTCATCATCTCTCCATTACTCCCCACTAAGTTAGTGGGGAGTCCCATGGACTACTAATCTATTAAGGAATGAATATATATAGAGCCATGGATTTTACCATGGCTACTCCTCAATGAGAGATTATTCTACTCTTCTCTATAATCTTCCAACATTGTCTTGTATTTGATTAGTTAATATTCATGCCACTGAAGGAAACTGAAACGAATTACAAAAAGCATGCCATGTTTAACACACAAGTTCCTTTGTGTCTACATGCTACATGTATTCATTTGTTCATCGACGCTTTTAAGATGACATTAAACTTTCAATATTTTATGATTTAATCTAGACTACATAGTACAAAGATTGAAGTCACATTTTTCTGAATTAACATATACAAACTGGCTCCCTGATAGAGTTCTGATTTGGCGAGACATGTGACCCAAGATGTACAAAGATGAACAAGATTTTATTGGCTGATGAAAATTTTCATGATATTGAAATAGCAAGCAGAAAAAACATGTTTGTGCAGTGACATGCTTACATGTTATTCATGAGGGACCCTCATAAATAATCAGCAATAACTTATAATTAGCATTTAAGCCTTTTGCAATCAACATGTGGTCAACTATGGAGCATGACCCAAAATTGAGAAAATTGCACAAGAATTTGATTAAGATTTCTGGTCAAATGTCTATTGATGAAACTGCAACAGTGTAAACAATATCCTCATGTAGATTTTAGTTTGCTAATATATTTTCTTGGGAAAAGAATGAAGTGATATTGTTTTGAATCTCATGTCTCAGTTTGTATTATATGAATAGAGGATTATATATGCATAGTCTCAGTTTGTATAGTCATAACATTCTCAATTATATAATCGAATGTCTCATGTTTTATTTTATTGTACAGGAGAGCATTCGAGAGCTATCACAACAGGAGGGAGTTGAGAGTCAAGAAATGATGGTGTCGCTCGTGTTCTAGGCGAAGATCACCCAGGTCGGGTGTTTGGTTTTGGTTCAAGTGGTTCTCAATCCCAGATCTTCATGATACAGAGAAGATTCGTCCTGTCTCCTTCCTTCGCGTTTGACACTTCATCAAGCCATTCAAATCTAGTGACGTGGGAGGAGTTCGATAGGCAGAAACAGGAGTTCGATAGTCAGAAACAAGAGTTTGAGCAGTATAGGTCTCGACTTGATCAGTGTATATCTCAGCTTGCTCAGTGTACGTCTCTTTTGAGCTTCTTCATGACACAACATTATACTCAAGATAAGCTGTAGCAATTACATGAAGAACCCCAGTATAGAAATCTATTCCCTCCGCCATCCGGCCATCTGTCAGCCGGTCCTTAGTTTATTTTGATGATGTATGTGAGATGTTTTTTGTATTAAAAAGTATCATGTGGTGTTTTTTGTTTTAAATACTTTCGTTTTGTATGAATTAGTATTGTAACTATTATTTTTCAGTTTTTATTTTTTAAAGAAATAAATTACTGTTTTGAGTTTTTTATTTTTTATAAATTAATTTGGTTGGTGGCAGTTTCGAACCGCCACAAAATTGGACTAATTTTTAAATTAATTAATTTAATAACAATTAAAATCCACTATAATTACGTTTATGAATTTTTTAAAAAATTAATACGATTTGTGGCGGTTCGAAACTGCAACAATTTGTTAGTGTTTGACGGTTAAGACCCGTGATAAACAACTGCTATGAACCATTTGTATCGGGTTGGAACTGCTACAAACATCATTTTCATGTTAATTTATTTAAATATTTTATTCTGTTTGTAGCGGTGCTGAACCGCCACAACATGTTGAGGCTTCGACGGTTTAGAACCGCAACAAATAGTTTTCTGGTTAATTTTTTAAAAATATTTATTCCCTTTGTATCGGTTCGGGACCGCCACAAATTAGTCCATCTACGACGGGTTAGAACTGCCATAAATTTATTTTATCTTAATTAAATTCCATGCTAAAAATAGTGTTTTTGTTGGTTCGAACCCGTGCCAAGCTGATGTTGCATACAGTTTATTTGTAGCGGTTCGGAACCACTACAAATATGGTCACTCACCCCTTTATAGTAGCGGTTGGAAAAACCGCGTGAAACAGCATTTGTGGCGGTTCCGACAGGCCAGAAACATATTTTCAAACCGTGAAAACTGCTCTCCTTCCTTGTGTGTTCCAATGCCTATAATTATTCCTTTGTTGTTGTCACCAATGGTTACTGAGCCTCCATCTTTATATTGAATGGTTGAAAGAAGGTTGATGTTTCCTGTCATATGTTTTGAACATCCACTATCTAAGATCCATCTTTCTTTTCTTGGTACCTGAAAAGATAAAACATGAAATATTGGTACCCTTTTTCTTTAGGGTCCTTTGGGTTAGATCTTAGGAAGCCAAACCCAAGTAGAATTTGGCTTTCTAAACATATATCCTTATGAACCCATATATTAATTGTATTAGGTTTCTTAGAAGATGCATTTGAAATGTTTGAAACATTTCTTTGTGAAGAAGATGTAGAAGTGTTTACTATCTTCGTGTGGATGAATGCATGATTCTTCTTTTGTGGTTTTACAAAAGTTGTCTTTCAAACAAATGAAGATGTGTTAGAAGGCTTGGATATATTCTTATTAGAATATCCCAATCCTTGCCTATGATTTGCTGGAAATTGGATTTGAAGCAAATCATTGAGATTAGTCTTCCTTTGTTAAACTTATTAACATTAGAAGACATCTCATCGTACTTCATCTTTAGTGATGAAATACTATTATCCATATTAGATATTTGTGCATGCATTTCTTGATTCTTAGTTTTGAGAAGTTCATTTTCTTTGCTAAGATTCAAGATTTGAGAAGATGTATTCTCAGTGTGTATTGCATCAAATGAAATGCATTTTGATGTTAATTCTTGATGTTCAAGAATAAGATCATCATTGCTTTGTTTCAAAGACTTGTGTAGTGCGTTTAGTCTTTTGAAACGAACAAAGAGATCATTGAATGCATCAAGTAATTCTTCATTGTCAATTGTACATACATCGCTTTCATCATTTTGTGCCATAAAGCACATGTTAGCATTTTCTTCATCGTTTTCTTCTTCATCTGAAGAATCCCATGTTGCTGCGAATGCTTTCTTCATTCTATCAAACTTCCTTTCCTTCTTGTAATGATCATTGTTGTAGTTGTTGGAAGTTTTGTACTTTGGTTTGAGGAGTGGACAATCCTTCTTTATATGTCCAATCCTATTACAATTAAAACAAAGAGAAGAATCAGAATTTTTAGATTTGAAATTATTATAATTACCTTTTCTTAAGAACTTCTTAAAGTTCCTTGTGAGGAAAGCAACATCATCATCATCCATTTCTGAATCTTCATCATCTGATGAAGCTTTGAAAGCAAGTACTTTCTTCTTCTGGTGTGTTTCTTCTTTCTCGTCTTCTAATTGAACTTTGAATGCCATTAGATTACCAACAAGACTTTCAATAGATAAAGTGGAGAGATCGTTGGCGTCTTCAATTGCGGTGATCTTTGGACGCCATTCTGGAGTTAAAGCTTTAAAAATCTTGCAAACATGTTCAAGTGAAGTGTAAGTTTTTCCAAGAGCATTTAAAGAATTTATAATATTAGTAAACCTGGTGTTCATTTCTCCAATAGTCTCTTTGTCCTTCATCTTGAAAAACTGAAACTTGTGAACCAAAACGAAAATCTTAGTTTCCTTCACTTTACTGGTTCCTTCATGAGTTACCACGAGTATATGCCAAATTTCTTTAGCAGTTTTGGCCTAAGATACTCGATTAAACGCATTCTTATCTATGGCATAGAATAGAGAATTCATATCCTTTGAGTTGTTGGTTGCGGCAGTTTTGTCGTTGGCAGTCCATTCAGAGAAGGGAGTTGTTGGCTTCTGATATCATGTCTCTATGATGTTCCATAACATATAATCCATACTTTGGAGATGAATCTCCATTCTAACCTTCCAGTATGAATAATTGGAACCATCAAATAGAGGAGGACGAACTTGAGAGTTGCCTTCTGGATATTGTGATGAATAGTTGTGTGGAACTGCTGTCATGTTCTGTTCTGCCATCTTAATCCTGCTCTGATACCAAATGTAGGATCGCCTGTATATGTAAAGGAGGGTTGAATAGTGTATTATAAAAACTTGTTGCAAATAAAACGTTACTAAAATTTGCAAAGATAGAACAGAAATTAAATGACAAGAATAAAAAATAAACCAATCGCAATCACAAAGATATATCCTGGTTCGGATCATTTTGATCCTACTCCCCTCCTCTACTCCCCGTAGAGATTTTTAATCCACTAAAATCACTTGTCCCGCAAGCACAAACTTACAAAAATGGCGACACTCCCAGTGTCCCAAACTTTGTACAATCTCTATAACTATAGATTCAAACCTATTGAAGAAATAATGAAATAGAAAACACCTATAGCCTTGGTATGAATATCAAGAATGAATTCAAAGGATGTTGTTTAAAAAGAGAAACTTCAATGTTTCAAGATATGTAATGGTGAAACACAATTGAAGTTCTTCCGTTCTTAAACGAATAGAGAAATCTAATGATTTCTTCTTACAAATAAGAACTTGAACAACTTTCCCAAAAGTGTTGAAATCCAAGTTCTTCCGTTCTTAAATGAAGAGAGAAATCTAATGATTTCTTCTTACAAATAAGAAAAGAACAACTAATGGCCAGAATGCTTAAGAAAATTAAAGGCTTGATTTCAACAAAATGAAAACAAATAAGAGAAAAAGTGGTGTGAGAAAAGAGAGGGTGTACCCCTCTATTTACAGGATTTAGAAACGGTTCTGGACGGTTCTGAACGGTTTTGAACGGTTCTAAACAGTTCAGAAAGAAGTTACCAACGGATAGAAACTGTCCAAAAAATTACGGACTAAAACGGTCAAAAAATGAATTTAGCAGGCTAGTAAAATTCGTAGCCGACTAATTTTAAAACGGTCAAGATTGACATAAAAAAAGTGGTGACGTGGATCAGTCAAAGGATAGATCCTTGTCAGAAAGTTTCAGATCAAAAGTCAAAGAAAATATTTTTAGTAGGCTAGGAAAAGTCCTAGTCGACTAATTTTAAAAAATGGGAATTCTGACTTAGGACAAAATGGGTTGGAAGATAATGTAATTTTGAGCTTAGGGATATATGATATGTTATAGCCAAGGCCCTAAAGCTATCTAAAAAGTAAAATTACATCAATCCGTAGATAAGTTATCTAAACGTAATATGAGTAGCAAAGCTGATACTTCAGAGAGTTCTTGTAATCTGAACATATGCATAATGTGAATGAAATAAGCTTTATATCTGCACATCTGCATAGATAAAGTTAGTAACAGAAAATAAATTGATTTGTCACATCAAAACCATATAGAGTAGAAGATGGAATATACCAAGTTCCAACAGACAGTTTAGCATACATAGGCCATGCAAGGACATAGTTATGACGAAGGGACTAAAAACTGCGGTATTCATCACTGACACAGTCAAAGTGACCCCGACGACACTTTTGTCGATGGGCCAATTACGTAATTATGATGCTGAAACAGGGCCGACACCTGCTGCTCGTGGTTATTGTCATCTATGGGTTTCGAGCTCCAACCTGTAGTAGGGTCAGGCTATAGGGTCTCACACCGAGTTTGGTTTGCATCTTAAAAATAGGAAGAATTTAAGAGTGCACTCAGGTGCACGAGAATAAATGTAGTCACTAAGAGTTAGTGACATTAAGTCGATCTATATTAAATATGATTTAATAGGGTCACATAAGTTTTTGACTTTAAATGAGATTTAATAATGTACCAAAATGTTTGCGACTTCAGCATTGGTAGAATGCTGTAAGGGATTAATGCATGTGATGCAAATGGATTTAAAATGCATCGTAAATAGTTTACGATAATATTTTTGTTTATATAATGCATAGACATGGATAGATGTCTCTTTGGGATGGTCCCATTCGAACCATACTTTCCAACAAATCTGAAATCGGTCCAATTGGAATTGTAGAACTCAAGAAACAGCCCGAAAGGCTAGAACTGGGCAAAAGCCCAGTTCTGGCCCAAGCCTAGCTTGGGCAGGCGGGTCCAGATTCGCAAGGTGGGCAGAACCCACCCGCAACAGGGCTCCAGCCTGCTGGTAGGCTGGACCCGCCCACCAAGCAGGCGGGTGTGACCCGCCCGCTTATGCGGGCGGGTCAAGTCCGCTTGGGCGAGCTCTGGCTCGAGCCCGCCTACACAGCAGGCGGGTCAGACCCGCCTGCCCAGGAGTGGGCGGGCTGTGCCCAAATTGGACCGGGCGTGCCCTTTGGGCGTGCCCAACTGGCATGTGCGCCCCACCTGCGGGGCCCACAGTCTATAAAACCTAGAGGGGTGTGACGGCTACAAATTTTGGCCAACTTGTGTATTTTGCTCAACTTTGAGCAATTGTTTGAGGGGCCAAACGAAGTCGAAATTCGTCGTTGTTTGTTTCTTTGCGTTCACCGTTCATAGTTCTTCAAAATGATAGGATGTCACGCCCCGCTTCCCAAAACTACGGAGGCGAAGAGTGACTAAGGACCGCTTAGGCCGGAGCTGTGAGGCTCGGACCAAATAAGTGTCTTTGTGGTACTCCAAGACGAAGGAACAAGTCCCTGTAGAAAAGTACGGAACAACAAAAGTACTAAAAGCAATGAATTCATTTTATTCCAACAGATATCCAGAAAAGTACGAGAGTCTAAACAAAAGCCAACACAGCTACAAACAGCTGAAAGTAAACTACTGGTGTAAGAACCCAACCTAGACAGAAAAGTAAACGGTGCTATGCACCCAACCTAGGAAGCAATAAATCTATGAATCAGTAACAGTGAGGAACCTCTAGCTCTGGTTCTCCTCAGGCACGTACTCCGGGTCGACGTCCTCTGGCTCCACGTCCTCGGGTAAGTCCTGCTCACCAACGTACTCCGGCTCGACACCTGACATACAACACCCAAGAGAAAAGGAACTGTACGTCAGGTAAAGTCTACAAGAAAGAGTTAGACTCTACTGCAAGTGTAATACGATTTAAAATCAACATTTTACTGGTTGATTAACATGCAGGGGTTATGACAGAAAGTAAAATGGTACTGGGAAGTAAACGGGACAGATAGTAGCTGTAGCGTGTGCTACCGACTACGGGACAAACCTAGACGAGTCAAGACAACCAAGACAAGACGTGAGTGTGACACCAAAGAGAGATCGCGACTGCAGTGTAGAGAGAGGCCAAGCTCCCTAGCTGGTGACCGCTAACCCAACCCCACCCCAAGTGCTCAAGACAAGACAAGACTGGACTGTACGAGTACCGCTCACACCCTTGGTGAGTGCTTCTTCCCTCGGTCCGCCGGGGCGCTCACTCCCCTGATAAGACGCCGAGACTTCCCGTAAGGTGAAGAATAAGTATCCGCTGCCGCGTATCGATGATATTTTCGACCAGCTTGAAGGTTCGAGAGTCTTCTCGAAATTGGATTTGAGGAGCGGATACCATCAGCTGAAGGTGAAGAAGGAGGATATTCAGAAGACAGCTTTCCGGACGAAGTACAGACATTATGAGTTCATGGTTATGCCCTTCGATGTGACCAACACTCCAGCGGTGTTCATGAATTTGATGAACCTAATTTTCTACGACTTCCTGGATACGTTTGTAGTCATCTTTATTGACGACATCCTTATTTACTCGAAGTATGAGGAGGAGCACAGCTGTCATCTGAGAACAATGCTAGAGACGCTGAGACGTCATAAGTTATATACCAAATATAGCAAGTGTGAGTTCTGGCTGGACAGAGTCGCATTCCTAGGACACGTAGTGTCTGGAGATGGCATATCTGTGGATCCGAAGAAGGTCAGAGCAGTCAGAGATTGGCCAACTCTGCAGTCAGCGTCAGATATCAGGAGTTTTCTTGGTTTAGCAGGCTATTATCGGTGGTTCATCAAGGATTTCTCGAAGATCGCAGAGCCGATGACGAAGCTGACGAGGAAGGACGCGGAGTTCCATTGGTCAGATGCTTGCGAGGAGGCCTTCAGTATCTTGAAGGTGAGGTTGACCACAGCACCGGTATTGGATGTACCGGATCAGAGCGGAGGCTTCGAGGTATATTGTGATGCATCGGGGAAGGGCCTTGGATGCGTTTTGCATCAGCATGGCCACGTGGTCGCCTACGCTTCTCGTCAGTTGAGGACTCACGAGAAGAATTACCCGACACATGATCTGGAGTTGGCAGCGGTGATATTTGTGCTGAAGATCTGGAGGCACTTTTTGCTGAGTGAGAGCGTGAAGATTTTCACCGATCACAAAAACTTGAAGTACATCTTTACACAGAAGGAGCTCAACATACGTCAGAGACGATGGTTGGAGCTTATGGCTGACTACGAGATCGATTGTAGGAAGTGGTTAGAGAGAGGGGAGTACGGTTGTAGGATCTTGGGGAAAAAGTTAGGATTTTTGTTCCCTTTTTTCTATAAAAAGATTTTGTTTTGTTTTTTTAAAACCCAACAGCAGGAATTATTATGGGGGTTAGTTGAAAGTTTGATTAGGTTTTATTTATAAAGCAACGGTCAAAGTTATAAGGTTAGTACCTTCAGTAAAGAAATAGTTATAAGCTAAAAAACAAAACGTAACCCAGTTAGAATTTCAAAATAAAATAAAAAATTAAAATAACTTATTAATTATTTATAAGGTTATAGCAGATTGGTTCCTCGACGTCCAAAAATTACAATGAAAATACCGGGGTGATCCCGCCTCCGAGAGGATTGTGAATACGGGGTTCGGACACGTGTTCGAGCTACGGAAAGAAATAATAAAATCAAATATGGTAACGTGCACATAAAACAACCAAGGATACACGCTACGAACGTTCGGTCGGAAAGTGACCGTTACATTCTACCCCACTAAAAGAATGATTCCGTCCTCGGAATCAACATCAATAATCAGAGAACAAAAAGGGGAAACACTCTCTCATCTCCTCTTCGTGCTCCCAAGTGGACACTCCAGGTGATCCGTGACGCCACATCACTCTCACCAGGTCGACTACCTTGTTCCTCAAATGCTTCTGTCGACGGTCCAAAATCTGCACGGGCTGCTGGTCATATGTCAGGTCCGGACGGACCGTAATCTCTGAGAAATCAATAGTGTGCGACGGATCACTGACGTATCGACATAGCTGAGATACATGGAATATGTCGTAAACTCCCTCCAAAGATGGTGGCAGAGTAAGGCAGTAGGCCACTGCTCCCACACGCTCCAACACATCGAATGGTCCAATAAACCTCGGACTCAGCTTTCCCATTTTCCCGAATCGAATGACTCCGCGGTTCGGAGAAATCTTCAGAAAGACGTGATCTCCAGGCTGAAACTCCAAAGGTCTCCTCTTGGCATCTGCCCAATGCTTGAAGCGATCATGTGCAATTCTGAGCTTCTCCCTGATGTCTCTCACGGCATCCACAGCTTCCACTATCATCTATGTACCCAACAGCTCCGATCTCCGATGTCATCCCAACTCAGAGGCGATCGACATTTCCTCCCGCATAAAGCAGCGAACGGTGCCATGCCAATAATCGCCTGGTAGCTGTTGTTATACGAAAACTCCACCAAGTGAATATGGTCCCCCCACGAACCCTTCAGATCGAGCGTACAAGCTCGCAGCATATCCTCCAGAATCTGAATAGTCCTCTCGGACTGGCCATCAGTCTGCGAGTGGTACGCCGTGATGAAGCTCAGACTAGTACCCAAATTCTCCTACAGACTTCTCTAGAACTGATATGTGAACCTCGGGTCTCTGTCAGACACGATGCTCACGGGGACTCCATGTAAGCGTACAATCTCCTGCACGTACACGGCCTAGGTCACAAACTAACTCAAAGAGGAACTATAAAGAGAAGTAAAATAAAATTTACCTCTAGATATTTCCTCGCCAAGACTTCCGTAGACTGTCCCACTTGGAAAGGGATGAAGTGCGCGGACTTGGTCAATCGATCAACAATCACCCAAACTGTGTCGTTCTGTTTCGGGCTCCGAGACCAGTCACGAAATCCATCGTGATATGTTACCACTTCCACTCCGAGATGGGAAGCGGTTGTAGTAATCCAGCTGTACGAGGGTTCTCGGCCTTCACCTGCTGGCATACCAGACACTTGGCAGTGCTCCGTGCCACACTCCTCTTCATGCCAATCCGCCAATAATTCAGACGGAGGTCCTTATACATCTTGGTGCCTCCAGTATGTATAGAATATAGTGAGCTATGAGCCTCGCTCAACATCTCCTCTCAGATATCACCTATAGGTAGGCAGAGCCTACTGCCGTACCTCAGCGAACCATCCTCATGAATCACGAACTCCGTCCGAATTCCAGCTTCAACCTGCCTCCTAATCCTCTGCAGCTTTGGATCTCTTGCCTGTGCTGCCTTGATACGATCCACGATCGTGGAATGAATCTGCAAATTCATGAATGAAAGAACCACACCAGGTAGGATTGTTGAATATTGGACTCCCCGGATTTGGTTTTGGATGATGAGCAAACATAAATAATTCATATACTAACAATTTATGAGCGCAGTATTGGAGATTGTCGCCAAATTCACGAGAACAATCAAAGCGACATCTCAAGACTTCCCAAAGCTCGTATTCATCGCCTAAAGCTTCGTTGAAGCTTTTGGACCGTTTTGGAAGTCATGAAGAATTGATCGAAGCTCTCGAAGACCGTTCCTTAAGGTTTTATTTATAGTCTTTTAGCTTCGATCTATAGAATGTTAAGCCTTGAGTATATCTTACAATTCTATCTTCATAACGCTCATATCGTAGCTCTAGGATCTTAGTAGAAGTCCATTCTAACTTCCTCGAAGCATCGCGCTTCGATTCGGACTTGTTCGTGCATGTTAGTTTGGTTCAAGAAGAAGAACTGACCGACTAGATGGTGATCTAGTCGGTCAGCAAAGCTTCTTGGACCGACTAGTTTGAGTTAATCTTTTCTTGTTCAGGACTGTTTACAGTTAGTCGGTCTACGTTGACTCACCGACCGACTAGTTTGTGAACTAGTCGGTCAGTGATGCTTCTTTGACCGACTAGTTGAGCTTTACTGTTCATGCTAATTTTCTCCTGAGTTACTGTTTATCGTTAGTCGGTCTAAGAACGTTTGGTGACCGACTAGTTGATAATCTAGTCGGTCAACATTTGTTCTTGGACCGACTAAATCAATTTGTATTCAGACTATTTGTTTTTGACTCTTAGTCGGTCTAAGTTCACTGACCGACCGACTAGTTGTGAAACTAGTCGGTCAGAAAGTCTTCTTGGACCGACTAGATTTCTAGGTCTGAAATTCAATTTCTTCACTTAGTCGGTCCATGTTGTTTGACTGACCGACTAGTTGATGAACTAGTCGGTCAGTGGTTGTTCTTTGACCGACTAGTTGCTTCAGATTTCTAACCGTTGGGATTTGACCTAGCTCGTTTTTATGGGACCCTATAAATACGAACCTTGGTCATTTCTCTCTAGGTTAGAGCTGCCATTAAGAGATTCATTGAGATTGAAAGAGATAGTGATTCTCACTCATTTCCAAAGCTCTCTTCCTCACAAGAAATCCATTCTCTCACTTTCTAGAGCTAGAATCCATCTTGAGAGAAGTTTGTTCTTGGTGAGCCCTTCAAGCTCTAGCTTGATTCAAGTCTCCAAATCACTCCTAGGCACCCATTGCTGGTCATTTCTTTGGTGCTAGGTCTTGGTGACTTCATCTTCCTCAAATCTCTCCTTGCACCTATTTAATAAGAATACTCAAGGTATAGGATTTTGTGGTAAGATTGTTTATTTCATTATAAACTCATTTATATTGCTTATTAGTTCTCTCGATTGTGAGAGAAGGTTGTGATCCCGGGTTGTGGCATTCACTATTGCCATTGCATGTATGATTTGATCTTGTGAAGGTTTTTCACAAGATATCATAGTGGAAATCTTGGGTTAGGGTTTCTAACCTAAGTATCCGGAGGGGATCCGGGTGGTTGGGACGTAGGATCATCGGGAACAAGTCGGAGAGACTTGGGTGGATCCGAACCCAGTAACATCTTTTGTTAGCATTGTTAATTTTATTGTTGTCATTCAATTTAAGCTTCCGCAAATTGATTTGGTAGTTGTTTGCACTATAATTAGGAATTATACTCCTTGTTATTTTTAAAGTACTATTCACCCCCCTCTAGTACTTGTGCATTAGCTTGTAGGGCATTACATTTGGTATCAGAGCCAGATACTTAGCTATGTCTGCCAACGACAACAAGACCGTGCGTCCACCTTCCGACTATGGCACCTTCAGGAACCGTGAAGGAGCGTCTTCGGTGATGGAAGGACATTCCTCTACGAGGCCTCCATTCTTCAACGGTACCAACTACGGGTACTGAAAATGCCGGATGGAAACCTTCCTCCGGAGTGCATCTCTATGGAGGACCACAATGAAGGAATACGTCGAGCCCGCCGAAGAAGACTTTGAGAAATGGACAACCGCTGAGGTCGCCGCGGAGGTAAGCAATGCCAAGGCAATGAACGCCTTGCAATGCGCATTGGAGCCCGAGGACTTCAATAAGATATGCACATGTAAGAGTGCATATCAAATTTGGAACTCCCTCCTCATTCTACATGAAGGGACGAGTAGGGTAAGAGACTCTAAACTCGTAGTTGTTAACAAAGATTACGAAATGTTTCATATGCAACAGGGCGAGAAGATGAAGGAGTATTACGCTCGCTTCGTCGACATCATAAACGAGTTGGAGGCTCTCGGCAAATCTTACACCCAAAAGGAGAAGTGTTCGAAGCTTATCGAAGGACTTCCTTCTTCTTGGGAGAAACGTACCTTCGCCATCGAGGAAGGTAATGACATTAATAACTATACCGTAGTTCAATTGATGGGTACTTTGATGTCATACGAGGTATGCAAAGATAGCAAGGTGAAGTTACAAGAAAAGATGAAGTCCTATTTGAACCAAGACGTGCCTAAGAAAAAGGCGATTGCATTCAAGGCGGCTTCATCCATCTCTACCGATGATGAGGACTCGGAAGAAGAAATGGACATGGAATCCATTGCACTCATGGCAAAGAAGTTCAATCGCTTCTTCCGAAAGGGTAACTTCAAACAAAAATCTAAATTTACTTCTACTAACGCCTCTCCACCTTTGTGCTTTAAATGCAATAAGCCAGGACACATCAAAGCGGATTGTCCTCAAAACAAGCAAAAGGAGAAGTGGAAGGCGCCGAAGTTCGACAAGTCTAAGAAGTACAAAAAGGGGTACAAAAAGGGACTTGTCGGAGCAACATTCACCGACTCCGAGGATTCCTCAAACGGAGAGTCGGACGATGAGAAAGTGGAGCAAACGCACATGTGCTTCATGGCAAGAGAGGAGCATGGTCAAAGATCTTCCTCCTCCGATGATAGCGACAACGAAGGCGATGAGGTAACTATGGATGATCTTAGGAATGCTAACTCTCAATTATGGTCTAAATACACTAAATTAGTAAATAGATATACTAAAGTAAAAGATGACCTAGCTAGCATTCAAACCTCGCCTAAGGCTATCATCACCAACAACGACACCGTTGTTGAAGAGTTAAGAAATGAGATTGTTAATCTCAAATCTAAACTTGAACATGTTTGCATTGAAGATCCGGAAGAACATAGGATAGCGGATTTGACTTCTCAAAACTCGACTTTGAGTATTGAGAATGAGAATCTTAAATCTCGTGTTTATGTGCTCACATCGCAAGTATCCAATTTGGATACTTCTATGCGTTCTCTCACCGAGAAATATGAGAACACATTAGGCCGAATTAATAAATTCAATAAGGGTAAGGACCATTTGGATAAAATCCTAAGTGACTTACTTCCGGCCAATCACCACATTGGCTTGTGGTATACGATGGGATGTTCATCCAAATCGGCCACTACTTTTGTTAGGCCAACTTCCGGTGACTCTACGAGTGGTAGCAAACACTCTATTGGTAGTTCTTCTACCAATGGTGCTTCCATCTCGTCCACACCCTCTTTCAGAAAGAAACCCACTTTGGGTGGACCTCCAAAGAAGGGGCATGCTTATATGTACACAAATACCATGCCACGTAGGAACACACGTCCTACTCCACCTGCTCACACATATGATGACTTTTATGCAACACATTCTCGGGCACGTGCACACCATGTGAGACACCCTCACGCACGTGTTCCCACACATGCATATGTTCACCCACCTCATCATATGAATAATGTTCGTCGTGCACCATTCCATCATGTTCCTTATGCCTATCCACAACATGCATCACGTAGAAATCAACGTCGCATGCATGCACCCAATAGGATGAGGGCTCCCAAGATTTTCACTATTTGGAGCCCAAAGGACACAAGCATGGATGAAAAACAAGTGTATATGAATGCTTATTTTTCGGATGTTGTGCATAGTAGAAATTATGTGGGAAAGTCTAAGTCCAATTGGACTTGGCTTCCAAAGGTCTAACCTTTGAGGACCCAATGACCTTGGGTACCATGCTATGAAATTTTCTATCTTTAGGTACTCAAGGAAAAAAAAGAAAAGGAGCAACAAATTTAAATTTAGCTCCAAAGGGAATTGGATACTCGATAGCGGGTGTTCAAAACACATGACGGGCGATGCTCAATTGCTTTCCGGAGTGGTGCCCATTGCTAATGGGAACCGGGTAGTCTTTGGAGGCAACGAGAGCGGAACCATCGTCGGTGTTGGTAAAGTGGGTAACCCATCTAAACCCTTAATTAGTGATGTTTATCTAGTTAATGGTTTAAATCATAATCTTATTTCAATACGTCAACTTTGTGACAAAGGTTACAAAGTTAGCTTTGCGAAAGGATTATGTCATATTTCAAATGATAATAATAAGTTATTATTTTCCGGCACACGCCATAAAGATATTTATATTTTGGATCTTCCTAAGTCATATGAACAATGTCTCGTTGCCAACACAAGTGAACAACACTTATGGCATCGACGCTTTGGACATGTGAACTTTGGAACACTTTATAAGCTTTCAAAATTAAATTCCATTAAAGGTTTTCCAAAGCTCGTTTTTGAAAAGAAAAGTTTTTGTGATTCTTGTCAACGTGGCAAGCTTCCTAAATCTTCATTTAAACCTAAGAAAAGCATTTCTACTAAACGGCCACTAGAGCTATTACATCTAGATTTATTTGGGCCAACTAGAGTTGCTTCCTTAGGAAATGCAAGATATGGACTTGTCATCGTCGATGATTTTTCTAGATTTACATGGGTATTTTTCTTATGTAATAAAAATGAAGCTTTTGAAAACTTCACAATGTTTGTGAAGAAAGTACAAAATCTCATCGGAACCACCATTGTCACTATTCGTAGTGATCATGGGGGTGAATTTGAGAATGAGTCTTTCTCAAATTTTTGTGATGATCTTGGAATTACTCACACGTTTTCTTTCCCTCACGCACCTCCTCAAAATGGTGTTGTTGAGAGGAAGAATAGAACGCTTGTGGAGTGTGCTCGCACTATGCTCGAAGATAGTCAACTTGGTTATCAATTTTGGGCGGAAGCGGTACACACCGCTTGTTATGTGTTTAATAGAATACTTTTGAGGCCCGGCACCAAACAAACTTGCTATGAATTGTTGTTTGGTAGATTGCCTCAAGTTAAACATTTTCGTGTTTTCGGCGCAAAATGTTTTATTAAAAACACATATGATAATTTGGACAAGTTTGATCCGAGATCGGATGAGGGGATATTTGTTGGGTATTCCTCACGTAGCAAAGCCTACCGGATATACAACAAAAGATCCTCTACGATCGATGAATCACTACATGTCTCTTTTAATGAGAATTTTACTACTTCTAGAATTTCAAATGATGATGATTCTATGGATGTTTTATGTGATTCGTTTGATAATTCTAAGTCTATTGATTCTATTGATACTAACCCGACTAATGAAGTTGTTGAGAATGTGCCTAGTGATCAAGGTATTCCCAAGCGGCTTCATACCGTTCGCGACCATCCCCATGAGCAAGTCATTGGCAATATTCATGATAGAGTCAAGACGAGATCGCAAGTCCACCACTTCGCCAATTGTGCCTTTGCCTCATCGATAGAGCCAAAGAATATAGTTGAAGCGTGCGAAGATAGTGCTTGGATCCTTGCCATGGAGGAGGAACTCATTCAATTCGAAAGGAATGAGGTATGGGAGCTTGTTCCTTTGCCACCAAAGAACCACACCGTCATAGGGACACAGTGGATCTTCAAGAACAAAACCGACGAAAACCAAGTCGTCGTTTGGAACAAAGCTCGGTTAGTAGCTCAAGGATATCGACAAGAGGAAGGTATCGATTTCGAAGAATCCTTCGCTCCGGTAGCTAGATTAGAATCAATTAGACTATTATTGTCTTTTGCATGCCATAAAAATTTTAAATTATTTCAAATGGATGTTAAAAGTGCATTTTTAAACGGAGATGTCGTTGAGAAAGTTTACGTTTCTCAACCTCCGGGCTTCATAAATGAAAAATTTCCAAATCATGTTTTTAAACTAAAGAAAGCTCTCTATGGTTTGAGACAAGCTCCTCGAGCTTGGTATGATCGCCTAAAGAATTTTCTTTTGGATTTGAATTTTAAAATTGGAGAAGCCGATTCTACACTTTTTGTTAAGCATGCGAATAATGATATTTTATTAGTTCAAATTTATGTTGATGATATCATTTTCGGTGCTACTAACTTCACTCTTTGAGAAGAGTTTTCTAATGTTATGAAGGAACAATTTGAGATGAGCCACATGGGCGAACTCAAATATTTCGTAGGTCTCCAAATTCGCCAATTGAACGATGCAATCTTCATCCACCAAACGAAATACACGGTGGAGTTGCTAAAGCGATTTGGAATGGAGAATGCCTCCGGGAAAAAGACTCATATGAGCACTACAACGCATCTTGATAAAGATACGGGCGGAAAAGATGTGGACATTCGTCTATATCGAGGTATGATAGGTAGTTTACTTTATCTTACCGCAAGTAGGCCCGATATTATGTTTGCCGTTTGTATTTGTGCTCGTTATCAGTCTCAACCTAAGGATTCTCACTTAGTAGCGGTTAAACGTATTTTTCGCTATCTAAGTTACACTTTAGATTTTGGATTACTTTATCCGAAATCTAGCACATATGAGTTAGTCTCATATAGTGACGCTGATTATGCGGGATGCAAATCCGACAGGAAGAGTACTAGTGGCACTTGCCATTTTCTAGGAAATTCCCTTGTCTCTTGGTTTTCCAAGAAGAAAAATTCGGTATCACTTTCAACCACCGAGGCGGAATACATTGCCGCCGGTGCCGCTTGTGCCCAGGTTCTTTGGATGAGACACACACTGAAGGATTTTGGTATTCATTGTGATACTAGCCCTATCATGGTGGATAACCAAAGTGCTATTTGTCTTTCAAAGAATCCGGTGCACCATTCCCGATCTAAACACATAGATGTCCGACACCATTTTTTAGATGATCATGTTGCTAAAAGGACATCATATTAGTGTACGTTGAAACCCAAAAGCAAATCGCCGATATTTTCACGAAACCCCTAAAGGAGGACTCCTTTGTGTGGTTGCGTCGAGAATTGGGGATTATGGGTGAATCCGAGATATAGGATTCATGTTTTATTCAATTATCTTGCATGCTATTATATTTCGCGATATTTCGTTCATGCTAGATTTATTGAATTTTTGGGGCTTTTATGTGATATGTTTGAATTTTTGCTCGAATTCTTATTTGAATGTCGTATTTGAGATTTCGATGGTTTATGGGGTAGTTTAGATGACTTATGAGAGGGTGAAGATGTTTTGTCCAAGTGTTTTGTGGAAGAGATCTCATTTATCAACTTTTGGACTCTTCTAGTCGGTTTCAGTTCATCAGCCAACCGACTAGATGCACATCTAGTCGGTCAGCTAGTGAACTCAGACCGACTAGTTCAAGCTTTGAACTTTCCCTTGTCATTGACTTCTTTTAGTCGGTCACAGTTCACTTATCGACCGACTAGATTGAAAACTAGTCGGTCAGTGATTCTACTGTGACCGACTAACTCTTGCCCTAGAATTTTCGTTTTGCCTCTGTTTCGACTTAGTCGGTTTAAGCTCATTGACCGACCGACTAGATCGTAATCTAGTCGGTCAGTGCTTGAACTGTGACCGACTAAGTGCTCTAGGGCAATCACGTCTTTTCGCAATCCCGACCAACTTATACCAATTCTATCCGATCGTTTTGCATTCTAGTCGGTTGTTTTTCTTTTCTCCAGCTCGAAAAACTCCCAAACCCCGCTCGTGACCTTTTGACTTCCGTCGTTCTCCGACCATTTTTCCGGCCAACTCCGCCGCCAGTCGTCGTCGATCACTCCCCTAGGTAACTCCCTCCTTCCTAGGTCGTTTTCATCTCTAGGGTTTGTCCTAGAACTTGTTTTCTCCTCTAGGGTTTCGGATTCACTCTTAGGGCTTGTTGTGTTAGGTTCTAGGGTTTGAGCTAGGTTGCTTGATCTTCTCCTATCACTTGATTGAACTCGTTGTGCCACGATCATGGCAAGAACGAGAATTCTGATTACCTCCTCTGGGGCATCCCCCATGACCATAGAGGCCGCGACCGCTTCGACCGCTCCTAAGCGTAGGGCCAAGACCACTCGTCCCCCCTCTTCGTCTTCAACACCGTTGAAGAGGAAGAGGACATCCAAGCCCAAACCTACCGGCCAATCTTCCAAGCCCAAAGCTAAACCCAAAAAGTTCCGTGCACCTACCCCTCCCGGTGAGCGTTCAGATAGTGACTCCGAGGATGATTCTGAGGAAGAATACACTCCTGAGCATCCCGAGAAGGCACCTACTCCATCCCCTCCTCCATCTCCTCCTAAGACCCGTAAGGCTAAGGGTAAAGGCCTGATGCCAGTCGGCGGTGTAGATATATCGTTGTGTCGCGACGACCCTCAGTGTCTAGCGGCTTACAACCGTATAGAGCACTGCCCACTGCTGTTGGAGCATTACGTTCAGTTTTCTGATTTTCTTGGCCTTGCGGATCTGTTATCCTATAGTGGCCTTTTGGACTACCTTAGATTTGACCCTAAGGCGAACCCTCGACCCTATCCTCGCCTGGTCAAGCTCTTCTATGCCAATCGTGTCCGGGGTCAGTACGATGAGACTCACTCCATCGAGACTTCTGTTTTGGGGACTCCGATAGTCCTCACGGCAGAGATCTTGGGGGAGTTGATAGGTTGCTCTTCGTGTGGCCTCCTCCCGTCTGACATCTCTGTAGACGATATCTCCTCCCTCGATCAGCGGCCCCTAGCTAAAATCTTCCAGGTTATCCCCCCTGCATTCATAGGCGTCCCTTCCAAATCATTCAAGCCGAATGCTTGGGTGATTAACCTGATCTTGAAATCCTGCCTTCTGCCAAAGTATGGATCTTCCTCTCTTCTGTCTCAGCCGTTTCTGAAATTGATATACGCTCTTTTCATGGGTAGCGAGATTAATTGGGCTCGCATTATACTCGACAAGATGGACTCTTTCGAGTGTATTCGCAAGACCACTAAATCTGTGCACATCCCATATCCTTGTCTCCTGACCTTGGTTTTCTGTCGATTTGGCGTTCCTTTGCCTCCGGATGATGAGCGTCCCCTTGGTCCTCCCCTGAACGCGACGGCCGTCAAGAAATCTCTTGCGGCACTCCGTCACGTGCAGCGGTCGACTACTTCTGCATCCCAGGCCACACCTTCAGCTGCTGCAGTCCCTCCTCCTACCACCACACTTGATGATGTCGTTCGGCTACTTCATCGTCACGAGTCGCGTTTGGCTCGTACCGAGGAGGTAGTTTTCCGTATGCCTAGTTTGATGGGCGTTCAGCTTCCTCCTCCTGTTTCTGAGGATGAGGGGATGGACGATGAGGATTTTGATGAGCTTGTCACCTCCTTAGCTCGTGGCGCTGAGGCCACTGCTGCTGCTGCTACCACATCTGCTCCTGGAGCTGGCACCTCTTCCGGTGCTCCAGAGACTTCTGCACCAGTGGATCAGACTTCTGTTGCTGCTGCTGCTCCTTCTGACGACCCTGCTCCTGTTTTGTCTGCTGATGTTCCGGTTGATACCCCAGCCGTTGAGCCAGTCATCGATGTTTCCACCCCTGCCCCGACGATCCCTTCAGTTCACACGCCTCTCCTCGCAGCAGAGCCTGAGTCCACTCCCTCGACTGGACCCCCGGAGACTACTGATCCTGCCACTTCCTCGTGATCGTCTTTTTCGAGGACTCTCCTATGATCTTTGGATGATGCATCTTATTGAGAGTGTTTTGGGTTAGGATGGAGTGTTGGCGTTGTTTTCATGTACTTTTGATTTTGTGGATATCGGTGTTTTTGATGTATTTTGGATGTTGATGATGGTGTCCCAATGATTATGTTGTACCTTTTTGATGTTGATATAGATAGTATGTTGCACTTCTCATGATGTAGTCGATGTATTTTTGGATGTACACATTGTATTCATATATATATATACATCGATGTTCTCTTTTACCTTGTCGTGCACATTTAATATTCATTCAATTTCTATGATATGTGAAATCGTCGGTCGACGCTTAAAAACTTGGTTAAATAGATTATATTTCTATGATTGTATAGAATTGTTTTCCATGCACAAATTTAACCAAGAATGTTTGAATATTGGAGGCTATGTTCCTTTATTCAATAAATGAATTAATATTTGGTACTTTTGATGATTTTAGTTTTCGCTTTTTGATAATGGACAATTTGGCACACCTTGATTTGATTTCATCACTTTTCCCTTGGTGTCAATTAGGTCCATCGTCAATATCTACGACTCCCGATGTTGGATTTTTCTTTTCCTAGTTGTTATCGTTGTATGCCCCCCATTTTTGGGATAATGCCAAAGGGGGAGAGATAATGATAATAAATTGGGCAAATGAAAATTTAACTCAATTTCCAAGAATCTAATTTGATGTGTTAGATTCAGGGGGAGTTAAGATATATATAAGGATTTTCAAAATCCGATATTTCAAAAATCAATTCTCGTTATATATCTTACTCGTCTGATTGATGCAATTTATATATATTCATTTTGGAATTAACGTGTCATCAATGCAGGGGGAGTAAGTATTTTACATTTGAATCATTATTTTTTATTATTATTTATGTTGGTTTGTCATCACCAAAAAGGGGGAGAATGTTGAATATTGGACTCCCCGGATTTGGTTTTGGATGATGAGCAAACATAAATAATTCATATACTAACAATTTGTGAGCGCAGTATTGGAGATCGTCGCCAAATTCACGAGAACAGTCAAAGCGACATCTCAAGACTTCTCAAAGCTCGTATTCATCGCCTAAAGCTTCGTTGAAGCTTTTGGACCGTTTTGGAAGTCATGAAGAATTGATCGAAGCTCTCGAAGACCGTTCCTTAAGGTTTTATTTATAGTCTTTTAGCTTCGATCTATAGAATGTTAAGCCTTGAGTATATTTTACAATTCTATCTTCATAACGCTCATATCGTAGCTCTAGGATCTTAGTAGAAGTCCATTCTAACTTCCTCGAAGCATCGCGCTTCGATTCGGACTTGTTCGTGCATGTTAGTTGGTTCAAGAAGAAGAACTGACCGACTAGATGGTGATCTAGTCGGTCAGCAAAGCTTCTTGGACCGACTAGTTTGAGTTAATCTTTTCTTGTTCAGGACTGTTTACAGTAAGTCGGTCTGCGTTGACTCACCGACCGACTAGTTTGTGAACTAGTCGGTCAGTGATGCTTCTTTGACCGACTAGTTGAGCTTTACTGTTCATGCTAATTTTCTCCTGAGTTACTGTTTATCGTTAGTCGGTCTAAGAACGTTTGGTGACCGACTAGTTGATAATCTAGTCGGTCAACAGTTGTTCTTGGACCGACTAAATCAATTTGTATTCAGACTATTTGTTTTTGACTCTTAGTCGGTCTAAGTTCACTGACCGACCGACTAGTTGTGAAACTAGTCGGTCAGAAAGTCTTCTTGGACCGACTAGATTTCTAGGTCTGAAATTCAATTTCTTCACTTAGTCGGTCCATGTTGTTTGACTGACCGACTAGTTGATGAACTAGTCGGTCAGTGGTTGTTCTTTGACCGACTAGTTGCTTCAGATTTCTAACCGTTGGGATTTGACCTAGCTCGTTTTTATGGGACCCTATAAATACGAACCTTGGTCATTTCTCTCTAGGTTAGAGCTGCCATTAAGAGATTCATTGAGATTGAAAGAGATAGTGATTCTCACTCATTTCCAAAGCTCTCTTCCTCACAAGAAATCCATTCTCTCACTTTCTAGATCTAGAATCCATCTTGAGAGAAGTTTGTTCTTGGTGAGCCCTTCAAGCTCTAGCTTGATTCAAGTCTCCAAATCACTCCTAGGCACACATTGCTAGTCATTTCTTTGGTGCTAGGTCTTGGTGACTTCATCTTCCTCAAATCCCTCCTTGCACCTATTTGGTAAGAATACTCAAGGTATAGGATTTTGTGGTAAGATTGTTTATTTCATTATAAACTCATTTATATTGCTTATTGGTTCTCTCGGTTGTGAGAGAAGGTTGTGATCCCGGGTTGTGGGATTCACTATTGCCATTGCATGTATGATTTGATCTTGTGAAGGTTTTTCACAAGATATCATAGTGGAAATCTTGGGTTAGGGTTTCTAACCTAAGTATCTGGAGGGGATCCGGGTGGTTGGGACGTATGATCACCGGGAACAAGTCGGAGAGACTTGGGTGGATCCGAACCCAGTAACATCTTTTGTTAGCATTGTTAATTTTGTTGTTGTCATTCAATTTAAGCTTTCGCAAATTGATTTGGTAGTTGTTTGCACTATAATTAGGAATTATACTCCTTGTTATTTTTAAAGTATTATTCACCCCCCCTCTAGTACTTGTGCAGTAGCTTGTAGGGCATTACAAGGATGACCTCTGAATTCATCTCTCTCAGCTCCTGCTGTATACTCCAGTCAGTAGTATGCATCATCAGGGCGGTCAGTCTACTCAAGGCATCTGGCACTACGTTCACCTTCACCCTAGTGATACTACCGATCTATCTCGTAGTCAGCCATAAGCTCCAACCATCGTCTCTGACACATATTGAGCTCCTTCTGTGTAAAGATGTACTTCAAGCTTTTGTGATCGGTGAAAATCTTCACGCTCTCACTCAGCAAGAAGTGCCTCCAGATCTTCAGCGCAAATATCACCGCTGCCAACTCCAGATTATGTGTCGGGCAATTCTTCTCGTGAGTCCTCAACTGACGAGAAGCGTAGGCGACCACATGGCCATGCTGATGCAAAACGCATCCAAGGCCCTTCCTCGATGCATCATAATATACCTCGAAGCCTCCGCTCCGATCCGGTAAATCCAATACCGGTACTGTGGTCAACCTCGCCTTCAAGATACTTAAGGCCTCCTCGCAAGCATCTGACCAATGGAACTCCACGTCCTTCCTCGTCAGCTTCGTCATCGGCTCTGCGATCTTCGAGAAATCCTTGATGAACCACCGATAATAGCCTGCTAAACCAAGAAAACTCCTGATATCTGACGCTGACTGCGGAGTCGGCCAATCTCTGACTACTCTGAGCTTCTTTGGATCCACAGATATGCCATCTCCAGACACTACGTGTCCTAGGAATGCGACTCTGTCTATCCAGAACTCATACTTGCTATATTTGGCATATAACTTATGACGTCTCAGCGTCTCCAGCACTGTCCTCAGATGACAGCTATGCTCCTCCTCAGACTTCGAGTAAATAAGGATGTCGTCAATAAAGATGACTACAAACGTATCCAGGAAGTCGTAGAAAATTAGGTTCATCAAATTCATGAACACCGCTGGAGCGTTGGTCACGCCGAAGGGTATAACCACAAACTCATAATGTCCGTACTTCGTCCGGAAAGCTGTCTTCTGAATATCCTCCTTCTTCACCTTCAGCTGATGGTATCCGCTCCTCAAATCCAGTTTCGAGAAGACTCTCGAACCTTCAAGCTGGTCGAAAATATCATCGATACACGGCAGCGGATACTTATCCGACGGGACCCGTCCTTCTTCTTCACGAGCAAAACCGGTGATCCCCACGGTGACACACACGGGTGAATGAAACCCTTCTGCAGCAACTCATCCAATTGCTTCTGCAGCTCCTCAAGCTCAGCAGGAGCCATACAGTACGGCACCTTTGATATAGGTTTCTCCCCTGGCATAAGATCTATACCAAACTCTAAAGCTCGGTCGGGTGGAAAACATGAGATATCCTCCGGGAAGACGTTGTCGAAGTCTCTGATGACTGCTGGTCGGTTGATCTCCATCTGCATAGCTGCAACAATTGGCACCTCCGGCTTGGCCCGAAATCTGATAGGCCTAAGCGACTCATCTCTGCTGTGAAATGCAAACTCCGGGTGGCCTGGAATCCTGAACACCACCTTCTTGGTGTGACATTAGATCGAGGCATGGAAGTCTCCCAGCCAATCGATGCCAAGGACAACATTGAAATGCGACAGATCATGCACAATGAAATCTGCAAATAGTTCGTGTCCACTGACCACCAATGGGATCGATCGAGAACCCAGATTCAATGTCACCACTCCGTTCCCTGTGGTGATGTCCCAACACTTAGGAAGTGTATGGGTGGGAATAAAGTGCCTTGTTACAAACCCCCGGGATAGATGGACATAGATGCATCGGAGTCGAATAAGGCCATGGCCGGGTGAGAAGACACTAGAATGGTGCCTAAGATATAAAGGAACTAAGGTCAAGCAAAACTACTCTAACTAACAAGGCAACAAGCAAGGCTAAGCAATATGATCTAAACTATGAAATAAAAGACTAGGTCTGAAGAAAATACCTGTAATAACTCCATCCACATCTTCAGCCTCAACGGCTGTCATGGTGTAAGCCGGCCGCTGGGGTTGCGATGCCTGTCGAAATATCTGTCTTTGTGTTGCCAAGGGTGGTCCACGGGCAGCAGCTCCTCTCTGAACTGAGGCAGGCGCTTGACTCTGAATCGGGATTGGCGCTCTGTCTGTTGTACGAAGAAGACTCGGATAGTCTCTGGTAACATGTGAGACATCTCCATACGCCAGACACAAACCCAGCATCTCCCTGCAATTTCTCTTGATATGTTTCGGCTTACCACAAAAGTGGCATGGGCCCTTGCTCTGACTCTGCCCCGGTGCTCCAGGCCTCTTGAAAGGCACTGTCGGAACTGGCCTCATTGCTGGCCTAGCAGGTGGCCGGTACTGCTCCATGGGACGCTTTCCTCCACCAGCTGGAGGGTCAGGTAGACGCGATATGATCTCCTAATTCCTGGCAACATTCAGCACGGCTCCCATGGCTGAAAATTCTGTCGAGGACATGGAAGCTTGAATCTTCGGACGTAGCCCCTGAAGAAACTGATCAGCTCGGTTCTCTTCCTTCTTCACATATGAGGGGTAAAATGACTGAGCATCTGGAACTCTGCCTCTTATTCATCAACCATCATGTTCCCTTGCTTCAGATCCACAAAACGGCTCAAAAGCTCCCTCTTTGCAGCCTTAAGGAAATACTTCTCCCGGAACATGGACTTGAAGATCTTCCACTCCACTGGCTTCTGCAGGTTCCTCTCCTCAATACGCTACCAGTTCCTGGCATTTTCAGCCAGCTGCATCTTCGTTATCTCAATGCTGTTATCCTCAGGAATCTTCGCAACAACTAGCTTCTCCTCTGTGCTCTGGATCCACTCATCAGCACCTAAGGGTCCTTCCTTCCCAGAAAATGTCTTCGGCTGAAGCTCATTGAATTGCTTCACTCCCAGAGCAGCTCGAGGTGCAGGCAGAGGCAGTGGTGGTGCAGCTGGAGGAGCCTGGGCAGCACGATGGGACTGCTAAACCAACTGATGCCGCACGTCCAGCATCTCTCTCATCACGCCCAGAAACTGGCGGAATTCACAGCCCTGATCATCCGGAACTCCACCGCCTGAGCTCCCAGACCGGGTGTTGCATCGTCCTGCCATCCTATTGACAAGAAAGACACAATTTAGACTCGCACATAAATCCGAATAATAAAAATGAATTCTAATACTTTTATTGTTTCGAACTCGCAGAAAGGGAAGGACCTGCATGAGCCACCACTAAAACCTGTCACGCCCCGCTTCCCAAAACTACGGAGGCGAAGCGTGACTAAGGCCCGCTTAGGCCGGAGCTGTGAGGCTTGGACCCAATAAGCGTCTTTGTGGTACTCCAAGACGAAGGAACAGGTCTCTGTAGAAAAGTACGGAACAACAAAAGTACTAAAAGAAATACATTCATTTTATTCCAACAGATATCCAGAAAAGTACGAGAGTCTAAACAAAAGCCAACACGGCTACAAACAGCTGAAAGCAAACTACTGGTGCAAGCACCCAACCTAGACAGAAAAGTAAACGGTGCTACGCACCCAACCTTGGAAGCAGTAAATCTATGAATCAGCAACAGTGAGGAACCTGTAGCTCTGGTCCTCCTCGGGCAAGTACTCCGGGTCGACTTCCTCGGGCTCCATGTACTTGGGTAAGTCCTGCTCGCCAACGTACTCCGGCTCGACACCTGACGTACATCACCCAAGAGAAAAGGAACTGTACGTCAGGTAAAGTCTACAAGAAAGAGTTAGACTCTACTACAAGTGTAATATGATTTAAAAGCAACATTTTACTGGTTGATTAACATGCAGGGGTTATGACAGAAAGTAAAACGGAACTGGGAAGTAAACGGGACAGACAGTAGCTATAGCGTGTGCTACCGACTACGGGACTAACCTAGACGGGACAAGACAACCAAGACAAGACGTGAGTGTGACACCAAAGAGAGATCACGCCTGCAGCGTAGAGAGAGGCCAAACTCCCTAGCTGGTGGCTGCTAACCCAACCCCACCCCAAGTGCTCAAGACAAGACAAGACCGGACTGTACGAGTACCGCTGAAACCCTTGGTGAGTGCCTCTTCCCTCGGTCAGTCGGGGCGCTCACTCCCTTGATGAGACACCGAGATTTCCCGTAAGGAGCACACGAAAAGGAACGGTTGGCCGAGACGCTCACTCCCATGGTGAGACATCGAGACTTCCCGTAACGTATACACGAAAGGAACGGTCTGCCAGGATGCTTACTCACTTGGTGAGACGTCGAGACACCCGTAAGGTATACCACAAGAACAAAGAGGACAAGACTTGACCAGTTATGAAAGTTCTGTTGTTTAGTTGTTGTTCTAGGGGGGTCCACATGCACGCACACACAGAAAAATCCCTAAGGTGTCAGTTGTTGTTGTTTTGTGCTTAGACTTCGTCATCAAGTCTAAGCTGTCAAGGTGGGTCCGGACGCTATCATTTCACGTACGGTTCTCTTTTAAATGTACTTTAACTTTCTAAGAAGTAGATGGCCTGAACGTGGCCGAAAGTACACAAGTTTAAACACTTGCCTGCGGTGACGAGAGCGTCGTTTGTCTGGAACATCCCGTCGAAGCGTCGCGTCGGCGATGGTCCGTCTGAAACAGGATCACGGTGATGTCAGATCGTGCTTTTTGTCAATCCTATTACGGTTTGTTTCTAAATTTGGCGTGACTACCCTCACAGTCAAAAGTCATGTCTTTTGATGAGTTGTTCAGTCTAGATCGACGTCTACTCTATGTGCAGAGAAATTCAGTTCGTTCGTCGATTTTCTACGGGGGACAACGTTTTAAAGATGCAGAAATTAACTTTAGTTTACATTGACAAATTTTAGATTAGGTTTTATGTTTTGCTACGTGTGGGGTTTCTACGAGTTAGGGGACCAACCTGAAACGACGATAGAGCGAGATCTGATGTCGGGTCTGAAAACAGCAACGAATCGCATCGCCTTCACTCCGATGCCTTGACTGCAGGTAGCGCAGTGAAGAGTGGTCGTCGGATTGCCTCGGTTGTGGGTAGAGCAGCGAGACGGTCGAAGAAATGGAGGGGTAGCGATAGCAACAACAAAACAGCAAGGCGACTACACAAGAGGCAGCGGCCCGAGGTGCTCGCTACGGCGTGGAGTAGGGAAGAGGGGCACACGGCTCGTGGCAGCGAGAGGAATATCGGCAAGAGCAAACAGCTCCGATAGCAAGGCGGTGCAACGGCTCCGGGCTGCGCGGTTGCTCACGACAAGAGGGGCGACAGCAAGCGTCGGGGAAAGGGTTCAGGCGGTCGCTGGCGTGGAGAAATGGAGGGGAGGTGGTCGGCGGCCTGTGAAAGACATGGGGAAGTTGACGGTTGCCTGGAGGTGGCCGCGTCCTGGCGCTTCCGTCGCGTGGGGAGACTGACGCAAGGGGGCAGGCCGATGGGTCGTCACGCGATCTTGGGAAGGCCGGTGGGTTCGTCTCCGAGGAGTTATGGGAGAGAGATATATATACGAAGGAGAGAACGAAGCTTTTGAACTGGGCTTAGAATATTAGTTAGGATGATGCCCTATCGTTCACCCTAAGTTTAGGTTTTAAATAGAATAGGGTGAGGCATCACGTGGGGGGAGAGAGATGTGGGAAGTGGTTAGAGAGGGGAGTACGGTTGTAGGATCATGGGGAAAAAGTTAGGATTCTCTGTTCCCTTTTCTTCTATAAAAAGATTTTGTTTCGTTTTTTTAAAAACCCAACAGCATGAATTATTATGGGGGTTAGTTGAAAGTCTGATTAGGTTTTATTTATAAAGCAACGGTCAAAGTTATAAGGTTAGTACCTTCAGTAAAGAAATAGTTATAAGCTAAAAAAACAAAACGTAACCCAGTTCGAATTTCAAAATAAAATTAATAAATAAAATAACTTATTAATTATTTATAAGGTTAGAGCAGATTGGTTCCTTGACGTCCAAAAATTACAATGAAAATACCAGGGTGATTGCGCCTCTGGGAGGATTCTGAATACGGGGTTCGGACACGTGTTCGAGCTACAGAAAGCAATAATAAAATCAAATACGGTAACGTGCACACAAAACAACCAAGGATACACGCTACAAACGTTCGAGTCGGAAAGTGACCGTCACATTGGTTGTATCACTTCTGAAGCTCAACGGTGAGGGAGAATAAATTATTTAAAGTTTAGCCTTTGAGAAAGGCAAACTAACTTAATTAATTATTCTATTCACTAATAGTCCCACATTGCTCATACGACGAGCAAGGGGGTCCAGCTCCCTATATAAATAGGGGTCGACACCCTTTAGAAAAATTTGCACAAAGTCTCTGAATTGAGTAGCTCCAAAAAGTTTTGAGCACGCTCAGTTCAAGACGAAAATTATTCTATCCTCTTTTCTTCCGTTTCCTTCGCTCGCGTTCTAGCAAAACGACGAGAAGGATTTGGATTCTATCCGAAGTCTAAGCGTTGGATTGTACTCAAGTGAAATCTTCTTCGGCAAGTGGTTGGCTTGGAGGCACAGTGTCGGCTTGCTTCGGGTGGATCTGTTCGGGGTACAAATGTGGCTAGCTTCGGGGAGCAGAAGGCGGTTCGGTACATTTTGCCTGTGCAAGCAAACTTTCAGGTATGTAGTTTAAAAGCTTTCATTTAATTATATTGCAGTATTTTAGATCTAACTTGGGGTGGTCAGATCCACCTCCAGATAGAAGAGATCCTGTCTAGGGTCTTGAATCCTTAGGGTTTTTGTTAAATAGTTTAACGATTCTTTTTCTGCTGCTTTCTCTTTTTTCTTCTATCATCCGTTCGACGTAGGACAAGCATAGAATAATGCCCTAAGGGTCCATCAAAACTCTTCAGTAACTGGGTCATATAGTCTTTATTGATGGCGTCAAGGCAGAGAGTTCGAAGATAGCGACGATGGTGGAGTGGCCGCGCCCTACCACCTTATGGGTATTATAGGGATTCTTAGTCTTGACGGGCTACAACAGGAAGTTCGTCAAGCACTACAGCACTATTGACTAGTCCTTAACAGAACAGCTAAAGAAGGACAATTTTCATTGGGGGGAGGAAGCCATTGCCACTTTTAAGGCCCGGAAGACGGCCAAGATGAACGTTCCGATATTAGCGCTTCCAGATTTCAGCAGGCCATTCATGCTGGAGTCCGATGCATCTGGATATGGATTAGGAGCGTTCTTTATGCAGGACCAGAGGTTAGTCGCATACTTCAGTCAGGTACTATCAGCTAGAGCACGGCTTAAGTCCGTGTACGAGCACGAGCTAATGGCCATAGTTCACGCCGTTCAGAAGTGGAGGCCATACTTACTGGGCTGACCATTTCTGGTGCGTACTGACCAGAGGAGCCTCAAGTACTTGCTGTAGCAGCGGATGGTTACAGAGGAATATCAGAAATGGCTGACGAAGCTTATGGGTTACAAGTTCGAGATCCAGTACAGGCCAGGATTGGAAAACAAGGCAGCTGATGCCTGGTCGAGGAGGATGGTAGACTCTTAGCTGGCTGCTCTTTAGATGCTAGTATTACTGGATTTGGAGCCACTAATAAGGGAGATAGCAGAGGATGGGGAGCTGGGTATGATTAGAGCAGCGTTACTTCAGGATCCCGCAGCACATCCAGGATACATGATGGACGAACGTCTCTTGCTGCATAAGGGGCGCTTGGTGTTACTGAGGTGCTCGACTCACATTTTAACATTTCTACCGAAGTTCCATGGGAGTGCGATAGGGGGGCATTCGAGTGTCATCAAGACGTACCAGCGCTTGAGCAATGAGGTATATTGGGTAGGGATGAAGAAAGATGTGGCAGCATGGGTAGCCAAGTGTGACGTTTGCCAGCATCACAAGTATATGGTTACAGCTCCTGGAGGATTGTTACAACCACTGGCGTTACCAAATCGAGTTTGAGAGGAGGTTACCATGGATTTCATTGATGGGCTTCCGAAGTCAGAAGGATACACATTAATCATTGTGGTGGTTGACAGGCTGAGCAAGTACGCACATTTCGTGGCATTGAGGCATCCGTACGTAGCTCTGACAGTGGCAGCATCATTTATCAAGGAGGTCATCCAATTGCATTGAGTGCCGGAGGCGATCGTTACAGACTGGGACAAGTTCTTACTCAGCCACTTTTAGATAGAGCTGTTCAAGATGCAGGGGACAAAGCTGAAAAGGAGCTCAGTGTACCATCCCCAGACTTAGGGGTGGCAATTCGGGCCGTCCTGGTCTTATTGGGCCGTGCCGGCCTGGCCCGGATTTCTTAAAGGACTGGGCCGGCCCGACCCGATAAGACTTCAAGCCATTCCGGGGTGGCCCAGGCACGGTTCGATAAAAATTCGGGCCGCCCGGCCCGGTCCGATAGGGCTGAAAGAATTATTTTTTCATACATTATTTTATCATTATTAGGACATTTTGAGATGAAGGGAGGAAAGAGCATTGAACTTTAAAAATCCTAGAGCTTCACTATGGGAAGATAAAGTAGTGTACAAGAAACATAAGTGCAAAGCTTGCATTTGTAGCCATTTCCATTGCACTACTCACCATGTGTATACATGTGCACCATTTTCCCTTAAAAACAATAAGTGCACTACATTTTACCGCTAAATATCATATCCAAATGGCAGCAATTAATATCATTGTATATCATACATAGCTGAAGTAACATAACAATTAGAAGAAATATATAGCATATATCCTACAAAAACAATGAGAATGAAAATATAGCACATATTAATTATCTCTTTTGATTGTTGCTTAACAAAAAATTCTAACTGAATTGACACAAAATTCTAATTGAATTGAAACTGTATTTGAATTAAATTGAAACAGAATAGTTAGTAACTTAGTATGCATTAATACGAAGTGGGTGGGGCGGTCAAATTGTTTTTGGGCCGGGCCGGGCCGCCCAATGGGCTAAATAGCTCGGCCAGGGTCCGACACGAAAATGAACCAGGTCTGGCCGGTACGATAAGGATTTCGGGCCAAAATTTTCGGCCCAGGCACAGTCTTATCATGCCGGGCCCGTGCTGGGCTATCGGGCCGGGCCGAAAATTGCCACCCCTACCCAGACTAATGGCCAGACGGATGTTCGTCAACCAGAGTATCGAGATTATATCTCCGTTGTTTCGTATTGGATGCGCCGAAGCAATGGGCCCGGTGGTTGGCTTGGGTGGAGTATTGGTACAATACTTCATTTCATACGGCGGTTCAGACCACTCCTTTTAGGGTGTTGTATGGGAGGGACCAATCGCACTTGTTGCATTATGGTCGAGGTTCCACACCAGTCACTCAGGTGGAGCAGTTGCTAGAAGAGAGGGATCAGATGCTTCAGGAGTTAACGAGTCACTTATTGCGGGCACAACAGTTGATGAAGGCCTAAGCTGACAGACACAGGCAAGACATTCAGTTTGCAGAGGGCGATATGGTCTACTTAAAACTTCGCCCATACAGACAGAAATCACTGGCTCGCAGGAGGAATGAGAAGTTATCTCCTCATTATTTTGGCCCTTACAAGGTGGAGGCGCGTATTGGGCAGGTGGCTTATCGACTGGAGTTACCCCCAGACTCAGCGATTCATCTAGTATTTCATGTTTCACAGCTGATGCGCACCATCGACGACCACACACCTTCTGCCTAACTACCGCCGACACTGTCAACAAACATGGAGGTGCTTTTGGAGCCATCGGAGGTACTTGGGGCTCGCCAAGGACATGCAAAGGAGCGCGAGGTTCTGGTTAGGTAGGCTGACCTACCAGACCATGAGACGACATGGGAGCCCTATGACATCATTAAGCAGAGGTTTCCTGACTTCCACCTTGAGGACAAAGTGATTCTTTTAGGGGGAGTAATGATGAGATCATTACGTATTAGTGGAGAAGACGCAAGGCGAAATCAGCAAAGCAAAATTAGGTGTCAGACAGTTTTGGAAAGTTTTGGGCTGAATTAGTATTTTCTATTTTTAGAAGGTATTTGTATTTTTCCGTATTTGACGAGATCTGCTCCTATAGATGTTTAGGGCAGCCGTCATATTTTCGTATGCAATTTCTTAGTGATAAAACCCAGTTCTTAGATTGTTAGTCATAGGTCTAGTCAGAGAGTAATTTGTAGTCGTAGATCTAGTTTGGAGAGCCGGCTCCCTCTCGAAAGTGGTCAATTATCTTGTGTTCTATTTTGATTCCAATAAAAATACCAAATTTGAGTCCCAAATCTATCAAAAACCAATCAGTCTCCTATGTCACCAAGTCTATTAAAACATATAGCTTTTCCTAGCTGCCCAACTACTCCCAACCCCACCCCCCCCCCCCCCCAAAAAAAAAAAACCAAAAAAACAAAACCAAAAAAACAAAAACAAAACAAAACACAGAGTGATGTCAGTTGCACCGTAGACTTTGATAATTTCACCACACTTTTATTTAGAAGTTTGCCATTACCGAAATGCATAAACAAAATTACTTGTTTACCCATCGGTTATATGTGTTCACCACACAAAATTACTTTCTTCCCCCTTGAGGGATCAGATGAGAGGCCAGAGGAGGAGTATTCGTCTTCGTCCACGGCAGCTCTCAAGACGAAGATAAGTGCAGTCAAGACGAGGCTATGCGAGGCAGCGGTCGCAATCTTGGTGAGCTCGAGAACTCGATCAGGAGCGACTTGGGGAAGAACGAGGTCCCTAGGGGCGCCATCTACCCCTTCACTCTCTACGTTATCAGCTACCTCAAGTACGCATGTGAATACATCGACACGTTCGAGTAGATCTTCAAAGATCATCATGAAATTGGATTACAACGTTTGGTTTCGCATCATCAGCTACGACTCGAAGAACGATGAGGTTGCTGACATTTCCACTCTGTGTGACACATGTGATCTTCCTTTATCGTGTGGGGCTGTTGGGTTGTGTCCTACCGAGGTGAATTGTGGCTGCCCGAATTCTTTCAAACCAGTGAAGTGCGTCAGTTGCTCGTCGATCAATGATTCGGTACTCGCCTCGCCGTCGACTTGCTATAAATCTTCACCACTTTCCTATATAAGCCTAGGGTACATGACTAGCTATTTTGCAAAAAAATTCTTCGCCAATCAACGACAACGATTTCTCCTCGTGCTGGGATACTTGTTCGAAGAACTGCTCTTGTCTTGCTTTATTTTACCGAAATTCGTCGATGGCTATCTATCTGGTTCATGACCAGCTCGGTTCTTTAGTAATAGGGCACCCTAATACTGCCACCGGCTACATTAAAACAATCAAGTCTCCTCATCCATCGCAGTCATCAGCGACATCATCGACCAACGTTGTGCCTATACTGCTTCCATTTATAGACGCAACCCTCCTCCTAGTTGTTCTTTTCTTCGTAGGTGTTCGATGGTGGAGGAAGAAGATCATATAGAGAGGGCTGCTAGTTAGGCCGAGATCGCCATTGAAGGCCGTCAAGCTCATCCACCCTAGTTCATCTCGAGATGATGAGTTCAGTGACAGCGAGGAGATCTCGATTCCTAATGTGCCTACTAGGTTCACTTACACCGAATTGGCTCTGGCCACTAATGATTTCGAGACTGTAATTGGGTCCGGTGGTTCGGTTCCGTTTACAGAGGTGGGGGTTAAAATTGGAAATAAGAAGGGGTTTTATTACAGACAAAAATATTAATGAAGTGAATTTAAAGGTATGGTGAATTCATAAAATCTTGCGGTTAAATTAACAGCAATCCCAAACAAACAAAACAAATTAAAACAAAATACGAAAGAAGAAAACCATACAAGGAACAAGTAATGGCAACCGAATAATTTCATAGCATACCATCATTGAATTCTATGATTATCATTATTTTATAAGGTCAAATTCTATAATGCACCAAAAAAGATGATGATCATTTTTAAATATCATTCTGATCTTCTTACATATCTGCAAGTTCAATTATGGAATCTAAAAATCAATGGAAATATTAAGATATTAGCCTTGAATGACATTATAAGTATACAATTATGACCAAATAAAAATCAATTGAGTCTAATAAGAACTCCAATGTCTACGATCTTTGTTAAACACGTTGTCATCCCACCAAAACAGATCGGTGAAATTGTTAAAGTCACCAAGAAACTATGTACATATGTATCAGGAATTAAGTTCCCGCGGTTAGAATTATATGTTCATTCCAAGGAATTTCAACTCGTCCAAGTAAACCCAAAGGATCACCCAAGTTTACACTGCATGTCTGCAACAATTTTGCATTTTTATGTCATATAACACGACCATACGGATTCTACCATAATTACATGCATATGCTGTGTAGGATTGTTTAGAATAACCCCTCCACAAACGAACCTAATAATATAGGAGTTTCCTTACTATATGATAGAGGCAGAATTTGGAAAATTTCAATTACCTTTTCTACCAAGACAATTTTTTACAATTGGTGTGTGCCATTTGAATGTTTAAGTGATACTCGCGTAATTCCATATGGCTTGAGAAACCAGCAGACAACAGAGAAAATGTTCCAACATCCTCACCAAATGACAACCCCCACACAAACCAAGTGGGTTTAGAAATCAAGCAGCTAGCTGGGGGATCCATCGATTCGTCTCAATAGAAATTATAATTGTTTACAGGTGTTTTCTCATCACTTATATTGTTGGATGATGGTAAGGTTACAGTAGCTAGAGTAAGATGACGTTGCAAGCTGATTGGACCCTCGATGACCTAAACCTGGGTTGAATTCGAGCTGATGGAGGCATGTCTGAGCTATATCCAGGCTGAACAGACTTCAGTCCGAGCTGGTGGAGCCAAGTCCGAGCTACTTCCAGACTACCTACAGCCCCCTGCAATACGGAGAGCTTATCAGAGAGGTTTGAATTTGGGGTCCAGGGGCAGAGCTAAGCATGGGTTTGAGGTGTGCTGTAGCCTGGGCTCCTGGTAACCCTTGCAGCTCTGGTTCCTTGCAACATGCACTCCTTGTAACCCTTATAGCACGGGCTTAGTTTTGGTAACCCTTGTAGCCCGGGTCCTTTTGGATTCTTGGCTCCACCCTTGTTGGGGTCCGACCTAATCCCCTCCAATTCTTAAGCCAGATAGTGTCACGTCCCGCTTCCCAAAACTACGGAAGCGAAACGTGACAAGGCCCGCTTAAGCCGGAGCTGTGAAGCTCGGACCCAATAAGCGTCTGTAGGGGTACTATTTTAAAATTTTCAGGTTCTTGCATTTATAAAATCCGAAACAACAAAAGTACAGAAGGAAAAGGATGCATTCATTTTATAACAGAGATAATATCCAGCATATGAAAAAACTAATAAAGGGAGCCTAAGCATGGCAACAAACTGCAGAAAAAGGAAACTAATAGTGCGAATCACCCAACCTAGGCAGAGAGTAAAGTGGTGCTACTCACCTAGACTAAAAAGTAGTAACCTCCAGAAGTCCGCAACAGTGAGGAATGTCTAAGTCTGGTCCTCGTCAGGTACGCCCTCCGGGTCGACGTCCTCGGGCTCCACCTACTCCGGTAAGTCTGCCTCGTCCATGAACTCCGGCTCGACACCTGACGTACAGCACCCAAGAGAAAAGAAAATGTACGTCAGGTAAAGTCTACACAGAAAATGTTAGACTTTACTGCAAGTGTATTTTAATTTAAATCAATGATTTGTTGGTTAATTAACATGCTGGGGTTATAACATGGCAGTTAAAGAAAGTAAAGCGGTGCAGGAAAAGTAAACACGACAAGCAATAGTCGTAGCATGTGCTACTGCTTATGGGACTAACCTGAACGGGATAGGACAAGACAAGACACGACAAGACACGTGTGACTCGAAGGGTTCACGCCTTACGGTTCGAGAGGGATCAGACCATCTCCCCGTGCGCACGCTCAACCCTACCCCAACCCAAGTGCACAAGACAAGTCCGTACAAGGGATCACTCTCTCTGGCTTGGAGAGTGCGCTATTGTCCGCAGGCTATGTATCCGTACAAGGGATCACTCACTCACTGGTGAGTGCCCTATTGCCCGCAGGCTGTGTATCCTTACAAGGGATCACTCACCTACTGGTGAGTGCCCTATTGCCCGCAGGCTGTGCATAACAAGACACGACATGACAAGACAGGGATGGTTCTTCTAGGGGGTCCACACGCACACACACACACTAGAAAACCCTAAGATGTCAAAGTTGTTATTGTTGCTCTTAGACTTCGTCGTCAAGTCTAAGCTGTCAAGGGGGTCCCGGACGCTATCATTTCACGTCCGGTTCTCTTTGTTTACATTCTAACAGTTCTAAGAGTCTGTAGCCTAAACACGGCTGAAGGTACAAGTGAGTACACTTGCCTGCGGTGGCGAGTGCGTCGTCTGTCCGGAGCGTCCCGTCGAAACGTCGCGTCGGCAATGGTCCGTCTGAAACAATATCACGGCGATGTCAGATCGCGCTTTTTGGTCAAACCTATTATGGTTTGTTTCTAAATTTGGCGGGACTAACCTATCAGTCAAAAGTCATGTTTTTGGTGTTTGTTCAGTCTAGATCGATATCTACCCTATGTGCACAGAAAATAAGTCAGTTCGTCGATCTTTCCTACAGTGGGCAACATTTTACAGATGCTGAAAATAACTTTAGTTTGTGTTGACCAATTTTAGATTATGTTTTGGTTAGCTACGGTGTGGGTTTTACTACTCGTTAGGGAAACCAACCTCGTGATGTCGTCCAACAAGCGGAAGTCGGGTCTGAACGACGAAACGTCAACGTCGTCTGGAACTCCTCGACCGCGGGTAGCGTAGCGAGGTACCTCTAGACAGTGGGGTGATGGCACAAATCAGCGAGCTAACAGCGATCCTCCTCCTGTTGCGAGTAGCGCAACGGATCTTCACGATAACGTCGACGTCGGCAAAAAGTATGTGTGTGCGGCAACGCACGTGAACTCCGAGAGTCTAAGGGGGCTGTCGGTAGATGAAGTAGGACCAGAAGAAGATGCACGGCCCAGTGGGTGGCCAATGGCGTGAGCGTACAGTGGTGGGTGGCCATGAGAAGCCGGAGAGGACAGATTCGCGCAACGTCCGTTGTCGCGCGTATCAGCGGAATTCCAGCAACGAACAGAAAACGGGAAGTTGAAGAAGATAAAGGACTTCAAGAACAAGACAACGGCAGTGGAGTTGTCACCGGGGGTGGTCGGAGGTGGCCGTGAGCCGACGGCGAAGTTCAGCTTCCAGATCTGTGAAAAACAGCCGATACGGCGTGTTCCGACGAGGATTTCGAGAGCTACAAGTGGGCTATGAGCGTGAGGGAAGTTGCAGAGCGGAGAGGGGTCAACAAGGAACAAAGTGAGTGTGGTGGTCACCGGCGGCGGTGGAGGCCGGTGGCCGGCCATGAACAGTAACAAGCAGCGCCTAGATCTGGTGTTTTGTGTGTTTTGGAAGAGGGATAAAGAGAAGGAGGGAGGGAGAAAGGAGGAGGAAGGTTGCTGGTGGTAGGGGAGATCTACAGGGATCTGTTGGTGGCAGGGGTGGCCGTGGGCGACGGCCAGAGGGAGGAGGAGGCGGCAGTGATTTCTGGCGGTGCTGCTGTGCATAGATTTTCAGCAAATAAGCTTGGTTTAATGGAGGTTTGAGAGCTTGGGGAGTTGGAGATGGAGGAGGAGAGGTGGAGGAGCAAGGTGGCCAGAGTTTGGGGGCTGCCGTGGCGGTTGGAGAAGAAACAAAATCGGCTAGTGCATGGGTTTTGCGTGAAGGAGGGGAGTTCGGCCTCTTTGTTTCATTTTGAAGGGAGAAAGTGTTAAATGGCTATAGGTTTTGGTTAAAATGGGGGACAGAGATAGGGATAGGAGGAGTGGAGTTAGAGGAAAGAGGGGGTGACAATAGAGGTTGTTGCATGATTTCCTCTTACGTTGGAGAGATTTGAGGAAAGTGATTAGGATCCTAATTAATTTAGAATTTGAAAAAGTCAAAGGTTAATTAAGGAAGGAAAATTGATTAGGGGATAATTCTCGTTACGGGCACCAGAAAAATAATCCGAAAATACCAGGACGATCGCAGAGACGAGAAGTACGGGGCTACGGGGTCTGGCCGCGTGCTAATCCTACCGAAAATTTTATAAAATTAAGAACTGAGCGTTGAAGCCAAAAGACCAAAACGCCCTTCCATTCAAATCTGTTTTGCGAGAAAAGAGCCATGAAAAGACGTTCCCAATAATTACTATAAAAATCTACGCTACCTTACGGCCACAACGGCATATCACATCGTATATACCGAAACCAGGAAAGAGCCAAAAATACGCGTACGAAAAACATATGTACACGTAGAAATGCATAAGGTCGAAAAGCGACCGTTACATTCTACCCACCTTAGAAATGATGTCGTCCTCGGAATCACTTATACTGATAATATTAATATCAATAAACACTTATACCTACAACTCTCGTATCTATACCTAATGATCACTAATCCTATAACTTCAAACAACGTTCTTCAAATAATCCATCATAACTCGTCTCTTCACTGGCTAATGCTACAACTAGAATCACACCCTAGCACTTAACTTATAAATCCACCTTATCGTCTACCAGTCATCAATCAATCTTGCCCCCAATATATCATCCGACACATAAACTTAATCGCTATCATCAATGAACCATCGAACCACATTTATCCTTACCCCTATCATCCAATCTCCTAATCATATAGAATCCATCTTCATAACATCGCATTCATCTCAACATATCATGTTATCTCCAATGCCTTCTCATCTCAACTTAAAGATCAAGACTTGATGCTTTTAAATGCTTTACTCATTCTCATGATCTTCCGAGCTCATACTATCTCGTCCTAGCTACTCCTATCTATCACTCGTCCAAGTTTCAGATCAATTAAGTACTCATCTCCATGTATATAATTTCCTCCAACCAGAATTCTCCATTGAGTCCGTCACACATCGGTATTATAAGTAAGTCTTGGACACCTCATTTTTTTTCATCCGAAAGAAATCTAATCTAATATCTTTGTGTTCAAAATCAATCAATCACCGCTACAACATATCTCATCTCACTCTAAGTCTACCCGCAGACATAATCCTATAACAATAATTGGCTAGTACCAACCATATCTTAACAATAAAAATAACACTCCCGAAGAGGGAAAGAGAGAAAAGAATGTTTAGAAAAAACATGTGGGAGAAACGTGTGGGGTTGTGGTATTGGATGGGGAAGATAGGTGATTTGTGATCTTGTGAGATAGTTTCAAAAACTTTAAAGATTTGGTTTAAAAGAAAACAAAAATTTTGATACAATCACATGCAGCCAAGATAAGCAATTCAATAATACGAAAGACTAAGTCTAAGGAGTTACCTGCTATGACGCTATCCATACCTATATGAATACCATCATTCAGACCACTCCATACGTATATCACGGTCCACACTGAGTATACATACACGACACAACAGACAATCACTAATATCCTAAAGGTAGCACACTCGTACTGTTTTACATGCTCTACCTACAAACATACACCACAACGACCTAACAAAACCAAGGGCCCACTATCAAACTAGAGTTGACACAAGCAACTATAAGCAATATTGTCTACATGAAAAAAAGGGAACAAAACTAAAAGCGAAACGAAACAAGATCGAAAAGAACGAGTTTGGATAAGGCGAGGATAAGGAGATAACTGGTTGGATGGAACTAAGATATTGCTCAAAATATTGAAATAGATAAAAAAAAGATCACCTATGAAATATGGTATCATATATTTTTATACTTACAAAAATTAGGTAGAAAAAGTGAGAAGATGGTAGAAAATTTCAACTCGGAAAAAGAGTTAGACGGGGAAATGAAGAGTAGGGTGAGGTAGTAATTTGTTTTGTGAATAAAAATAAGTTTATACAAAGTTTTTTTTTGAAATATGAGCATGATGAACATAGAATTGATATATATATATATATATATACTAGTCATAACACGTGCCCGCGGGCACGGTTCATTTAAGATTTTCCCCCGCTAAATCTTTGTTCCCCAAATATTATTTCCACAGCCAAAATTTAAAAGAACAACAAATTAGCGTAAAAATATTTAGCAGTACGGGCACCTTCGTCGCGGAACAAAAAATTCGACGCGTTTATTACCTAAGAGAACAATTTAAAAGAACAAAAATTTAGTTATTCCCTAAGAGAACAATTTAAGAACAAAAATTTAGCGTGCGCCTTCGGTGCAGGTGCAAATTTTAGTTATTCCATAAGAGAACAATTTAAGAACAAAAATTTAGCGGGTGCCTTCGACGCCGGTGCCTAAAGCTTTCCCCCAAAAATTTTTCCAAAATCCAATCTCAACCATTTCTTTACCAAGATCAAATCCTAGTCAATTTTTATCTTGTCCTAATCAGCCCTAGGATTCAAAAACAGTTGTGTTTTAAACTTATAAATGCAATTATCAAAATTTAAGTTCGGTTTCTACTTTCGGATGTATCAAAAAAATTAAATTTGTTGACTCGAGGGCAACCAATTTCAACAATCAATAAGAAAATATAAAACCAAAGTAATAAACTTAAATTAGTTACATGTAAAATAAATGAAATTTATCGCTAAGTATAGTTGTCAAGTGATTTATGGTATCAACCTTCGGTGTTCTTTGTGTTCCCCTTTTTTGTTGAAATTGCTGCGTATTGTAAACATAACCAAAATGAATGTTGCCTAAAAGTTGTCCAATTATATGAAAAGCATTGCAGATAGCAAAGCAAAATATCAATGTAAACAATACTCGACCCTAGGGTTCTTTGACCTCAATAAATTTCATCCGACAGTGGAATTATATGAAACTTTTACATGAATAGTGCCAAAATTTTGCCAGCACTTAATTATACAAAACAGAAATCATCAGCAAAATCTTGCACGATAAAATGAAGAACATTCAGATTTCTACAAAATTTGCTAGTATCAGGCAACGTGGAACTATATACACATAGGGATGTCATGTACAGCAACTTCAGCCTATTGATGCTCCCAGGGCTATTACTCCTCTTGCTTTCTCCACCTCGACGGTCTGATAACATCATCAGTGCTCTCATTTGCGCTGATGTCGCCTGCTTCAGCACTTGGCTTCTCTACTAATCTTGATTTATCCTGCGGGCTGTCACGATAAGATCGCCCTTGATCTCGAGTAGCTCGATGATCCTATCAGCAAAAGAAAGATACTTGTAAGTCCTATGGATGACTCTCCGTGCAAGCAGCAAAGTAAATGTGAAACGATAAATCATAAAGGCGTGCAGTTGTTTAACTCCGCACAGGCAGTCAACTATGGGTCGTCAATTTATGGAACAATGACAGCCTTCTAACTCTCTAATTTATTAAGCCCACATTTTAGAAATATGCAGGTGGGCAATTAGAGAAAAAGAAGACGGCTAAGTGTATATATGGCTAGTTCTCAGTGATACATAGACATGCATCTCTTGCTTGATAGTGGATAACAACTTTGTGGAATGAAGTGGAAACTCAATGAGCAAGATCGCAATGGAAGGAAACAACTACATGGGCGTTGTAGAGAGAATCGAGGATGGAAAATACATGTTGGCATCGGGGATTTATGACATCATCTCATCAAAGATTTTATGCTAGGTTTTTTTGGCTCAAATTGCATTTATGCAACATGTACTCTGTATTCTACTTATTCCCCCTTTGATATGTGATTATTGAATCAAAGGACGGAAATAAAGAAAACATAGGTATTGACTTTTAATCCATGACACAACATTATAAAAGTTCAGAAAATGATCAGACTGTGCTAAAAAAATCTTTGTCACACAATGGACTGTCTGGCTTTGGCTAATCATCCACCCATCCTCTATTTCATTTCCAGCAATAGCATGTAAATTAAGATATGTGCTAGATCATTCCATATTCAGGGAGTCTTCTTGACTGTCTGGTTTTGGCCTCATAATTCCTATATCAAGTTCATCTTATGATGTAACAAAAGGCCCTTTAAGGGCCTCATCCTAATAACGAATTCATCATAAATTCATAATCTACAAATCTACTTACTTAAAACATTTATGGATAAGTGTTTTGAGGATATCTAATTAGGTATCCTGAGATTTGTTGGTTTTATTATTAAAAAAATGTTTACAGCCCCATTGATGCATGTGCAAGAAAATATGTTGTCCACTTGGTAGGTGGGTGCAACTCACTTTGTATGCCCTATCACCCACAGGTTTGATCTCATTGAATCAACCATAATAGTTCAGTGATTCATGTCTTTTCCCCTTCAAAAGTTTTTTTGAAAATTTATTCATCTCTAACCTTAATATAATCTAAATAATAAAATTTGAAGGTGTGGGTTTTAGTATTTGATATTCCATTGCTTTTTCAAGTACATCAAAAATAAAAAATAGGTATGATTCCATGTCTTTATTCCCAGTATATTTTGAATTATGTTTGATGCATGTAGGATTATTTTTGGTACCTGTGAATCGATTGTGATATTTGAGATCCAATCCAACCATAATGTCTGTTCTGTCTGGTAGTATTTTTCTATTTGAATAAATGATTAGGAATGTGTAGTTTTAGGAATGAACAATCTTAAAGTCATGAAAAACTATGAACAATTGAAATATTGGCTATCTTTTTACAACATGTCCATACCCAATGACAATATTTACATGAAATAATATTTTGATGGATAAGGTTGATATGGATGTTCAGGACAAAGCAAAATATATGGAATGTGACGCTTGCAAAGAATGACGATAAATGAGGTTGAGTTCTGGATAGCCAAATAATAGGAATGACCATTTATTCAACCTGGAATTAATCATTCATCATAATGGTGAGTTTGAGCAGATACCATTTATTCAACCCTGCAAACTCTATACACAACCTGCAAGCTCTAGGTTGTCAAAGCACCAAGTAGCTTTGAGATACCAATTGTTGCACGAAAGCTTGGGAAGTCGGGAGAGTATCATGCAATATTATGTATTGGAGATGTGGTAACTTCTGTCTATTTTATTTCAATATTATGTAATGGGCCTAAAACTGTCTTTTATATCTGATATCTTCTGTACATATGAAATGAATTTAACATGAGAACAATGTTTCACAAATAAATTCTGTAAAAGCAACCTAACAATAAATAACAGAATGTCATAAATGAACAATAAAGGAACAATAAATAACAGAAGACCGGGATTTAGAACTGATATAAAACAATATAAAATAAAACTTGACAACAATAAAATGCATGTATATACCCAAATATAAAACTGATTAATAAAAACCTTGAGATACCCAATTAATACCAACCTGCAAGCTCTATACACAATGGCAGAAGCCCAGGATTAATAAAGTAACAATAAATAACAGAATATGCAGCTCTCAGCTAAGAACTAAATCAAAAAACTAATGCTCATTACCCGGATTTTGTTTTGTTGATTTAGTGTTCAACAAAAACCAAAGACATGAAGTTGGTGGATTGGTTCAATTATTTTCAAAACTGTTAGTTTTTCACGATATTTCTCCTGTATAGGTGAAACATATTTCAAAAATGGCCAATTTCTAATAGACATTGCTCATATGACATTCTAATTGACATTGCTCATATGTTTATGTGCAGTTGAGGTCCTCAGTGTACATGGCCTATGCATTCTTTAGAATCTAAAATTGCAGGGAAACCACATCATCTAGTTGAGCACTGAAAATCACATACCTAAGCTCTTCAAACGAACTTGATGGTTGTAAAATGCATATTAGAGCGACTTTAAGACATCAGATTGGCCACTCAACGAAATATACTGATGGACACATCTGTCAGAGACCAGGTAAATAGAATGCATAGCAACTTAATAACGATTTCAAAGAAAGCACATAAATGAACATAGAAGGGTTCATTGATTGGTTTTTGATTCAGATGTCAGGCTCTTTGCAGACTATGGTTGTGTTTAAGTATTAGAAATTGATTTTGATAGTATCCAAAACCTTCATTGCAGAAATATTACAAATCTTAAGGCCACTGTAAGTTAATGAAGAACAGTAGAAGGTTATTTAGTAATATGTTCTGAAAACTTGTCATCTAATCATTAATGTGGCCTAATTAGGTAATTGCATATGTTACCCTGCACGAAATGATGTGAGATAGTGCAAAACTCTAGTGTCGTATTTCAACTCATCTAATTATAAAGATGACTCCTTAAGGCCACGTATTACATAGAAACAGCTAGAGGTAAAAGTGCGTAAAAGAAGAAAAAACAGTATAAACACAAAAAAGACTGGTAATTAAGCAATATAGGCACAACCGCCCAGAACATCAAACCCATGTTATCCATATGCAAAATTTGTTTACTTATTCAATGATAGAAAATTGAGGCGATGTTTGCAGGAATATAAATACCTTAATATGTTGAATTTTTTAATTGTAAGATGCCTACTGTGACATATTGATCAACAAACAAAAGGCATAAACCATTATCAGGCTACTAATTATAATGTGTACTTAACTTGAGGGCAAACTATTTAGCTAATTATATAGTTTTCACAAACTATGTTGTGAAGCTGCTAAAAAAATATACACTCATGAAACAACCTACACAAATGACTTCAATAATCATGAATATCATGCATGGGGTAATGCAAATTTATTTTAAAATGATAAGCATTTTAGAATCATTTATTTATCTTATGATATTTGTTGCAAAAAATTAAAAGCAAAAGTATACCATATATTAAGATTAAAAGTCTGCCTCCACCGGAGGCCTTCAACATCCCCGCTTTGTTGAGGCCTCTCGACACCCAGTATCCTTGTGGCATCGTCCAAACACATCGATTCCACAACATCTCTATCGTAAAGACTCACAAAACTGCCAAAATATCTATATATTGGGGGGAAAATAAATAAGAATTCAACTTGCTCACTAAAAAATTAAATGTGATGAAAAGAAAAACTTACCAAACAAAAGACAGTTATAGTTAGGACCATGCGCATGGCGATATTGGCCTTCGAATTCCATTTTGATTGGTTATAACCTTCGCAGAATAACGAACCATCGTCAGAAGTTTTGAGAGTCAAACAGACAACAATAGGTTGGCCATATTGAACTTGAGAGTTTTGCAACTCCCTTTGCAATGCAATCACAATAGCCCATGATATGCACACTGTTTTGCTCCTAGAGCAAATAGCAACAACTAAAGAACATCAAGCTTCATAATCTGATAATGACTTATCCATCAAAAAATTAGAGAACTGATGCATGTTAATTTGGAAAATATATAATGAAAGATATAAATCACATGGAAGCAGAGCCATTGGTTCCAAATATCTAATGGTCTCCATCACCTGTCTTTTATGTTTAATCCAACTCTGGCCAAAAAGATAAACAAACAAAACTGTCAAGTGTCAATCGATTTGATAATTGGCATATTGTGCTAGTTTGCATCCCCCAAACAAAATATTATTTTCAAAATTAAAATATAAATATTTTTATTATTTAAAGCTCTCATTGTTATTTACAACATATGCATGTACATGGATGGTTGCAGGGTTCGACGAACTGAACGATGTATCCCAGGCCTTAAGAAATGACTGTGCCGAAACGGTTTGGCCATAAAGCTTGGCTCTGAAGTCTTGCACATTGTAGAATGCATATGTTGAAAAAAATAAAGATGAAGAAGAGGAGATGAAAGAGCATGCTTTTGCATATTGCACTCTCCAAATTACTGATCAATCAAATTACATCCCCAAACAAATGAGAAAATTCTCCAAAAATGTGAAGGATCCGAGTCCTGCAATTCAAGGGCTTTGTCAGGCAAAACATCAAACAGGTTCTATGCATGAAAATATAAGACTTCAAATTACCAACAAAGGATGCATGCTTTCCAACGTAAAATTTGAGCAAAACCCCGTCACTAACATGGAAGCTGCCTCCGAAGCACCAGCTACACTTGGCTCCCAGAAAATGTGAAGGGTCGCACACATTTTTCTTTCTCATGCACTTGATGAAGAAGATGTGGATGAGAACATCGGAGTCATCTCGGTGCCCACGTCCCTCAAAAAATAGATTTCACTTCCAACAGCGTTTCCTCTGCTGGCTTGCTCATCCTCCACAACAACTCGTTACAATCGATCTTCTTTGTTTCCCCTTCATCCTGCACGTTGCTAATTGCCAACGCGACGTCCTCGTATAGGCCAAGGTCAGCGCTGCTCTTGGACTCTCTCCCCCTCTGGGATGCCGAGTTGAGGAGCCTCCGGTCGTCAGCGTTCGAGTTCCGGGGCTTGTTCTTGACATGGCCATGGTCCCCTTCGCCCGATAAGCCCGCGAGCCATTTCTGGGCGTCGTCCCACTTCGAAGGGGTGGGCTTCGATCCAGACCCCAAGATCATCTTGCTTGTGTTGCCGCTTTGGCTTTCTTAAGCAATGCTATGATTGTAACACCCCTTCTCGTCTATTGGCCTCATTAGCACACTCCAAGAAGAACCCAGATGGAATTTGCTAAAAACAGACAAACCCCAAATGAAATATATCGATGTTAGCAGCTTCAACTCAAAAAACCAGATGGATTATGCCATGAACCCACCTGATAAAGTGGTTACAGCTTCATTACTGGTAGTCTTATCAAGATCCATCTCCTTAACAGAGACACGGTTCCCGGGAAAAAGAAGCTTGCCTCCACCTATAGCTCTCCGTTGATAGAAACTGCAGACGAAACCAAAAAAAGTTTCATCCGTTAGCTGTTGATAATGTGGGCATCGAGAGATTCTGCCATTGGGATGGACCTGAGCTCACGTAAAATGTCGATTCTATATGGGCTTCGTTACTTTTTGATTCGGATGCTGATTGAATCTTCTGGAACAAAAAAACATCAGGGAGAGCTCAGGATCAACAGTCTTCTCCTTTTCGTGTTTGGGGGGCAGGGGGCCGAGAGAGAGAGAGAGAGAGATTGGGTCAGCTGAATACTCCCCGCTTCTGTTTTCAAATACAAATTTTAAACTTCTATGTTTTCAAACCAAATCAAATTTTTCCCCCCAAGTTTCCCCCCCAAACTTGTTTGTCCTAGTCATCAAAATTGCTATGTAGGACAAACCTTTTGTCCTAGTAGGACAACATTTGAAATCTTCATGAAATATAGAATAGATATATATATATATATATATATATATATATATATATATATATATATATATATATATATATATATATATATATATTAAATTTCTCTTTAGTTTAGAAAATATTCTAAAAGTACGTACGGTAAGGAGTTAAAAATAAATTTCGTAGTTCAGAAAAGATGATATATTGAATTTCCAAAATGGTAACAAAGTTTTAAAACTAAAATACGATGGATACCGATTCGAAAATAAGTACAAGACCGTAACTTAAAATTTACGACCAAGAAGGTTTCAAAATTTGCGAAAGAATTTTAACTCAACCGAAAGTAAGAAATTTTAAATATTTAATAAGAGTTTTCAAAGAAGTTAAACTGAGCGAAGAATTTAATAATGAATTTCGAAAATACTTTTAAAGGAAGCAGGATTTGCAATGGGAAAGATTCGAAGGATCAACGATAATCGGCAGGAAGCGATCACGTGAATCGGGGGAAAGGAAAATGATCGTATGATGGATTCACCTAGGATATGATTCATGAAAGCTACGATGGAAATCTACGGCTGATAACACAGAAGTGTAATGATTGGAAAGATGCTAGAAATCCGAGATTCCTATGCCGTCTAAAGATCATGAGAACTCAGAACTAAGTCTTCCTAATGAACTAGACTGTAATAAAGAGATCTCAGGGAAGGGTCCTAAGAGAAACAAGATTAAGTTCTGCTGGGCCAGAAGTCGATGGACCCGAGTGAACGACTACAAGAAGGGCTCTAGAAATCTAACACGGTCAGAGTCAAGTGAGGGCTACTAAGGTATCCTAAGACGAGGATGACTAAATCTTAACCAAGGCATCAAACTATCAAACCTAGATGTCTATCTAAGTCTTCCTACCATCTAAGACTGGGAAAACCTAATTTAGACTTGTATATGGATATTAAATGAATGCGGTACTCTTATTGTTCCGAACTTTTGCATGACCTGCTTGGGCCATCACTAAAACCTATCACGCACCGCTTCCCAAAACTACGGAGGCGAAACATGACAAGGCCCGCTTAGGCCGGTGCTGTGAAGCTCGGACCCAATAAGTTTCTGTAGGGGTACCATTTTAAAATTTTCAGGATCTTGCATTTATAAAATCCGGAACAACAAAAGTACAGAAGGAAAAGGATGCATTCATTTTATAACAGAGATAATATCCATCATACGACAAATCTAATAAATGGAGCCTAAGCATGGCAACAAACTGCAGAAAAAGGAAACTAATAGTGCGAACCACCCAACCTAGGCAGAGAGTAAAGTGGTGCAACTCACCCAGACTAAAAAGTAGTAACCTCCGGAAGTCCGCAACAGTGGGGAACGTATAAGTCTGGTCCTCGTCAGGTACGCCCTCCGGGTTGACATCCTCGGGCTCCACGTACTTCGGTAAGTCTGCCTCGTCCACGAACTCTGGCTCGACACCTGACGTACAGCACCCAAGAGAAAAGGAATTGTACGTCAGGTAAAATCTACACAAAAATTGTTAGACTCTACTGCAAGTGTATTTTAATTTAAAACAACGATTTACTAGTTGATTAACATGCTGGGGTTATAACATGGCAGTTAAAGAAAGTAAAGCGGTGCATGAAAAGTAAATATGGCAAGCAATAGTCGTAGCGTGTGCTACGGACTACGGGACTAACCAGAACGGGACAAGACAAGAAAAGAAAAGAAAAGACAAGACAAGACACGTGTGACTCGAAGGGTTCACGCCTTACGGTTCGAGGGGGATCAGACCCTCTCCCCGTGTGCATGCTCAACCCTACTATCACGCCCCACTTACCAAAACTACGGAGGCGAAGCGTGACAAGGCCCGCTTGGGCCGAAGCTGTGAAGCTCGGACCCAATAAGCGTCTGTAGGGGTACCAAAGATAGAAACGAACTGGTTCATGCATATATAAAAATTCGTAACAACAGAAAGTATTGAAAGAAAATGCATTCATTTTATTCCATCAAGATATCCCGAAGTACAAGAGTCTAACAAAGGAAGTAATGCCCAGCATGGCAACAACGCAGAAAGTAAACTACTGGTGCAAGCACCCAACCTAGGCAGAAGAGTAAACGGTGCTACGCACCCGAACTAGAAAGCATGAAAAAAACTCTGAACTGCAACGGTGAGGGACCACTAAGACTGGTCCTCGTCAGGTATGTACTCCGGGTCGACGTCCTCTGGCTCCACGCACTCAGGAATTTCTGACTCGTCCACGTGCTCTGGCTCAACACCTGACGTACATCACCCAAGAGAAAATGAACTGTACGTCAGGTTAAGTCTATAAAAGAGGGTTAGACTCTAATGCAAGTGTACTGTAATTTAAAACAATGATTTTCTGGTTGATTAACATGATGGGGTTATAACATGGCAGTTAAAGTCATGTTTTTTATGTTTGTTCAGTCTAAATCGACGTCTACCCTATGTGCACAGAAAATAAGTCCGTTCGTCGATCTTTCCTACGGTGGGCAATATTTTAAAGATGCTGAAATAAATTTTAGTTCATGTTGACCAAATTTTAGTTTAGGTTTTGATGAATTACGGTGTGGGTTTTACTACTCGTTAGAGAAACCAACCTCGTGACGTCGTCCAACAAGCAGAAGTCGGGTCTGAACGGCGGAACGTCGGCGTCGTCTGGAACTCCTCGACCACAGGTAGCATAGCAAGGCACATCTGGACAGTAGGGTGGTGGCATGAAATCAGCGAGCTAATAGCGATCCTCCTCCCGTTGCGAGTAGCGCAACGGATCTTCACGATAACGGCGACGTCGGCTAAAAATACGTGCGTGCGGCAACGCACGTGAACTTCGAGAGTCCAAGGGGCTTTTTGGTAGATGAAGTAGGACCAGTGGAAGATGCCCGGCCCGGTGGGTGGCCGACGGCGTGAGTATACGGCGGTGGGTGGCCGTGAGAAACCAGAGAGGACAGATTCGCGCAACGTCCGTTGTTGCGCGTCTCAGCAGAATTTCAGTGATGAACAGCAAAAAGAGAAAGTTACAGAAGGTAAAGGACTTCAAGACGAAGCCAACGGCAGTGGATTTGTCTCCGGGGGTGGTCGGAGGTGGCCGTGAGCCGGCGGCGAAGTTCAGCTTCCAGATCTTGTGAAAAACCGCCGATATGGCGTGTTCCGACGAGGATTTCGGGAGCTACAGGTGTGATATGAGCATGACGGAAGTTGCAGTTGGTAGGGGGGTTCGATAGGAGTCCAACGGCAGTAGCGTGGTCATCGTAGGTGGCCGGAGGTGGCCAGGCGTGGCGTTTTTCCGGTGATGGCATAGGCTGTCAAAACTGTCGTTTGGGTTGTGTTTGAAAGCGTTTTGAGGGAGATAGAGATGAAGGAAGAGGGTAAGGGGAGTTGGAAATGATCGAGGGGTCAAAGGGGAGTTGAATGGCGGTGGAGGCAGCGACTGGAGGTGGCCGGAGAGGAGGAGGAGGAGGCGTTTTCCGGTGGTGGCTGCTGTGCACAGATCTGCGGCTTTGGGGTTGATTGCTTGGGTTTTTGAGGCCTTGGAGAGGTGAAGATGGAGGAGAAGAGGGTGGAGGTGCTGGTGGCTGGAGTTGGGGAGCTTGGGGGCTGCTGCGGTGGCTGGAGGAGAAGCAATGGCGGCTAAGGTGATGGGTTGCGTGAGTTTAGATTTTGGCCTGGTTGGTTTTTGAAGATGAGGGTGATTTGCTAAAGGCATTTTAAAGTGGGTGTAGATAAGAGGGTGACTAGAAGAGAGTGTGAGTGAAGGGGGGTACGAAGTAGGGAAGTATTGGTGAGAGTAGTGGAAGAATCTTTAAACATTATATGTACTAATCTCCATTGATTTAATTAATAACAGAATTTCGAAATTTATTTGGACTTAATGGGCTTGGGTTTTGATTAGTGATTTGGGTGGGCTAGGAGTGTCAGAAAAATACGAAAAAAATATGGGGACGACTGATTCGGGTTGAATATTGCATATTTAACCCCCCATTTAGCCCTATTTTGTGTGTAAATGATGTTTAATTGGTCTCTAAAACGTTCGTATATTGTATACCATCATTTATTAGAGATATCACTTGATTTGTACATAAATTATAAATTTTATTGAGTATTTCTGCATTTTAATATTTTTCATGGCTTGGACTCAATCTCACGATTCCAACGACTATTTATTTGTATTTTTCTGGTATCTGTGCTAATTACTGTGAATTTTTGAATGCAGAACACAAATTAAATGAGAAATACGCAAGAAATACTCTTAAAATACGGCCGCACGAATCTTGGCGGCTACGCGACGTGCATCTGTCATTTCCCACGAGATTGGACGGCGCTCAGCAAACGAACGACGCGGCACATTATCATCCGCACGATCCTCATCCGACGGCGGAAACTTGCGATGCACAGTTGAGCGGAGAGGGGGCGACGTGGACATCTTACTGACGTGAGATTGCAATTCAATGGCCAGGAATGATATGAAGCAGCGCTGTGTAGATCGGCTATGCGGCCCATGAAGAGCCATCCGATCCCTCGATCGGACGGTCAGAAATGAGCCCGATGCGTACACAGATGAGCGGAGCGGGCGAAATTGTCGGGAGACGTGGAGCTTTCGAGACCGTGGGATTCGAATCGGACGGCCATCGTTAACTCTGATAGGGAATCTGATTTGAGAAGAAAACGGGCGCAGATCCGCTTCGGAGGACATGTGTCGAGCATATATTTAATCCTGCTTGATCGTGCGGCTGTAGATTGCGCCGACGAGACAAGCGGGTTTGGGGCGGTAAATGGAGCGGTTTTGCAACCTAATAAGCCCTTAACCCTGCAATGTTTAGTATTTAAGGTATTCTAGGGTTTTTTTGGCCGTATTCTTGGCGTATTTGGGCGATTTTGGAGCCGATTTTTGCAGAATTTTCCTGAGAATACAGAGAGCAACCTGGGCTATTTTTCAGAGGCTTTTTGGAGGAAGAAGAAAGGTTTTCTTAGGCAAATAGATAACGTATTTGATGATATTCTTGAACTCTTTTGCGTATTTTGAACTCTATTTGATTGTAATGCTTGGAACCATGTTTAAATTGATAAAATTCTTAGTTATGTTCAGTATGAGTAGCTAAATTCTCATTGTGCATGGTATGGTGTAGTTAGGGGATATGATTTGTATTCGTTTGGTTGAATATTTGTGCTAAAATTGTCACGTTGGTAAAGTTATAGTCTTTGTTATTAAATCTTCTCTTCATCTTCCAAAAGAACGTGTTTGAGTAGATGATCACCTCACAAGGGTGAGTTTTGATTTCCCCGGAAGGGACTTTCATCGCTTATATTTAAAAGGTCTAAAGCTTTAGCAACGATTGTATTGAATTTTGTGCTTTAATCCCCATAAGGGTATTTTCCGGTGAATTGCTCTCAAAAAGAGAATTCATTGAGTTATATTTAATCAACCAAATTAATACGAATCATGGATCTTAATGAACCCATACAATGTGCATACTTCTCATATATATTTTTATACACGACACTTTATTTGTTCGTATTGTTCACGTATTAAAAACCACGTCAAAACCCATCAAAATCATCGTCATCAAAAGGGTTAGTTTCTTTACGTTGGATTTCTATTTGATTTAAGCTTTGTGGTTGCAACATATTTTCTCCCGATGATTCGACATCTGGACTCCCAGATTATATTACTTGTACGGACTCTTTCGCTTGAGAGAATCACATTTTTGGGCTGAGCAATGACCGTGACGAAGAGAGGCTCGGAGATACAGTGGCCAATCGCGTGTTTGATCCCCGAAAAATGAACAAAAAAATAGAAGATCTGGCGATACGTCTAAAACTACGTCGATCCAGTAATCAAACTCGATTTGTGGGAGAATGACCCGTGAAATGACGTTCACTAAAAATCCCACAATTAACTACTCTTCCTTACGGTCACAATGGTATATCACATCGTATAGTCCGAGACGAAGAAAGAGTCAAATAAAATATGCACATGAAAAGAGTCGTACGCGTAGAAAATACGAACGTTCGAAAAGCGGCCGTTACATTCTACCCACCTTAGAAATGATTCCGTCCTCGGAATCACTATACTAATAATAATAATATCTATTTAACCTTACACCTGCAACTCTCATATCTACACATGAAGATCGCTAATCATATAACTTCAAACAACGTTCCTCAATAATCCATCTTAACTCGTCTCTCCACTGGCTAATGCTATAACTAGAATCACACCCTAGCACTTAACTATAAATCCACATTATCGTCTACCAGTCATCAATCATCTCGTCCCCAATACATTCTCCATCATATCAACTCATAAATTCATCCTCCATAATCACTGAACAATCAAGCCACATCTATCCTTACCCCTACCATCTAATCTCCTAATCATATAAAATCCGTCTTCCTAAAATCTCATTCATCTCAACATGTCTCGTTACTTCCAACGTCTTCTCACGCCAACCAAACAATCAGTTCTTGATGCTTAAAAAATGTTCTCCTCATTCCATGATCACCCTAAAACATACTATACCTCCATAACTACTCCCATCTACCACTCGGCCAAGTTTCAGATATGATAAGTTCCCATCTCCATGTGTATAATTTCATTCATCCAGAGTCCCCATTGAGTCCGTTACACATTGGTATCATTAATAAGTCTTGGAAACCTCTTTCTTTTCATCCAAAGAAATCTAATCTAATATCCTTCTTATTCCAAATCAACTAATTACCGATACAACATATCTCATCTCACTCTAAGCCTACCCGCAAACATAACCATATATCAATAATAACCTGTTATAATTCTATAACAACAATGAAAATAATACTTCAAAGAGGGAAGAAGAGGAATGAAATTTTAAGGCCAAAGACATATTTTAAAAAATAACTGTGGGAAAACGTGTGGAGTTGTGGTAATGGATGAGAGAAGATAGGTGGGTTTGTGATCTCGTGGACTAGTTTCAAAACTTTAAAGATTTGATTTGAAAGGAAACAAAAAGTTTTGAAACATACATAAGCAGCCAAAAATAAACTAAACAATAATATAAAAGACTAAAACTGTGGAGTTACCTGCAATGACGCCATCCTCTGCTGTCATGACATATGCTTCACGGACAACAGCTCCTCTCTGGGTTGGGGCAGGCGCACTACTCTGCAGTGGGGCCGGTGCACCACTCTCCACATGGCGATACCTCGGGCAATCTCTAGTGACGTGTGTGGCGGCTCCACATGCCAGACACAAACCCAGCCTCTTCCTACAATCGTTCTGACGATGTCCCAACTTGCCACAGAAAAGACATAGCTCTCTAGTCTGGCCCTGAGCAGGTGCTCCTGGCCTCTTGAAAGGCACTAACTGAATTGGTCCTACTATAGACCTAGCATAAGACCTATGCTGCTCTATCGGTCGCTTTCCTCCATCATCAGAAGGATCAGGTAGACGTGCCACGATCTCATGATTCCTGGCGGCATTCAGCACAGCTCCCATTGTTGAAAAATCTGCCGAAGACGTAGAAGCCTGAATCTTCGGACGCAGTCCCTGACGAAACCGATCATCTCGGTTCTCTTCCTTCTTCACCATATGAGGGACAAAACGACTCAGCATCTCGAACTCCGCCTCATACTCGTCGACAGTCATGTCTCCCTACTTTAGATCCACGAACCTGCTCAACAGTTCCCTCTTAGCAGCCTTGAGGAAATACTTCTCCTTGAACATCGATCTGAAGGTCTTCCACTCCACTGGCTTCTGCAGGCGCCTCTCCTCAATGCGCCACCAGTTCCTAGCATTCTTGATTAGCTGCATTTTCGCTATCTCAACTCTGGTATCCTCAGGGATCTTCGCAGCTACCAGCTTCTCCTTTGTGCTCTGAATCCACTCATCAGCACCTAACGGTCCTTTCTTCCCAGAAAATGTCTTCGGCTAAAGCTCATTGAACTGCTTCACTCCTGGAGCAGCTCTCGGGGCAGGTGGTGGTGGGGGAGCCTGGACGACTCGGGTAGCCTGTTGGGACTGCTGAACCAATTGATGCTGCACATCCAGCATCTCCCTCAAGAGGCCCAGAAACTGACGGAATTCACCGCCCTGGTCTCCCGGAACTCCATCAGCTGAGCTTCCGGCTCGGGTATTGCGTCTCCCTGCCATCCTATTGACAAGGAAGATCCAAATTAGACTCGTACACGATAACTGGATAAATAAAAATGAATGCAGTAATACTATTGCTACGAACTTTTATAATTACAAGACCTGCATGGGCCACCACTAAACCTGTCACGCCCCGCTTCCCAAAACTACGGAGGCGAAGCGTGACAAGGCCCGCTTGGGCCGGAGCTGTGAAGCTCGGACCCAATAAGCGTCTGTAGGGGTACCGAAGATAGAAACGAACAGGTTCTTGCATATATAAAAATTAGTAACAACAGAAAGTACTGAAAGAAAATGCATTCATTTTATTCCATCAAGATATCCAGAAGTACAAGAGTCTGACAAAGGAAGTAATGCCCAGCATGGCAACAACGCAGAAAGTAAACTACTGGTGCAAGCACCCAACCTCGGCAGAAGAGTAAACGGTGCTACACACCCGAACTAGACAGCAGGAAAAAAAACTATGAACTGCAACGGTGAGGGACCACTAAGACTGGTCCTCATCAGGTACGTACTCCGGGTCGACGTCCTCTGGCTCCACGTACTCAGGAATGTCGTGCTCTGGCTCAACACCTGACATGCAGCACCCAAGAGAAAAGGAACTGTACGTCAGGTAAAGTCTACAAAAGAGCGTTAGACTCTACTGCAAGTGTACTGTAATTTAAAACAATGATTTACTGGTTGATTAACATGCTGGGGTTATAACATGGCAGTTAAAGAAAGTAAAACGGTGCGGGAAAAGTAAACAGGACACGCTGTAGCGGTATCGCGTGCTACCGACTACGAGACTAACCTAAACGGGACAAGACAAGACTAGACAATACTAGACAAGAAGTATGTCACTAAGGTTCATGCCCTTCGGCCTGTACCGAGGGAACGCTCAACCTTGTGCACGGGACAAGACAAGACAATAAGTGTATCGCTGAGGTTCACGCCTTTCGGCCTGTACCGAGGGAACGCTCAACCTAGTGCACGGACAAGACAAGATAAGAAGTGTGTCACTGAGGTTCACGCCTTTCGGCCTATACCGAGGGAAAGCTGAACCTAGTGCACGAACAAGACAAAACAAGAAGTGTGTCACTGAGGTTCACGCCTTTCGGTTAGAAGGCGGCCAGCACCTTCTCAACCGAGGGAACGCTCAACCTAGTGCACGGACAAGACAAGATAAGAAGTGTGTCACTGAGGTTCACGCCTTTCGGTTAGAAGGCAGCCAGCACCTTCTCAACCGAGGGAACGCTCAACCTAGTACACGGGACAAGACAAGACTGACGGTGACAAGAGAGATTCATGCCTTTCGGTTTGTGGGTGGCCAAACCCGCCAAGCCGAGGGAACGCTCAATCTTCCTCCACCCAAAGTGCTCAAGACAAGACAACCAGAGATCATCCTCGCATGGAGGGAACCTGAAACGCTATTGGCTTTCATGAAATGACATGACAGAGTTGAGGAAAAGTTCATTCTAGGGTGTCCACACGCACGCACACACAGAATAACCCTAAGGTGTCAGTTGTTGTTGTTATTGTGCTTAGACTTCGTCATCAAGTCTAAGCTGCCAAGGGGTGTTCCGGACGCTATCAATTCACGTTCGGTTCTCTTTGTTTACGTTTTAACAGTTCTAAGAGTTCATGGCCTAAACACGGCCGAAAGTACAAGTGAGTACACTTGCCTGCGGTGGCGAGTGTGTCGTCCGTCCAGGGCGTCCCGTCCAAGCGTCGCATCCACGGTTGTCCATCTGAAACAGGGTCACAGCGACGGTGTCAGGTCGCGTTTTTCAACAAATCCTATTATGGTTTGTTTCTAAAATTGGCGGGACTATCCTAGTAGTCAAAAAGTAACGTTTTTGATGTTTGTTCAGCCTAAATCGACATTTACCCTATGTGCACAGAAAATAAGTCCGTTCGTCGATCTTTCCTATGGTGGGCAATATTTTAAAGATGCTGAAATAAATTTTAGTTCACCTTGACCAAATTTTAGTTTAGGTTTTGATGAATTACGGTGTGGGTTTTACTACTCGTTAGAGAAACCAACCTCGTGACGTCGTCCAACAAGCGGAAGTCGGGTTTGAACGTCGGAACGTCGGTGTCGTCTGGAACTCCTTGGCCACAGGTAGCATAGCAAGGCACATCTGAACAGCAGGGTGGTGGTGTGAAATCAGCGAGCTAACAGTGATCCTCCTCCCGTTATGAGTAGCGCAACGGATCTTCACGATAACAGCGACGTCGGCTAAAAATACGTGCGTGCGGCAACGCACGTGAACTCCGAGAGTCCATGGGGCTTTTCGGTGGATGAAGTAGGACCAGTGGAAGATGCCCAGCCCGGTGGGTGGCTGACGGCGTGAGTGTACGGTGGTGGGTGGTCGTGAGAAGCCGGAGAGGACAGATTCGCGCAACGTCTATTGTTGCACGTCTCAGCAGAATTTCAGTGATGAACAGCAAAAACGGGAAGTTGTAGAAGGTAAAGGACTTCAAGATGAAGAAAACGACAGTGGAGTTGTTGCCGGGGGTGGTCGGAGGTGGCCGTGAGCCGGTGGCGAAGTTCAGTATCCAGATCTTGTGAAAAACAGCCGATACGGCGTGTTTCGACGAGGATTCCGGGAGCTACAGGTGGGATACGAGCATGAGGGAAGTTGCAGTTGGTAGGAGGGTTCGATAGGAGTCCAACGGCATTAGGGTGGTTGTCGTAGGTGGCCGGAGGTGGCTGGGCGTGGCGTTTTTCCGGCGATGACGCAGGCTATCAAAACTGTCGTTTGGGTTGTGTTTGAAAGCGTTTTGAGGGAGATAGAGATGAGGGAAGAGGGTAAGGGGAGTTGGAGATAATCGGGGGGGGGGGGGGGGGGGGGGTCAAAAGGGAGTTGAATGGAAGTGGCGGCTGCAGCTGGAGGTGGCCAGAGAGGCGGCGACGGCGGCGTTTTCCGACGGTGGCTGCTGTGCACAGATCTGCAGCTTTGGGGTTGATTGCTTGGGTTTTTGAGGCCTTGGAGAGGTGGAGATGGAGGAGAAGAGGGTGGAGGTGCTGTTGGCTGGAGTTGTGGAGCTTGGGGGCTGCCGCGGTGGCTGGAGGAGAAGCAATGGTAGCTAGGGTGATGGGTTGCGTGAGTTTAGATTTTGGCCTGGTTGGTTTTTGAAGATGAGGGTGATTTGCTAAAGGCATTTTAAAGTGGGTGTAGATAAGAGAGTGACTAGGAGAGAGTGTGAGTGAAGGGGGGTACGAAGTAGGGAAGTATTGGTGAGAGTAGTGTCAGAATCTTTAAACATGATACGTACTAATCTCCATTGATTTAATTAATAACAGAATTTTGAAATTGATTTGGGCTTAATGGGCTTGGGTTTTGATTAGTGATTTGGGTGGGCTAGAAGTGTCAGAAAAATACGAAAAAATATGGATACGGCCGTGACGAAGAGAGGCTCGGAGATATAGTGGTCAATCGTATGTTTGATCCACGAAAAATGAACAAAAAAAATAAAAGATCCGGCGATACGTCTACAACTACGTCGATCCAGTAATCAAACTCGATTTGTGGGAGAACGACCTGTGAAATGACGTTCACTAAAAATCCCATAATTAACTACTCTTCCTTACGGTCACAATGGCATATCACATCATATAGTCCGAGACCAAGAAAGAGTCAAATAAAATACGCACACGAAAAGAGTCGTACGCGTAGAAAATACGAACGGTCAGAAAGCGGCCGTTACACCTACCCCAACCCAAGTGAACAAAACAAGTCCCTACAAGGGATCACTCTCTCTGGCTTGGAGAGTGCCCTATTGCCCGCAGGCTGTGTGTCTGTACAAGGGATCACTCACTCACTGGTGAGTACCCTATTGCCCGCATGCTGTGTATCCGTACAAGTAATCACTCATGCACTGGTGAGTGCCCTATTGCCCGTAGGCTGTGTATCCGTACAAGGGATCACTCACCCACTGGTGAGTGCCCTATTGTCCGCAGGCTGTGCATAACAAGACACGACATGACAAGACAGGGATGGTTCTTCTAGGGGGGTCCACACACACGCACACACAAGAAAACCCTAAGATGTCAAAGTTGTTGTTGTTGCGCTTAGACTTCGTCGTCAAGTCTAAGCTGTCAAGGGGGTCCCGGATGCTATCATTTCACGTCCGGTTCTCTTTGGTTACATTCTAACAGTTCTAAGAGTCTGTGGCCTAAACAAGGCCGAAATTACAAGTGAGTACACTTGCCTACGGTGGCGAGTGCGTCGTCTGTCCGGAGCGTCCCGTCGAAACGTCGCGTCGGTGATGATCCGTCTGAAACAGTATCACGGTAATGTCAGATCGCGCTTGTTGGTCAAACCTATTATGGTTTGTTTCTAAAATTGGCAGGACTAACCTATCAGTCAAAAGTCACGTTTTTGGTGTTTGTTCAGTCTAGATCGACGTCTACCCTATGTGCACAGAAAATAAGTCCGTTCGTCGATCTTTTCTACGGTGGGCAACGTTTTCCAGATGCTGAAAATAACTTTAGTTTATGTTGAACAATTTTAGATTAGGTTTTGGTTAGCTACGGTGTGGGTTTTACTCCTCGTTAGGTAAACCAACCTTGTGATGTCGTCCAACAAGCGGAAGTCGGGTCTGAACGGTGAAACTTTGACGTCGTCTAGAACTCCTCAGCCGTGGGTAGCGTAGCGAGGTACCTCTGGACAGCGGGGTGGTGGCACGAAATCAGCGAGCTAACAGTGATCCTCCTCCCGTTGCGAGTAGCGCAACGGATCTTCTCGATAACGGTGACGTCAGTTAAAGTACGTGCGTGCAGCAATGCACGTGAACTCCGAGAGTCCAAGGGGCTGTCGGTAGATGAAGTGGTACCAGAAGAAGATGCTCGGCCCAGTGGGTGTCCGACGGCGTGAGCATACGGTGGTGGGTGGCCATGAGAAGCCGGAGAGGACAGATTCGCGCAACGTCTTTTGTCGCGTGTCTCAGCAGAATTCCAGTGACGAACAATGAAAATGGGAAGTTGCTGAAGGTAAAGGACTTCAAGACGAAGCCAATGGCAGTGGAGTTGTCACCGGGGGTGGTCAGAGGTGGCCGTGAGCTGCGGCGAAGTTCAGCTTCCAGATCTGTGAAAAACAGCCGATACGGCGTGTTCCAACGAGGATTTCGAGAGCTACAGGTGGGCTATGAGTGTGAAGGAAGTTGCAGAGCAGAGAGGGGTCAAAGAGGAACAAAGTGGGGGTGGTGGTCGTCGTCGGTGATGGCGGCCGGCGGTTGGCCGTGAACAGTAACAGGCGACGCCCAGATCTGGTGTTTTGTGTGTTTTGGAAGAGGGAGAGAGAGGAGGGAGGGAGAAAGGAGGAGGAAGGTTGCTGGTGGTAGGGGAGATCGACGGGGATCTGTAGGTGGCAGGGGTGGTCGTGGGCGACGGCTGGAGGGCGGCGACATCAGTGGTTTCCGGCGGTGCTGCTGTGCACAGATTTTCAACCAACAAGCTTGGTTTAATGGAGTTTTGATAGCTTGGAGAGTTGGAGATGGAGGAGGAGAGGTGGAGGAGCAAGGTGGCCGGAGTTTGGGGGCTTGGGGGGTTGCCGTTGCGGTTGGAGAAGAAACAAAATCGGCTAGGGCATGGGTTTTGCATGAAGGAGGGGAGTTCGGCCTCTTTGTTTCATTTTGAAGGGAGAAAGTGCTAAATGGCTATAGGTTTTGGTTAAAATGGGGGACAGAGATAGGGATATGAGGAGTGGAGTTAGAGGAAAGAGGGGGTGACAATAGAGGCTGTTGCATGATTTCCTCTTACGTTGGAAAGATTTGAGGAAAGTGATTAGGATCCTAATTAATTTAGAATTTGAAAAAGTCAAAGGTTAATTAAGGAAGGAAAATTGATTAGGGGATAATTCTCGCTACGGGCATCAGAAAAATAATCCGAAAATACCGGGACGATCGCAGAGACGAGATGTACAGGGCTACAGGGTCTAGCCGCGTGCTAATCCTACCGAAAAATATTATAAAATTAAGAACTGAGTGTTGAAGCCAAAAGACCAAAACACCCTTCCATTCAAAGCTGTTTTGCGAGAAAACGAGCCATGAAAAGATGTTCCCAAAAATTACTATTAAAATCTACGCTTCCATACGGTCACAACGGCATATCACATCGTATATACCAAAACCAAGAAAGATCCAAATAAAATACGCGTACGAAAAACGTACGTACACGTAGAAATGCATAAGGTCGAAAAGCGACCGTTACAGATAGTGACTTAAGGAGGCTCGTAGTAACTATGAACAATCTGTTAGAAGAACAACCGAGAGTTATCGCACCGAGCTATAGAAGAAATATAAGAGTCTTTAGATGGAGCAGATCATGTGTGTAGGAGTACCTAACTAGAGATTGTCCAAAAGGACCCCATTTCCAATTGTCCGAGAGAATACTTATAGGCAGGACGTTAGAGGGTAATGTCTGGGATTTTAATTTATTGAGCTGTCACCATTGATGATGGGCGTAACGGTCAGCCATTCAATGCCTTCATCTAAAGCTAATACCTTAACTGAAGGAGCCCAACGGCCAGCTGAGCTGTCGTCTTGAATGAGGAAATAGTTCGCCTTTGTGCTGCTGAGCCGAAGCTGTAGGCTTTACTAGGCTACTGGGCATGAATGAGAATGTTGTATCAATGGCTCACATCTCCCGAGATCAACTGCTACTGCTGTTAAGGTCGAGTGACGTGGCAGTGTTAAGGTCAGCAGGTCAGCTGAGAGTGATCCCAGATCATATAACCATATCGATTTGTGAGGGAGTCGCCCCTGATTGTATAGCCGACTAGCCCAAGAGGTCTTCTGAGCAATGCCTGATCGAATATAGCTAGATCGGTCCATGAGGGCGTCGGCCTCCGATCGTTTAGCCGACCAGCCACGTGGGCTTCTATTGGAAGATGGGTATGCCCTCGAGGCAATTTATCTCTCTATATGTGTACAAACATCTTGTTCAAAATAATAGTAAGCTGTTTGGTAAGAATTTACTTTATTTAATAATAATGCAGTCGACATTAGAACTTAGGTAAAGTCTTGAGACTTAATGCGAGGTTAAACAAGTACCGAAATAAGGATCTCGATCATTGAGAATTGTTTAACCGTTAGTAGCATAAGTCTAAAATCATTTGTGGTTGTAGATGTTTTGAGAAAAGGATATCGAAACATCGGATAGACCAGTGTGTCTTTGTCTTCACCATTGAGTGGTGACGATGATCTCATGGTCGTTCGACTTGGCGAAGTCGTAGACGAGACATATGTGTTCATTGGAGAATGAGTTCACTGAACAACCCAACGAGAATTATCACATGGTTAACATAACTAATCTGTCAGTGATAACTCTCAGTGATGATATGTAAGTTGGTCCTTAGACTTGAGGTCATTGTACGAACCTGTACATGAACGTTGTCACTTAGATCTCTGACTAGCTTCGGGGCAAGCCCCTATCGAAAGTTCTTTGGTTGGGTGACACTTGAAGCGTGTGAGGAGAGTAATGACCAAAAGAAGATTCGTCTCTCCAGTTTATGGGGTGTTAGTGTCGCACGAGTTGGTTCGGTCTTTAGTGAAAAACTTTGGCCAAAGTATGTTGGAAGAAGTCGAACATTATTTGACTAAAGACCAATAGAGACTAACCAAGTTCAAGCTATTAGGGTTGATTGTTTGATCGGACCATAGGCTTGATTAGGCGATATAGTTTTGACGAGGGGATTAAAACTGCGGCATTCATCTTGGACACAGTCAGTGTAGTCTCGACAGTACTCATGTCAATGAGTTAACCACACAATTATGATAACAAAACAGAGACGACACCTGTTGCTCGTGGTCACTGCCGTCTGGGGTTTCGAGCCCCATCTGTGGTAGGGTCAGGGTGTAGGGTATCACATATAGTGAGACCTTCGTCAAGTAATAGGTAGAATTAAAGGAGAAAATACAGTGGATGTATGGAAATTAATTAAGTCGCAAAAAGTTTGCGATATTAGTCTAAAATATTATTGATGTGGATTATTGCATTTGATGCAATACAAAATAATATATATATAGTAAAACATTTACAAATCTTCTTGGATCATGATCCGGTCTAGCATTTTTTGACTAGTGTTGTGGATAACCCTAGTTTGATTGGGGATAGTGATCCTGGCCTAGCCAAATCCCTGGCCATGTTTTGCTGGACCGCAAGGATACAAATTGTTATTATGTGAAAGCATTGATAACATGTAGTCAATTATGTTTAAAATCTTCTTCAATATTAGCCGCAACCCTCCTTGTTTTAGAGGTTGGCAACTTTAGGTTCTATGTTATAATTGTTGAGCACACTCAAGCTACGGCATAGCTACCTTATGGAAACTAACTTCTCATTACTAGAGTTGTAGTCTAGAATTAACCCAATCCGTCGCGTCGTGCCCACACACCGAGCGCCAGCATAAGTTAGGCTAGACACGAAAACAAGGGTCCAACTATACTAGTCATTGTGATTTGGATGAGCACACTCATAATCATAAGTGGCTAGGGGTAAAAACCACTAAGGGAATCATATATGATATGATTGATGAAGAGTCATCTACCAACCGCAGAGTCAAGAAATTTTTTGAGCACACTCAAAGTTGTTAGACTCAGGGTGGTTGCGTCAATTTCCCACTAAATATTATTATTAGATCATCTATATGGCTTAAAATGATCGCGAAATAGTGGAAAGATATAGTTAGATAAAAGCCATTCTATCTATATTTAATATTGAACATATGATAAACTAGGATAGTTCTATGTTTATCGATGGAATCCAAATCATAATATCCTAAGAGAATAAGTTAACTGGTCAAAATGGTTCATTAAAAAATATCAACTCAAAAAGAAATTTGATAATCTAAACTGGGTTCTTATTGTTGGGATTTTCAAGGTCCCTTATGGCATATATTCTAGCCCGTCCTAAGTTGGACGAACAAAAATATAAAGAAACAGCGGAAAATTATTATCAAACTCTTTTAATAAAAGCTACCCTAAAAAAACATGCTCCCTAGCCAGGATTATCTACTGACTCGGTTTAGGTCTGACCAACTCGAGAAATGTCTAATTACTGCAAAATATGAAAAGCATAATAAAAGGGATTCACCCGAAATCTTGCCTTGGTACAAGCAAGATGTACCGCACCGAGCTGAGCCGCTTTTCGAAACGGACGGCTCCTTGCCTTGAGCTGAACCGCCTCCCGAGCCGCACCGCGCCTCCGAGCCAATCACTTGCCGAAGAAAGTTTCACTTGAGCAGACCCATGCCAGAGATTTCTGGATCAGATCCAAACCTACTCGTAGTCTTGCTAAGACCCGACTGGAGGATAGAAAGAACTACAGAGGAAGAATAATTTAATTCTTGATCGATTGTGCTCAAAAATTAGGAGCTCCTTAATTAGAGACTTGGTGCAGGTTTCAATGTGGAGTGCTAACCCCTATTTATATAGGGAGCCGGCCCGGCCCCTCCCCTCTTATCTCGAGCAATGTGGGACAATAATATGGCATAATGGGTTTGATTTTATAAGAAGTCCAAACTTCTAAAATCCACCATAAATCCATTTCTGAGTTTCAATTTTCAAACAACCTGTCAAATCGAAGATCTTAAGACAAGGATCGCATAGGGAAAAACAGAATCCATTTCTGATTTCATTTGACCCCTCAATTGTCAAAAATAGACTCCAAATCTCATTTTTCGCAAAAAACAGCACAAACCAGCTATTTCCTAGCAGGTCTGACCCGCCAGGTGCGAGTCAGACCCACAAGCCCAATAAGGGCCTTTCCTCTGCTATTTTTCATTTCTGGACTCGTTAGAGCTCCGATTTGGACGCAGTTTCTTCCTGTAGATTTCTCAGGAAGTCCCATTCGTTCCCAAACGTCTAAGTCAACATAATACCAAGTATTAATATGTCTCAAATACTAAACTCTTTAGCTTTTCATCTCATAACCAACTTGTGAGTTTAATCATTCCATTGCATCGAATGCATTCCTCTTTAACGACCTTCCTATTACTAAGACTTGAATACTACTCGGTGTGAGACCATACAGCCTGACCCTACTATAGGTTGGGACTCGAAGTCCCTAGACGACAGTAACCACGAGCAGCAGGTGTCGTCCTTGTTTCAGCATCATAATTACGTGATTGACTTCGTCGACAAAGTGTCGTCGGGATCACTCTGATTAAGTCTGTGATGAATACCACAGTTTTAGTCCCTTCGTCTTGACTATGTCACTTGCGTAGCCTAGGGTATGGAACGCTGTCAACCCTACTAGCTAGCACTGGCCAGTATCCTTCGGTTTCTAGTACATTCATGTTGTACATCCTACAACATACCTTGGCCAAGGTTTTACCAAGAGCCGTACTGAGCCTGCGACACTAACTTCCCATTAATGGAAGAGACGAATCCTATCTTGATCATTACTCACCTCGTATGCTTCAATTGTCACCAAACCTAAGACCTTTCAGCAGGCCTTTCCTCGAAGCTATATCATTGGTCTAAGCGACACCGTTCACGCACAGTTTCATACAATAATCTCAAGTCTTAAGGACCAACTTGCCTATCATCACTAAGAGTTATAAATGACAGTTAGTTAATGTTTATCCATTTGATAACTCTTGGTTTGGGTCGTTCAGTGGACTCATTCTCTAATGAGCACCTGTGTATTGTCTCCGACTTCACCAAGTCACATGATTATGAGACCAACAAGACAAAGACACATTGGTCTGTTCGATGTACCGATATCCTTATCTCGACGCATCTATGACCACGAACACTTTACGACTCAAGCTTCTAATGGTCAGACGTTTCTTATAATCCGGATCTCTATCTCGAAACATGTATGACCTTACTACGAGTCTAAGGAAATTATCCAAGGAACATATAAAAGAGGATTACTTAGATAATTGATACCAGAAAGCATACTTTCATTTATGACTAAGATGTTCACATAGATAAATTGCCTCGGGGGCATACATTTCTCAACATCTCCCACTTGCACTCAGGGCCATTTATTATGGTATCTCATACCACTTTTACACACTAGTCTCTCCAGGAGATCGTGTGCAAGTGCCTTTGTGAGTGGATCTTGACGTGTGTGTATATTTTATATATTAATGCACGTCTTCTTTGTGTTTTTCCATTATTTTCTGCCGTCGCGTATCCATTTTCTCGTGTTTTATCGTTTTCTTTCACTTTTTCGTGTTTTTGCTTGTTTGAAGGAGTTTTCCAGCATAGGGGACACATAACAAAGATATCATAAGTCCCCAGAGCAACGGGAGGAGTCACGCGTGATCCAGGGGGGTCAAACGATGAAGATCGCCATCTTGCAGCCCCCACCCGATCGGTTGGACACAGTCAACCGATTGGGTGATGGGCGCGTGCACCACCCGGACAGCAGCTGAAGCAACGAGAGCATCAACCGACCGGTTCAATGACCGGTTCAACCCGACGAACTTCTCGGGAAATTGGAGCTGAAATCCAACCGATCGGGTGATATTCACCCGATCGATTCATCTGTATCCGTTTCCTCAAGGACACGACCCGGAGAGCTCACCCGGTGGCCAGCTGACCGTGCCAAAACATCGCGACTTTCTGTCTTTTTGGGCGACAATTCCAACCGATCGGTTGATTTATCAACCGATTGGTTCACCCGATGAGCTCAAGACCCAAACGACGAGCAGCTTCCGCCGACCGACCGTGTCGTCTGACCGGGTGAAGTTCTGAAGATCGCTGCCGAAGAACGAAGCAGGTCACCTGATCGGTTGATTCTTCACCCAATCAGGTGACGTCGTTTTCTATATATAGAAGCCATAGGTTTTCAGAAACAGGCTGTTGTATTTTTTCTGTTTTCTCTCCATTTTGTGACGGCTGGAATTTATTCGATATTTGTAAGTTGTCTGATCTTTACCAAATTTTAATATAGTGTTATTTGCATTGATTTTACTACCTTTCAATCGCCGGATCATGTTTTTAACGGTCGATTTTCATTTAGATTTCTTTTCACCTAAAATGTGTGAGTAGTTCCCAAATCTGGGATTTTGGTGGAAACACCTTCGTGGGTTCTCCCTAATGCATCCATAGGACTAGGAAATCGATAGGGATTAGAAATCTATCGGTTATGTGGGGTGTTTTATTGTCATCGGCGGGAAAAAGACCGCCTTTGACCGTTGGGCCAAGGGGGAATAAACTTGGCGTTGAACCCCTAGCCATAGCTCACGCCCTTAGCGTAGACATCGAATCCTAGTGCGCGGGAGCGGCAGGATGAGATGTTGGGAGTTATCGTTGCGAGCTTAGTGCTTCCAGAGTCGGTCAGTGTTAATGGACATGTGAATGCCCACTGATCGAACCCAGGTAATCCGGCGTATCATCCTGGGCACCGACCGAAATATCGGGCCCATGGGACGCTGGTATCACTCTTAGAGGCAACGTCTCACCACTAGACCCTAATTTCGATCGTTGTCCTATCCGCCGGTTGTATTAGCAAGAATAATATAATAAGGTGGAAACCGAAGTCCCGGGTTTCTCTTTATATTGTTTATCCCTCGCATTCTATTTCTGTGACAACCCATCCACCGATTTGGGCTAGCTCCTCCATAGGGTGAATTCAGTCCTTTCTGACACAAGCACAACCACGCTTCCCTAAGTTCGATCCCTAAGACACACTACAACACCGTGCGCTTGCGGTTATAAATATTTAAATCTCACGCCCCCAATCCAATATTGCACTCTTATGATCACGAACACCGTGGGGACGTCAAGCTTTATGGCGTCGTTGCCGGGGAGGCAACGTGCTTGTTATTTTTGGATCTTTTGAACCCTTGAGTCTAGCTCACATCCCTACCTCACGATAATTTTTGCATTCTTATTTTTCATTTTTTATTTTTTTTCTTATTTTTATTTTCTATTTTATCTGTTTCTTTCCCACTTGTCGCTTCATGTGTGTTTGTTGTTTTTAATGCGCAGGAACACAAGGAGTCTTGACGACTTGATTCCTATTGATCCTGAGATAAACACCATCCTAAGGCGTCTGGCCGCAGAGAAGAGAAGAAGAGAAGAGCCTGAAACCATGGTGGAGAACACCCCACCTCATACGTCCATGCTGGAATATTCGATGCCATCCATCGAGTCCACCTCCGCCATCCGTCCTCCTGCTATTACGGCGCAAAGCTTCGAGCTTAAGCCATCTTTGGTGATGTGGATCCAGCAGGATCAACTCTCTTGGGCGCCTATGGAGAGCCCCATCGAACATCTGGACTCCTTCCTTGAGAAATGTGACACCTTCCGAATAAATGGTGTCACGGCTGAAGCAATCCGTCTGAAGTTATTCCCCTTCTCTCTGCGGGATAAGGCCAAGATGTGTCTTAGGGGAAAGGACCCGAACACGTTCAACACTTGGGAGAAGCTCTCAAATGCCTTACTGACGAAGTTCTTTCTTCCGGGGAAGACCATGAAGCTGAGGAGTGAGATCTCCTCCTTCTCCCAGGCCAGCCACGAGTCCCTGCATGAAGCTTGGACGAGATACAAAGAGATGCAACGATGATGCCCTCATCATGAGCTTCCCAAGTGGTAGATAATTAATCTGTTCTATAACGGATTGAGGGATGACTTGAAATCTTCGATGGACGCCGCGGCTGGAGGGTCCTTCATGTCTAGAAGTGAAGAAGATGCCGGGAACATATTAGAAAACATGGCATCGAACAATGAGCGGTGGTGTGATGAAAGAGCCACACCTAGATCTGGGGGTATCCACAGGGTTGAGGACGTAGACAAATTATCCAGCAAGTTTGACTTGCTGTCGACCCAGATCTCAGCGCTCATGGTAGGAGCCGGTGGTGCCGGTACACAACATATCGCGGCGATGGAAGCAGAAGTCATGGGGGAATTCGAGGGTGGTGACATCTCACCACCATTGGACCAAGCGAGTGCACCATTCTACAATCCAACGGGAAATGCGCCGTACCCATCACGGACTAGCTCCAACCCGGCCTACTCTCCAAACAACCGAAACCACCCCAATCTTAGCTACCAGGCACAGTATCATCAGCCGCCTCCTCAGCAACAGCAGCAGCTAGTATATCAGCCGCCTAATCAACCGGAGCAGCAGTTTCAACCGCAGCAGCAGTTTTAACAGCAGCAGCCTCCACAAAAGTATCAGCAGTATCCCCCAAGGAACCAGCAACCCATTTAGCAGCAGCAGTATGGCCATCAGAGGGCCATCTCTCCGGTTGAGTCCCTCTTGACTCAATACATTACCAACCAGGAGAAGATAAATTTGAAGCTGAAAATGGGGCAAAGGGCTCTCACTGACCAAGGAACTCAGCTGGGGTTACAAGTGGCGAACCTTCAAAGGTCGCAAAATCTGTTGCCGCCACAACCGGAAGTGAACCCGAGGGGAGCAAGCCAGACTTTGGCACTCACGCATGAGCATGCAAATGTGTCCGCTATTGTGTTGAGAAGCGGAACACAAATCCCCACGAGAGTCCCTGCCAAGGAACCAGAAGCACCGTTGGTCGTAGAGCGACCAATTGAAAAAACCAATGACAATGGTGCTTCGTCACCAAAAACTATGACTCCGGAGGGAATCCCTGAGGAGGAGAAGAAGAAAGACGAGGAAGGGAGCCTAAAAGTATTCATGCCCGTTGTGCCTTTTCCACAACGTCTGGCCCAAGCAAAGATAGACGAGAAGTATGGAAAATTCTTTGCCATGGTTAAGGATCTAAGCTTGCAAATCCCCTTCCTTGAAGCTATCAAGACGATTCCCTCCTACGCCAAATTTCTAAAGGATTTGGTGACAAGAGGGTCCAGAAAGGAGAAGGTCGTATTAACGACGGAATGCAGCGCTCTTATTCAGAGAGCAAATCCGCCTAAGCTTAAATACACGGGGAGCTTCTCTATCCCTTGTGCGATATGGGAGGTAAAGATCTATCGCGCGCTCGTTGATCTTGGAGCGAGCGTCAGTTTAGTGCCCCGTTCGCTATATAGGAGGATAGGGATGGCAACCTGGAGCCCACTGGTATGACCCTACAGCTTACAGACCGATCAATCAAATATCCGGTGGGGGTTGTAGATGACCTGCCTATCAACGTAAGTGGGGTGCATGTGCCAGTGGAATTCGTCGTTATGGACATACCTGAAGATACGCACACCCCCATCATCCTTGGACGGCCTTTCATGTCCACTGCCGGCGTTTTAATAGATGTGAAGAAGGGAAAGCTTTCACTTAACGTCGGCAACGAAAAAGTCGAGTTTGACTTAGGGTTGTCTATAAAGCACCCCAATCCCCCGGATGATCCAAGATGCAATATGCTGGACGTAGAAGAATAGAGAATTATGGAAGCAGGCGCCTGGGAAATACTTTCGAGGAATCCCCCTGACAGCTTGGGGGACTTAGAAGAATATGACGGCCTGAAGAAAGATGATGTTGCTGGGAAAGCGGATGCGGCACATACGGTCCCTCCCGGATTTCAAAAAGCCCCTCCGACAAGGAGGAAAGGGAAAGAGCCCATGGGGCTCACCGGTGAGAAGATCCGGATCTTGAAACGAGTGGCGGTAGACGCCAATATAAGGGAGAAACCCCCAGATCCCGTCAACAAAGGGAGGGTCATTGAGCAAGTCTTCTTGTCGTCGCCGATGACACCAAAAGCCACCAACTCTGAATCTGAAGCGATGCCTATCTTAGGGCATCACCCCCGTCCACCTTGAATATCATCTGCGGGCGTCGAAGAAACGACGTTAAACAAAAGCGCTTCATGGGAGGCAACCCATGCTCTAAACTTATATCTTCATTTTTAGGATTATTTTTAGCTTTATTTTTTCTATTTTAATAATTAAATCCAGCCGTGGGAACTTCCGTTGAGAGACTTAGGCCATTTGTCAATTTTTGCAGGAAACAAGCCCTCACCCGATCGGGTGACCACTCAACCGATCGGGTGAGACGTATCAGACAATGGTCGTATCTATGATCCAACGAACCGATCGGGTGAAGCAATGTGAGACCGGGTGGCAGACCGTGTGAGCTGGGCTAAAGTCCCAGAAAATTTTGGGAATTGATCAACTGATCGGTTGATACGAAGCGTGGTCGTATGAGTGACCGGGTGAGCGGCACTAAACTTTCAGAAAAAAATTTGAAGCGGCCAACCGATCGGTTGAGTTCTCAACCGATCTGGTCGCCTGTAGCCTCTTTTCAGCAAAATTTTCGACCTAAATTTCAACCGATCGGGTGAGTTTTCACCCGATCGGTTCGACTTAAACCCTATAAATATCCCGAATCCACCCGTCCATTTCCCCCCTCAACCGAGTTCGCTCTCTCTCGCCGTTTTTCCTTCTTCTCCCTCCAACCGGCCTCGACCTCCCCTCAACCAACCACAAACCCCCCTAGATCGATCTCTCCACTCCCCATCTCTTTCCCTCCTTCGATTTCACTCTCCCCATCTTCGATTTTACCCGTTCAAAACCCTAGTTTTCGCCTAACTTCCCCCCAGTTTCAAAATTTGCTGAAAAGAGTTGATGCGGCTTCACATTTATTCCCATTGCGTTGCGTTGGGACATCAACAAGCAAGGATCTTCACCTCGATTGGGTAACTTCGCTCCTTAGCTCAATTTTATATTTTGCCCTAGAATTTTATTTTGCTCAATTGCCTGTGTTAGTGTGCATTCATCACATCTTGCATACACTCATACACACACACTCACATGGCCAAAGATAAAGATAAGGGTTATGGTATTATGTGAGAGGAGGAGGAGTCTCGCAAGAGACGCAAGACTACACGTCCACCACACTCACGCCCTCCTCCTGCACAACCTGAACAACCCCAACCACAGCCCCAACCTATCGTCCCAGTCGAGGACCCACTGATGAGCTCGCGTGGCTACCGCTTTAGGAATCAAGAGCACAAATATTTTTACCATAGACTTGATGCACGGGGGCATCTCTCGACCAAATTTTCCCACACCCAAACGCTTATCAATCTCGGTGTATTCACCGAGGTCGAGACTCTCTTCGCAAATTTAGGTTGGTTAGCTTTCCTAAACGCCAACGCGGTATCCTACCCCTCCCTTACACTCCAATTTTTATCCACACTTGTCTGTGAGTCGGGGTAGATCGTCATCTTCCACGTCTGTAACAAAACCATCTGCACTCATCTAAACACCATTAATAACATCTTTGGTTTCTCCATCCTTAAGGACGACACTATCCGTCCCTACGGGTATCCCCCCGAATTTGACGTCAATCAGTTTTGGTTCCGCCTCACCCTACATGATCGTTATCCCCGAGGTAAGGCTAAGGCCTCCTCCATCATTTACCCCATCTTCCGTCTGGCCCATAGAATCATTTCTTGCACGTTTTTCCATAGTGATGAGTCCGGTACCATGACCATCCCTAATCTCTTCATTCTGTGGGCCATGACTATTCCTTTTATTCGCGGGGATGACGGGATTTCTTTTAGGGCCCCAGTTGTTCCCGTCCATGCCGGTGCTTGGCTTGTTTCCAAGCTTCTTGAGATTAGCCGTGCCGACAAGGGCAAGATTTGTTGCGGGGGCCTTATCACGATCATAGCTTCCGCTCCCCAGTACAACATTGTCACCCCCCCCGAGATTTACCTGCTGTCGCAGGACCCTCACATCTAGATCTAGACGTCCTGCGGCGTAGTCACATGATTAAGCCCCGCCCCGATGGCCGTTTCACTTTTCACTACGGACACCCACCAGCTCCCTATACCATTCTACCCAACCCTGCTCGCATGACCATCCAGCGTGTGGCAGACTGGACTTTCCCACCTGATCCTGAGTTTCTTGGGGGGTTATGTCTTACTGTTATCCAGGGCGGAACCAGATCACCGTCCATTGCCGCCCACTTAGACGATCAGGACATTCTTGCGTCCCGTGGAGACCCCGGGGCTGGGCCTAGTAGTGTCGTCCCTGCTTCTGTTCCTGCCACCACCGTCACCACCTCTCCGGTCCGCACTATCACCTTCTCCTCATTTCGTCGGGCCGCTTCTACTCGTCTCCATCTCGAGGCTGAGTTAGCTACTTTGCACGCTGGCGCATCTTCCTCAACCTCCTCGGTATCATCCTCCTCCATCTTCACTCACCCACGTTTACTTGCACTTGAGAGGAACGTGGCTGCCATCCTCCGCCTTCTCACTTACGTCCACGGGCCCCCTCCACCCACACCACCTCCCTCTCCACCACCTTCACCCCCTCGACGATTTTCACCTCCACCATCACATTCTTCACCTCCACCATCACCCCCTAGGCGACCATACCCCCCTATCACCACTTCCATTCCCACCACCTCATCTACTCCCACCATTTCCATTCCCTCCACTGTCGTCCCCTCAGATTCACCACCCTCCACTTCCGTCACTCCATACGTGCGCTGCAAGAAATTGCAGGTGCGATCGTGATCACTTCCCCCACCATCCTCTTCTATCGCCGCACCCACCCCATCTGTCGCCGTATCCACCCCATTCACCGCCGTTTCTACCCCATCTACCACCGCCTTGGTCGCCCTTTCACTCCCACTCACCATCACCACCACCACTCCACCTATCATTCACACCTCCACACCCAACGATCCATCACCCCGACCACTTTCTCCACTTCTCTGCACCCCAATCACCTCTCCCGCCCATTCCATCGCATCCCCCACATCTTCCATCGAGGAGGACGAGGACGACTCCTCTACTGCTTTTTGATTCCATTTTGTTTTCTGACCTCCCCCTTGCATATCTCTGTATTTTCACGATCATATCATTTCGCTAGCATTGTCACGTCTAGCTTGGGGGGAAGTCAATTTTTTTGTGTGCTGTCGTGTGACGTTTTTCTATTTTTATTTCCTGTTTATTTGTCGTGTGGTGTGATTTTCTATTTTTATTTGCTGTTTATTTGTCGTGTGGTGTGATTTTCTATTTTTATTTTTTATTTGTATGTAGTGTTGTGTGATTTTCTTTATTTTCCTTTTTTCGTACGTGTGTTTTTCTTGTTTTTCATTTCTTTTTGAGTCGTTGCGAATTCCCCCCCACCATTTTCATTGCCCTCCCGTATTCACTTTTATTGCATTGAGGGCAATGCACGTTTCAGCTTGGGGGAGTCGCACCGCGTGCGTCATTTGTGTCTTTTTCTTCGTTTTTGAGTCATTTTCTTCGTGTTTTTATTTTTTCTTTTCTTCTTTTTATCTCTTTCTCCTAGAGATGAACCCTATGGTGAATTGCCACAAAAATCACACACACATCTAGCATGGCTTCGATAATCGCATTCACTAACCCTAGGAAGCCGAGTCCTCTTGCATTTCATGCATCATGGGTCCACTTGCTTTTATGTGAGTCGTGTATCGTGCTTAGCTGTTTGGTGTGCTTCTACTTTGTGATTGTGTTTATATGCCTGTCCAGGAATGACCCCTAGATTATCATGCTTCGATTTGAATATGCGGTATTTGCCTCTCTTATCTGCTTCTGTGTGCATGAATATATATATATATCGTATGCTTCATTTCGCATATGTCAGGATTCCACAACTAGGACTAGGATAACCCATTTAGCCTATGCTCTGATTAACGAAAAAAATTATCCTTTGCCCAAGTGTTCAGAATCCGATTTCTTTTTTATTTTACTTGTTGCAAATCCCATCGTCGTGTATCGTTCTCCCACTTAGGAGAGTACACACATGTATATACCCTAAAAGCCCAAAAACCCAAAAAAGGAGAAAAGAAAACCCCAAAAAGAAAAGAAAAGAGAAAAGAATATATATATATATATATTGTGCCCTATCCCCTCTCTTCTTATTTTCCCGTGAGAGGAATCCAGTTTGTAAATATGTATCTTTCTCAGGTTATAATATATTACACCTTTACCTGTCAAAATATATATATATATATATATATATATATATATATATATATATATATATATATATATATATATATATATATATATATATATATATGGCGAGTAAAAGCGATCTTTATTTATAATCAAGTATGTACAATAAGCAATCCTAGGAATTTACAGTAGGTCATAAGATGAGTGGGGAGGGGGCACAAGCGCCGTCACCCAATACAGCCTACTCACTACTGAAATTACCAGGGAACAAAATTAGCCAACATCAATGAAGCCCCAGTTGGAAAATATATATATATTTGGAAAAAAGGGATCTAAGGAGGCGCCCCCATTTCCCCCCATCTCCTACAATTTTTTTGGAAATATTTTTTCATGGGGTTGTTGTTCACATCATAGATGATCAACATACCAAATTTCAAGAGATTCCAATACTTTTTGAGCTACCATCTACCCATTACAACTTCAACGGTTTGAAAACGTGCTTAAAACCCCACGAAGCTGCAAGGGGTAGATGTTGGCTCAAATAGTATTGGAATCCCTTGAAATTTGGTATGTTGATCATCCATGAGGTGAACAATAAACCCAAGAAAATTTTTTCAAAAAAAAAGTGTGAGATGAGGGGAAATGGGAGCGCCTCCTTAGATTGAATCTAAGGAGGCACCTTAGGATCCCTTTACCATATATATATATATATATATATATATATATATATATATATATATATATATATATATATATATATATATATATATATATATATATATAGCAAAAAATGTACCTAAGAATGACCTCGGGTAGAGATACCTGAGCACACCCCCTCTGTTCGGGGTTTGTGAGTATTTTTTTTGAAAACTTTTTTTTGCAGTAGGTAGATATACTTGTTATGTAGCTTCCCACAAAATTTCAGGTCAATCCGACACCGTTTGAGCCTCCGTTCATCGATTTCAAAAACGTTGCGCAAAACTGTCCAAATTTTGGACAGTTTTGCGCAACGTTTTTGAAATCGATGAACGGAGGCTCAAACGGTGTCGGATTGACCTGAAATTTTGTGGGGAGCTACATAACAAGTATATCTACCTATTGCAAAAAAAATTTTTAAAAAAAATACTCACAAACCCCGAACAGCGGGGGTGTGCTCAGGTATCTCTACCCGAGGTCATTCTTAGGCACATTTCCCTCATATATATATATATATATATATATATATATATATATATATATATATATATATATATATATATATATATATATATATATATATATATATATATATATATCTATTCTATAAAGCATGAAGAATTTGAATTTTGTCCTACTGGGACAAGCTGACTAGGACATGGATGATGACTAGGACTGGTGACTAGGACAAACTTTTGGTGGGAAGACTTTTGAATTTTTGGTTTGAATTATGAATGATGTGAAAACCAACCTTTAAATTTTAAACCAAATTTTGAAATATTTGGGGGGAACCAACTTTTGGTGAAAAAACAAACAGCACACTTTAAAATAGTTGGGGGGAAACCAAACCGCCAACGAAACCCTCACTCCCCCGACTCTCGCTTAATTTCTGACCTCCCAGTGGACCCCTTAGCCTCCCACAATGGCAAGAGAGAAGGCTCGCCGACGGCTTGGATGGAGGAGGACCACGTCTGCCTGAGCGCCTTCATCGACACCCGCAGCATCGAGAGCCATCGCCACCGCACCTTCCTCCGAACCACCATCGAGATGCTCCGCATTTATGTGCGAGTTTCGATCATGTCCGTTCTGATTTGATGACGGGTTCTCTCAGTATGACGAACACAGTCAAGAAGAACTTCATGTTTTTCCCCAAGAAAAAAGGTATAGAGTTGATTCAGAATGCACAAGCGCCAGGATTTGTTCGATCTTGATTTCCATACAAAGGTAAAAATTACATCTCAATTTTCAGTGGGTTGGTTCTTGCTTCAACTTGCTGCCAGGCAAAGGGAAAATTACGATCACATAGGCTGGTCGCACACTGCCTGTTCGAAGAAATGTCCCAGTGAATCCAATATACGAGACGGTGATGCTCAGCCAGGATCAGAATTAAAGATCAGTGACAAAGTTTACCAGACTGTATGAAGAAATCTTCGGAGGAGCACCATCCTAGAATCTGTGTCCAAGCACAAGCTGTGAGATTCAAGTTTACATGAAAACACATATTAGTTTATTATTTTTCAGTTTCATTAACTTTCAATTAATGGCATTTCCCAATACTTTCTTTGATGAAATTAAAAACCAATAGTCACCAATTCATGGTATAAACTGTAGGTTAGCATTTGGCGCTGAGAAGGAGAGAAGTCTGAAAGATGCTATTAAGGAACCAGTGATGAAAGATGCTATTAAGGAACCAGTGATCGGTACGATGAGTTTTGGATGAGTTTCAGACCGATGTTTTGGCCATGTTCGCTGCATCACATTCTGGCCATGTAAATGTTGTCCGCAGATTACTGGTAAACTCCCTACCTTTTTTCCTAGCATTTCTTTTGGGTTCAATTTAGTGACCGATGCGTTAAATAATTTCAGACTACAATTTATCAGTTGGTTAACAAACCAATTCAATTTATCATATTTGATTTTATTTATCTTTAGGTTTCAGCTCTAAAATTTTCATTCAATTCAATTCAATTAAAGTTCTTCTTGAATTCAATTTATCTTTAGGTTTCAGAATGCAGAATTCAATTAAAGTTCTTCAATTAAAGTTCTTCAGAATGCAGAATTCAATTTTCATTCAATTGCAGATTATTCAAGATAAATTGCAGATTATTGCAGATTATTCAATTCAATTCAATTCAGAATGCACAATAATTGCAGATTCAATGCACAATAATTGGTTTTAATTCAATTCAATTAAAGTCAGAACATGGTTTTAATTCGTGCTAACTCCTGGCAGGAAATAATCAAATAAAGTACATGACAGTTAACCCTCTCTGCCTACATGCCACCTTTTGTGTTTGGCAGACTAAAGGAATTCTTAACCCCTTAACCCATCATTTGTTCCTTTGCCCAACTGTAGAATTTTTCAGATGAGTTAAAGGAAAATGTTGTTGACCCAACCCAACACCATGGAGTAATCAATTTTTAGATTTCTCAGATTTACCATTCTGGTTTGTGTATCTTATAATTGCAACTTTCCAAAATCTTGTGCTGAAATGTAACTTTATTAACCAACTTTCCAGAATCTGCAACTTTCCAATAATTGCATTTCCAAATGTTGCTCATCTTATTCAATAATTACACAGAACTCGCTCTGAGTAAGCCACACAGCATTTCCAATATGATGGACAACCATAACACCGATGCAGACGATAGCTCAAATACCGCGCTGGAAATTACTGGTCGTTCGCTGGTGCCTAGCCCATCTCCAGTCCGGGAGAGGATTAATATCGAAGTGAATACTGCTGCTAAGCCCTCACATAGCGTAGAACTTGCTCCGAGTCAGTCGCAAGGCAAAGAGTCAGAGAGGGATGAAGGCAAAGTTGCCAACGTGCATGAAGAAGAAGGGGCACCTATAGCCTGTGAGGGTGATATAGTTACTGAGTTCCAGCCTCAAGTTAGTGCTACTTCTGATGCTATGCTAGAATTAATGTTTCATTCGAGTCTGAAAATATCCAGTGCAGCTGCAGGATTGGAATCGATGCCAAAGAGAAGGGGGCGGCCACCGAAGCAGTATCTCCCGAATTTGTTTTGAAGTTGCATTTTTTATCGGAGCAAAAGTCCAAAGCTCTTACGGGTCCATCTCTCTCTCTCTCAGCATTCAGTTTTTTCAGCATCTCTCAGCATTCAGGTTTTTCAACATCTCTCAGCATTCTGCTTTTTGATCGGTTGCTTAACATTATGACTCTGTTGTTGCACTCGAAAATTGTAAAGTTATTCATTGACCAAGCAATTTTTATTGCTGCACCCCGATTGTGTTCTTAAAGCCAACAGTTTTTATTGTATGAGAGCGTTTTTACTGGTTGGTCAATGAACAAAATCAGGTGCTTTTATTGTATGTGAGCAGTTTATTGTATGAGAGAAGTTTGGGTTTGCATTTTGAATTGTGTGAAAACAAATTGACTGGGAAAACAAATTATCTCAGGCTGAGGGGAAAACAAACTGACTGGACAAAAATTTGAATTTTAAACCACACCATACTTCTCATGATGGGGGGAAACACAATTTTGGGTTGGAGATTCAAAAACCCACCACTAAAAATCTTTTCTCACGCTGGGTGGAAGAACTTTGTGGGGATGAATTCACCGTTCTCTCTCAAAAACCCCAAACATTCTCTCTCAAAAGCTATGTTTACATGGAATTCTCTTTCAAAATCCCGGGATTAGCTGTGTTTACAACATTTTGAATGGTGCACTTGGCTGAGGATGAATTAGTTGTGTTTCTACGACAAAATGCTATTTTTGCAGGGCATCAACTGTTCTTGGCTTCTAATGTTCTGTAGTCTCTTCATGGCTTCTACTGTTCATGCGAAGCATCAACTCGACGGCAAGTTGTTTGATGATTTGTCCAAGATACTTTCTCAGGAGAAAGAAACTGAAACCCATTTGAGAAGACATCCAGAAGGGTCTTGCGATAGGTGAATTTTTTTACTTTGCCAGGACAATTTGTGGGTTTCGCAAGTTCTCAGTATCCAGATGCTGATGCAAAGTTATTAGTTTGGCTTGAAAAGTTACGATTTTTTATCTTATTTTTGATCTTAGTTCTATCTATGATCTGTTTTTGTTTCCAACTTAACCCGCCTTATGCACGTCAAGTGTTTGTTGTAATGCCAAGGTTAGCATAAAGCTGTTGTAGGGCTTATGCATTATGCATTTTTATGTTGCCTTACGCATTTTCTTATTATTTTTATTTCAATTTTGTCGTGGCTTTGTTTTCTTTCTATTGAGGGGAAAACATGGGAAGGAGTTTGATTTTGCTTTGCAGGTCAGCTAGAATTCATGCTGTTTTGGAGAATTTGGGATCGCTACTGGATCCATTGGCAAGCACCTCTAACAATAGATACCATACGTTTGAGGACTCGAGGGAACCTGTGTTGCAAGAAGGGACTGGGGATGCACGACTCATCGAAACCAAAATCTCTAGAATTTTAGTAGCGGTATCTGTTCCCTAAAATCGAAGCAAGTTATATGTACTTTATGTTATATGTATGTTATATGCATTCAACTTGGTGTGTCTATTTTGTAAAATCTGTTCCCAAAAATTTGTTCATCAAATTAGATTGTTGGGTCTGTTATATGTTATATGTATTCAACTTGGTGCTTGATTTTAACAATTACAAATCTGCATTTTAAGTTATTAATAGTATATTTTGGAGTATTTGGAAATTAGATATGTTGGTCAAAATGGTTTCATTTTGTCAGCAAACTCCATATTTCAATTGTTAGTTCTGTTGTACATTTGCCCTTTATATTTCTATTAGGTTTACTTTTGTTCTTTTTCATAGCCCAAGCCAAACTTTCAGTGCTATTTTATGAAATTTATGTGCTTATATGAATTGAGCTGATGCTATTTGACCCTATCTCAATCCGAGTTCTTCCAAAAAAAGAAACATAGAAGAACCCGTCATAATACAAACTTGATCCACATATGCATCTGGGTTTTGTCAGTTTAGATTGTTGTGTCTATTTTATGTTATATGTATTCAACTCGGTGCTTGATTTTAACATTTGCAAATTTGCATTTTAAGTTATTAATAGTAAATTTTGGAGTATTTGGAAATTGGATCTATTGGTCAAAATGGTTACATTTTGTCTGCAAACTCCATATTTCAATTCTTAGTTCTGTTGTACAGTTGCCCTTTATATGTCTATTAGGTTTTGTTCTTTTTAATAGCCCAAACAAAACTTTCAGTGTCATTTTATGAAATTTACGGGGTTATATGAATTGCGTTGATGCTATTTGAAAATCGACTTATATATTCTCTTTGAAGTAGGCATTTGCAAAGCGATTAATCGATTGAGAGCACCTAATATATATTTGCATTTGAAATGAATAATTACATATTGAAAGGATACCTATTTGATAGAATCAAAATATATGGTAGTGTGAAGATTTGTTACCTCTCCATGTAAACACAAATTTGCTTATATGATTTCAATAGTAATTGATGGAGTGAAGTTGAGATCAATAATGGATAGAGGAAGAATGGATAAGTAAGGGGAATTGGGATAAGAGTTCCTTTATTTAAATTGGTCTATTTTTGGTAATATTGAAATATGATGCATACATGATTTGGGGATGACAATCATGAAGTTCATCCAGAAGTAGAAAGAACATGTCTCTGAACCTTCTGAAGAAGTGAAAGAACATGCCAACTCTCAAACTGATAGAGAATAGGATCACCAATTAATTGTGGAAGGCAACTTAGCTGATCTATACATTCCTCCAGAAGTAGATGATAACGAGTTCGATAATTTAGAAATATCAAGCCAGACAGATGGAAGTATTGATACATCTAATGTGGATGATTCTGGCAATGAGTAGAATTGGATGCTTCGCTCCTTATCTGACTCAACTATTGCCTATGTTACAAATGACTATGTTATGCAAAACGGTATTCTACAGGCTAGCATCCATCTTTTGGCACCAAATGGCCTGTAGATCAGTCAGCTGCATACGTACGATTCATTTTGATTTTGGTATCTTTCTGAGTGGACCATGATGATGTTAAATAAACTTTATTCTTTGGCTATTTATGAATAATCCATGTTGGTAGATGATAGATTGTGGATGATGAACTTATTGGATTATTGTTTTTATTTCAACAATTATGCCAACAATCAATCTTTCATTCAAGTAGCATTAGTGAGCAATCATTGTTCTCTTGATTAATATTTTTTTTACAATTGTTGCAGTGGGAGAAGAATGGGTATGATGTTGTGGGGTTTCATTGCCAAGAAAATTTCCTTGGCGATAGACGGGGTAAAACAATTTGTTGTAATGTCGAGGTTTTGTGATTTATGTTAATATTGGCATCCCAAAATCTCTCTCTACCATTGCATGTTGGGTTCAAAATTGTGATATCAGTGTACTGGGAATTTTGAAGCTCACGTGATTGACTCAAAGTCGCATCACTTTTATTTGTATTGTTCTGAATTGCAGTCATATTGAATTATGAAAACCTGTCCATTTTTGTCTACCATCCAGAACATAGGCTTTTCTAAAGTTAAGAAGGAAAAGGCTTTCTTTGTTGCTTCCATTTCGATTACCTACCTTTCTGTTTATTGGTTTTATTTCTTTACTAGCTCAGGTAAACATATCCTACAAATCTAGAAAATAATATTATGTAGGCAACCTCTACAATATACAAATGACATGAAATTTTTGAATGCTTTCATCATAACTAGAATTTTTACAAATAAAGGTGTGCTGTTAGCTTATTGTTGATGTCCTATGTCGCTACACGATTTCTTTCCTTATTTTTACACAAAGGCCATGTCTCTTTCTTGAACCTTGGAACTTCTCCTGATCCAATCATCTGGCACTCAATTGTTAATATGGTGGAGTGGATCTTTGCTCTATCATTTACACTATGGACTGAATCTTTGATTTATTGATGCAGGAGAATAATCTGTATTATGACATAGATTGCAATGATGTTGGGACCAATAATATGCAAGAGCAGAATGTATTTGAGATGTTGATTGGGAAACAACAGTAAATTTTTCTAGCGACATGGTGTTAACATGATATTGAAGATCGATGATGTTATCACCTCTTCGGACTGTTGATGCTGTGGCGAGTTTTTGTATATTATTGTTTGCAGAAGTTTGTGCCCTGGAATTTACCGAAAGCATATGTGTTCTACTGGCCTGACTCATGAAAATGGTGGATGTGCATTGTTAGCATGTATATATTTTTTGGTTTTATTCTCCTTAAACCTTTTTTTCTGTTTATTGGAAATATTTCCCGGATGCCAAGCGTAGTTTTAAGTTCAATATTTGTATTGTTTATTCAGTTATAAGCAATATATTTGAAGCCGTCCTCCTAAACAATTGAATTGTTTCCTTTTTGGAAATTAAATCACTTTATATTTGGGAAAAATCTGATTCTATTGGTATTGAACTTATTTAAAAGGATTTTTGGTATTTAAAAAAGGCTCATTTTGGGTGTTATTTGTACATTTTAAAAGCATTTGTTAAAGACCTATGTCAATTCCAATATAATTAATGTCCTACAAGAATATTGCAGAGTTCAATATACCGATTCCTCTTTTGCTTCAAAGTAAGTTAATTGTTGCATACCAAAGAATAATGGACATCGATCTGCAATCGATGTTAAATGACATGGTTAGCAAAAACCAAACATTAGGAATACAACTTATTTAACTGGATGACATTTTACCTCCATGTTAAGAATAGAATACATTTACATATTTATTAGGACATACTTATTATGTGCATCTTGCCCAGCATTTTCAATATGCTTTGGGTTTGCTTACTATTATTGTCAGTTTGCTATCTATACTGTTTATTCTTAGAGTGTTGCTTCGTCTATGCTCCATGAACTCTGATAAACACGACATGTAAAATTACCAATTCTGACCAAATGCTCAGATGTTTTGTTGCTAATTGCTGAACCAATTATATTTACTCCAAGGCCAACATGCTTAGTTTTCAGTTGCTTTTTCTTTATGAATGCTTATGAAGTGCTCATTTTCTTTGTTGAGGCATGAAGATAGAACATCATCTCTCAAGAGTCAATGTCTTGAAGCTGTCACCACACATGTATTATGAATTATATTATCAATGGGTATGATGAGAGTTTGTGAAAATATTGGAGGAACTAAAATTTTTAGGGGGAACTAAATTCTCTGAGTGGACTAAATTTTGGATAGAACTTAAATTTTTTGAAAATTTTGGATGGATTTGAATCTTAGGGAACAAAATTTTGGGGGGATACTAAATAAAAATTATTGTGATTTAATTAGTATTGTTCGTTTAAAATCAGAGGATCCAAGATTTTGAGTGTGAAATATTTTAAATGAACCATTCCCTTAGGGTACGTGTTATAGCAGAAGGGAACCAAATTTTGTGGGAAACTAAATTCTCAGGGAAACTAAATTTTTTGGGAAAACTAAATAACAACTGTTATGCTTTAATTATTGTTGTTCGTCTAAAATTAGGGGGTCTAAGATTGTGAGGGGGAAAATATTAAATGAACCGTGCCCGCGGGCACGGGTTATGACTAGTATATATATATATAGGAAAAAGGGGATCTAAGGTGCCTCCTTAGATGAAAATCTAAGGAGGCGCCCCCATTTTCCCCCCTCTCCCACAATTTTTTTGGAAATTTTTTTCCATGGGGTTGTTGTTCACATCATGGATGATCAACATACCAAATTTCAAGGGATTCCAATACTTTTTGAGCCACCATCTACCTCTTACAATTTCAACGGTCTAAAAACGTGCTGAAAACCCCACGAAGTTGTAAGAGGTAGATGGGGGCCCAAAAAGTATTGGAATCACTTGAAATTTGGTATGTTGATCATCCATAAGGTAAACAATAAACTCATGAAAAAATATTTCAAAAAAAATGTGTGAGATGGGGGGAAATGGGGGCGCCTCCTTAGATTGAATCTAAGGAGGCACCTTAGGATCCCTTTACCCATATATATATATATATATATATATATATATATATATATATATATATATATATATATATATATATATCTCTGTGTGTGTGTGTGTGTGTGTAAAGTGTTCCTAGGGTGACTCCTTAGATTAAATCTAAGGAGTTGCCCCCATTTTCTCCCATCTCCCACAATTTTTTTTGAAATTATTTTTCATAGCATTGTTGGTCAAATCATGGATGATCAACATATCAAAAATCAAGTCATTCCAAAACTTTGAAAGCCCCCATCTACCCCTTGCAACTTCAACGGTCTCAAAACATGCTGAAAAATACATAAAGTTGTAAGGGGTAGATGAGGGCTCTAAAAGTATTGGAATGACTTGATTTTTGGTATATTGATCATCCATGAGATGAACAACAATCCCAAGAAAAATAATTTCAAAAAAAATTGTGGGAGATGGTAAAAAATGGGGGCGACTCCTTAGATTTAATCTAAGGAGTCACCCTAGGAACACTTTACCCTATATGTGTGTGTGTGTGTGTGTGTGTGTGTGTGTGTGAAAAATGGAGAAGAGCTGACAGCGCTGGAAATTTTTACAGCGCTGTCCGCATTTTGGGCGAGATAAAAGTATTTTTTTTGAAATTTTTTTTGCAGTAGTTAGATATACGTGTTAGGAAGATCCCCACAAAATTTCAGCTCGATCCGACACCGTTTGAACTCCGTTCATCGATTTCAAAAACGTTACGCAAAACTGTGGACAGATTTGCGTAACGTTTTTGAAATCGATGAACGGAGGCTCAAACGGTGTCGGATTGACCTGAAATTTTGTGGAGAGCTTTCTAACACGTATATCTAACTAATACAAAAAATAATTTCAAAACAAATATTTTTATCTCGTCCAAAATGCGGACAGCGCTGGAAACATTTCCAGCGCTGTCAGCATTGGCCCATTAACATATATATATATATATATATATATATATATATATATATATATATATATATATATATATATATATATATATATATATATATGTATATGTACAACCAAAAGCCAAAAAAAATACATATACCCAAAACCCAAAAAAATGTGTGTGAATATTTTCCTACCTGCCGAGAATAAAGGAAAGGCGAGAGTTTGCACCGAGTATTCTTCTCCACATCATCTCAACCCCCATCGTTTTCGAAAACACTTGGAAAATGGACTTTCTAACTATTATCTAGGCAGTAGTGAGGTGATTTCCTAGTTCCTAGCTGTGGAGTCCCCGATGTATGATACGTTTCAATTCTTACTCTTCTCATGCATGCTTGAGCCATATATTCGCCGCTTATTCTAAATCGAATCGATATTTGGGTCATTTCTCGGATTTGTGTATATGGAACTTATGGCACAATGTAGATAGCGTTACCGTCTGCTAGCACACGACCACACTCACTCGAGCTTCACCGCGTAGGCCCACGGCACTTGTCTGGACTCGTCTTCCTTGGTTTAGTGTGGTGATTTGTCGTTTGCTCGCTTGGTGTGGCGTTTTTGGTTTTGTTGGCCCTGACGGGCGATTTAGGATTTAAATTTCTCTTTTTCTCTCTTTCTCTCTATTTTCTCCCTCCGAGCTTCTACTCTCACTCGTCTTCCTCGAGGACAAGGAAGGGTTCATCTTGGGGGCTTTTGACGTGTGTGTATATTTTATATATTCACGCACGTCATCTTTGTGTTTTTCCGTTATTTTCCACCGTCTTATATCCATTTTCTCGTGTTTTCTCGTTTTCTTTCACTTTTCCGTGTTTTTGCGTGTTTACAGGAGTTTTCCAGCATATGGGACACATAACGAAGATATCGTAAGTCCCCGGAGCAACGGGAGGAGTCACTCGTGATCCAGGGGGGCAAACGACGAAGATCGCCATCTTTCAGTCCCCACCCGATCGGTTGGACACAGTCAACCGATCGGGTGATGCACGCATGCACCACCCGGACAGCAGCTGAAGCAATGAAAGCATCAACGGACCGGTTCGATGACCGGTTCAACCCGATGAACTTCTCGGGAAATTGGAGCTGAAATCCAACCGATCGGGTAATATTCACCCGATCGGTTCATCTGTAGTCGTTTCCTTAAGGACACGACCCGGAGAGCTCACCCGGTGGCTAGCTGACCGTGCCAAAACGTCGCGAATTTCTGTCTTTTTGGGCGAAAATTCCAACCGATTGGTTCATTTATCAACCGGTCGATTTATCAACCGATCTGTTCACCCGATGAGCTCAAGACCCAAACGACGAGCAGCTTCCGCCGACCGACCGTGTCGCCTGACCAGGTGAAGTTCTGAAGATCGCTGCCAAGAACAAAGAAGGTCACTCGATCGGTTGATTCTTCACCCTATCGGGTGACGTCGTTTTCTATATATAGAAGCCCTAGATTTCCAGAAACGGGCTGTTGCATTTTTTCTGTTCTCTCCATTTTGTGACGGCTGGAATTTATTCGATATTTGTAAGTTGTCTGATCTTTACCAAACTTTAATATAGTGTTATTTGCATTACTTTTACTACCTTTCAATCGCCGGATCATGTTTTTAACGGTCGATTTTCATTTAGATTGCTTTTCACCAAAAATGTGTGAGTAGTTCCCAAATCTGGGATTTTGGTGGAAACCCCTTCGTGGGTTCTCCCTATGCGTCCACAGGACTAGGAAATCGATAGGGATTAGGAATCTATCGGTTACGTGGGGTGTTTTATTGTCATCGGCAGGAAAAAGACCGCCTTTGACCGTTGGGCCAAGGGGGAATAAACTTGGCGTTTGACCCCCTAGCCATAGCTCACGCCCTTAGCATAGACATCGAATCCTAGCGCCCGGGAGCGGCAGGATGAGATGTTGGGAGTTATCGTTGCGAGCTTAGCGCTCTCGGAGTCGGTCAGTGTTAATAGACATGGGAATGCCCACTGACCGAACCTGGGTAGTCCGGCGTATCATCCTGGGCACCGACCAGAATATCGGGTCCATGGGACGCTGGTATCACTCCTAAAGGCAACGTCTCACCACTAGACCCTAATTCCGATCGTTGTCCTATCCACCGGTTGTATTAGCAAGAATCATATGATAGGGTGGAAACCGAAGTCCCGGGTTTCTCTTTATATTATTTATCCCTCACATTCTATTTCTGTGACAACCCATCCACCGATTCGGGCTAGCTCGCCCATAGGGTGAATTCGGTCCTTTCTGACACGCACAACCACGCCTCCCTGAGTTCGACCCCCAAGCCACACTACAATACCGTGCGCTTGCGGTTATAAATATTTAAATCTCACGCCCCCAATCCAATATTGCACTCTTATGATCACGAACACCGTGGGGACGTCAGATCTGCTAAGTTGTCCTCTGAACAGACTCTAAGGAGTTCTATATCTTTACTCTTCTCAATATCTCGTATCAGGTAATACTTCCAAAGAATGTGTTTGGATCTCTTGTGGAATCTTGGTTCTTGAACAAGACTGATGGTTACATTATTGTCGCAATACAGAGGTATCTGATCTTTAATTACAGACACCATCCCTAACTGGTTTATGAACTTCCTCATCCAGACCGCTTCCTTTGCTGCATCGTTGGCCGCTATATACTCGACCTCCATCATGGAGTCTGCAACAGTGTCTTGTTTGGAACTCCTCCAACTGACTGCTCCTCCGTTGAGAGTAAAAACATATCCAGAGATCGATTTGCTATCATTTATATCACTCTGAAAGCTGGAATCTGTGAAGCCTTCAACCTTGAGCTCTTCACTTCCATAAATCAAGACCACCTCTTTAGTCCTTCCTAAGTACTTTAGAATTGTCTTGATGGCTTTCCAGTGTCCTCCAGGTTTAGACTGATATCGACTTACTGCACCTAGTGCAAAGGTGACATCAGGTCTGGTACAGATCATAGAATACATGATAGATCCCACAGCTGAAGCATATGGGATCTTACTCATGCGTTCCTTTTCCAAGTCAGTTTTTGGAGACATCTTCTTGGAAAGGTTTATTCCATGATTGGCTGGTATTAAACCGCCCTTACTATTTTCCATGCTAAACCATTTTAGCATGGAGTCTATGTACCTTGTTTGGGAGAGTCCTAGCATCCGTTTAGATCTATCTCAATAGACCTTTACACCTAATATGTAGGATGCTTCTTCCAAGTCCTTCATGGAGAAGTTAGTTGACAGCCATCCTTTTACAGACTTCAACATCTATATGTTATTGCCTATTATAAGAATATCATCCATGTACAATACGAGGATGACTAAAGAATTATTACCGGTTTCTTATAGATGCATGGATCATCCTCATTTTTGACAAAACCAAACTCTTTGACTGTCTTGTCAAAACGGATGTTCCAACTTCTTGAAGCCTGCTTAAGTCCGTAGATGGACCTATGCAGCCTACACGCTTTTCCTTCACTCCCACTGATTTCGAAACCTTCTGGTTGAGTCATGTAAATCTTCTCCGTTAAATCACCATTTAGAAAAGTAGTCTTTACATCCACTTGCTAGATTTTGTAGTTATAGTGGGCATCAATAGCGAGTACAATCCGGATAGACTTGTGCATGGCGACTGGTGAGAAAGTCTCGTCATAATCTATTCCTAGAATCTGACGATAACCTTTCGCAACCAGCCTAGCCTTGTATGTTTCTATCTTTATCTGCACCAATCTTCTTCTTGAAGATCCATTTACAGCCAATAGGAACACTTCCTTTGGGCACGTTCTCTAAGGTCCATACCTCATTTACGTGCATGGATTCCATTTCGGATTTCATTGCATCTAGCCACCTATCAGAGTCCCTAATCTTATGGCATCTTGGAAGCTAATAGGATCATCATCTAATATGACGCCATCCTCAACCCCTCCGTCTACGAGAAAACTGTAGTACCTATCAGGGGCTCGAGGAATCCTATCTGCCCTCCTAACAAATGGTTGGGAAACATCAAGCTCTGATTCTCCCACTGGTTCCGACACATGTTCTTGTGTTAAATCTCCTTCTGAACATTCGTCCAGATCTACCACCTTGCCAACAGCTTCCTTCGTAAGGAATTCCTTTTCTAAAAAGATGGCATGATAGGAGACAACAATCTTTTGTGTCTCTGGATGGTAGAAGGTGTACCCTGAATAATGTTTCTGGTACCCAATGAGTTTACACAAGACAGATCTATCTTCTAGTTTGTCTGGATTATGCCTCTTAACATATGTAGGACAACCCCATACCTTTAAATGGTTAAGGTGGAGTTTCTTGTCACTCTGTATCTGATATGGAGTTGTCAACACAGATTTTGACGGAACTCTGTTAAGAATATAGGCATCAGTCTCTAGAGCATAGCCCCAGAGGGAGGTGGGCAACTCAGTATCACTTATCATGGATCGCACCATGTCCAACAAAGTGTGATTCCTTCTCTCTGATACACCGTTATGCTGAGGTATATAAGGAGGTGTGACCTGAGAGAGAATCCCATTCTCTTTTAAATACGTAAGGAATTCTTGGCTCAAGTATTCTCCCCTCGATCAGATCGAAGAATTTTAATACTTTTGCCAGTTTGTTTTTCCAACTTCGTTAAGATACTCTTTGAATCGCTCAAACATTTCGGACTTATGTTTCATCAAGAACACATGTCCAAACCTAGAGTGATCATAAGTAACGTAACGAAATATGAATATCCTCCTTTGGCTAATGTAGACATGGGTCCACATACATTAGAATGTACTAGACCCAAGAGTTCATCAACTCTCTCCCCTTGTCTTACAAAAGGTTTTTTGGCCATCTTACCTTTGAGACAAGACTCGCAAGTGTCGTATGACTCATAATTCGAGAGGTCCAAGGACCCCTCTTTATGTAACTTGCTAAGTCTCTGCTCTTTGATGTGTCCTAGTCTACATTGCCAAAGATAGGTTTCATTATAACTATATTTCTTACGTTTTCGTGTATTAACATTTAATACAATGTCCTTATACAAAGTGTATACACCATTGTTGAGAGTCCCGAAACCTAGCAACTTACTATCAAAGAAAATGTTCATAATATTTTCGTTGATAGTAAAATTATAACCTTCTTTAGCCAAAGCCGAGGCGGAGATAATATTGCATAGGAAATTTGGGATATAGTAACATTGCTTCAAAAGCAATTTAGCCCCACTAGCTAATGTGTGTATGACATCTCACATGGCTACAACAACAACATTTGATGCGTTACCGACTTGGAGAACGACCTCATTCTTTTCGAGTCTTCTATTAATTCTCATTCCCTGTAACTGGTTACAGACGTGAGAGCCTGCACCAGTATCTAATACCCATGCATTAGAAGTTACGAAAAGAACTACACTTTGTATAACCATTACAGACGTTAGTGTATTAGCCTGCCTTTTCTCTCTGTGCCCCTGTATATTCTTTACGTCTCTTACCCGGTTGTTATTCTTATAACCAGTTGATTCTTTTTTATCTTGGATATATTTAATTTTACTCGTCATGTTGCAAAGAATAGAACTCCTAACATTAGCATATGTTCAAAATTTTTTAATATACTAAGATTGGTTTTATCCAATTATATTCTCCCACTATTTTGGCAAACATTTTAAAGATATAATAATGAACGAATTTTAATAAAATTTAGTAGGAAAGGGATCCCAATCACCCTGAGTCTCACAACCTTGAGTTAACTCAACAAGTTGCTTATCTGTGATCGGTAGATGACTCTTCATCAATCACATCGTATGTGATTCCCTTATCTATTTTTACCCCTAATCACTTATGACCTTGAGTTGACTCAACAAGTCATAATGACTAGTCTAGTCTGACTCTTACTTTCTTGTTCAGTCCTAACTTACACCAGTGCTCGGTTTTGTTCACGACGCGACGGGTTGGGTTAAGTTGAACTACATCATATGTTGGATGGAATTGGATTCCAAAGAAAAACCATGTTACAGCTTGAGTTGACTCAACAACCATAACGTGAATTCCCGGTTTCCAAATTCCAAAAGTAAGGAGGGTTACGATTTTATCTTGTAAAAAATTTATTAAATTATTTGACTAGATATAGTTGACGGTGTTGCATAATAATGATACGCGTCCTTGCGGTCCAGCGGACACGGCCAAGGAATTGACTAAGCTAGGGTCACTTACCCCTAGTCAAGCTAGGGTGACCCAGCAAACTTAGCCAAGCACATTGACCGGTATCATGGTACATTGAAGGTTGCTAGTCATTTATATTCGTAACTATTAACTAATGGCTTTTATGAATACTAGTTAATCCTTATCAACTAGTGGATCCCTACAATTCAGAATTTTATGGATTTGTTTAATGAATTTTATTAGGTCATTATCAATTATAAGGATTTGAGTCAATATGCCGCTACCCTAATCGTCCATTAGGCATTAAAACAAATTTTTAATAGATAGCAGAAAAGATGTAAAAAGTATCTTATAATGATTAGAGGATTTTTAATGGCTAACCTAACCAGGTATTTAAATTTTTGATTATCAAATAAGCAAGAAAATTAAACCATTTAACTTCTTAAGATCATCATATGATTTAAAGGTTTTACCTATCACATAATTAACATGCATATCATATTCATTGCAGCATTAGAACAAATGGCTCTGATACCAATGTTGGGATTTTCAAGGTCCTTTAGGGCATATATTCTAGACCTTCCTAAGTAGGACGAACAAAAATATAAAAGAAGCAGCGGAAAATTATTATTAAACTCTTTTAATAAAAGATACCCTAAGGAAACATGCTCCCTAGCCAAGATTATCTACCGACTCGGGTTAGGTCTGACCAACCCGAGAAAGGTCTAATTACTGCAAAATATGAAAAGCATAATAAAAGGGACTCACCTGAAATCTTGCCTTGGTACAGACAAGATGCACTACACCGCCTTCTCGCACCGCGTCGTGAGCCGAGCTGCCTTCCAAACCGCACTGCTCCTTGCCTTGAGCTGAACCGCCTCCCGAGCCGCACCGCGCCTCCGAGCCAATCACTTGCCGAAGAAAGTTTTACTTGAGCAGACCCATGCCAAAGATTTCTGTATCAGATCCAAACCTCCTCGTAGTCTTGCTAAGACCCAACAGGAGGATAGAAAGAAATATAGAGGAAGAATAATTTAAGTCTTGATCGAGTATGCTCAAAAATTAGGAGCTCCTCAATCAGAGACTTGGTGCAGGTTTCAATGAGGAGGGCTAACCCCTATTTATATAGGGAGCCGGCCCATCCCCTCTTACCACGAGCAATGTGGGACAATAATATGGCGTAGTGGGGTTGATTTCATAAGAAGTCCAAATTTCTAAAATTCACCATAAATCCATTTCTGAGTTTCGACTTTCAAACAACCTGTCAAATCGAAGATCTCGAGACAATGATAGTATAGGAAAAAACGGAATCCAATTCTGATTTCATTTGATCCCTCAATTGTCAAAAATAGAATCAAAATCTCGTTTTCGCACAAACCAGCTATTTCCTAGCGGGTCTGACCCGTCAGGTGCAAGTCAGACCCGCAAGCCCAATAAGGGCCTTTCCTCAGCTATTTTTGCGTTTCTGGACTCGTTAGAGCTCCGATTTGGACGCGGTTTCTTCATGTGGATTTCTCAGAAAGTCCCCTTCATTCTCATGCATCTAATTCAACATAATACCAAGTATTAATATGTCCCAAATGCTAAACTCTTTAGCTTTTCATCTCATAACCGACTTGTGAGTTTAATCATTCTATTACATCGAATGCATTCCTCTTTAACGATCTTCCTATTACGTAGACTTGAATACTACTCGGTGTGAGACCCTACAGCCTGACCCTACTATAGGTTGGAACTCGAAGTCCATAGACGACAATAACTACGAGCAGCAGGTGTCGTCCTTGTTTCAACATCATAATTACGTGATTGACTTCATCGACAAAGTGTTGTCGGGATTACTCTGATTGAGTCTGTGATGAATACCGCAGTTTTAGTCCCTTCGTCTTGACTATGTCGACGTAGCCTAGGGTATGAAATGCTGTCAACCCTACTAACTAGCACTGGCCAGTATCCTTCGGTCTCTGGTACATTTATGTTGTACATCCTACAACATACCTTGGCCAAGGTTTTACTAAGAGCCGTACTGAGCCTGCGACATTAACTTCCCATTAACAGAAGAGACGAATTCTATCTTGATCATTACTCAACTCGTATGCTTCAAGTGTCACCCAACCTAAGACCTTTCAGCATGCCTTGCCTCCAAGCTAGATCACTGATCTAAGCGACACTTTTCACGCACAGCTTTGTACAATGATCTCAAGTCCTAAAAACCAACTTGACTATCATCATAAGAGTTATAAATGATAGTTAGTTAATGTTTATCCATTTGATAACTCTTGGTTTGGGTCGTTCAGTGGACTCATTCTCCAATTAGCACCTGTGTCTTGTCTCCGACTTCACCAAGTCGCATGATTATGAGACCAACAATACAAAGACACAATGGTCTGTCCGATGTGCCAATATCCTTATCTCGACGCATCTATGACCATGAACACTTTAAGACTCAAGCTTCTAAGGGTCAGACATTTCTTATAATCGGGATTTCTATCTCGAAACATGTATGACCTTACTACGAGTCTAAGGAAATTATTCAAGCAACATATAAAAGAGGATTACTTAGATAATTTATACCAGAGAGCATACTTTCATTTATGAACAAGATGTTTCCATAGATAAATTGCCTCGAGGGCATACATCTCTCAATACTTACTGACATTGAAGTGTCCTTCTTAACACCAGCTTAATGACAATGATTTCCTTGAGCTCTGGGTCCAACACAATAAAATCACGCTACTTGTCACTCTCCTATATGAGTGGCAGCTTGAACATACTGATGTTCAAAGCAAGTTTCTCCATACAATTTGTTGAGTCAACTCAAGGTTGTATGTAAAATGGTTTCGATCCAAAAGGTTAGAAACTTCGATCAAACTGTTTGACTCGAAGATGAGTGCATGAGCGGTGCAAGACCATGTATCCAAATCAGATCTTGAGTCAAGCAACTTGTTGAGTCAACTCAAGGTTAAGAAGCCCAAGTGTTTGGATACCCGAGGTGCTTGCACAGCTAATATTTTTGTTGGGAAAAGTATTGTCTAAATGTTAATTAGAATAGAGAAGGCATTGAGGAAAGTCGGTTGAGAAGGAAAGTTTTGACTATCATAAGAAATGGCAAAAGTAGGAGGAACTGAAAATGTGATATATTTGATGTCACGGTTTCAAAATAATTGTTATACAAAAGAAGAACACATTTTGGCAAATGTCGTCACTTTGCTTCTGAAGCAATGTTCTGGTGTGAGTAATTTGTATAACGATATTGTATTAAATGTTAATACATGATTGTGCAAGTAATATAAAACTTATCTATGGCAAAGAAGACTCGGCCGTACTGAAGAGAACAGACTAGACAAGTCACATAAAGAGAGGGCTTTTGACCTCTCGTATTATGAGTCGAAAGACATTTGTGAGTCTTATATCAAAGGTATGATGGCCGGCTTCTTCTGTAAGACAGTGGAAGAACGAGTTGGAGAACTCGTGGTCTCGTACATACAGATGTACCTGGACCCAAGTCTAAATTAGCCTAGATGTGACATTCTTATTTTATTACGACACGTGTTCTTGAAGAAACACAAGTCTGACAAAATAGAGAACATAGTGACAAAAGTATTTGAACTGCTTCAATTAGATCGAAGAGGCGAGTACTTAGCTATGTAATTCTTGCGTAATAAAAAGAAAATGAGATTTTCTCTCATGTCAAGTTCTTACCACATCGGTGTGTTGAAGAGAATAAATCGCACTCTATTAGACATGGTGCGATACATGGCAAGTGACTTTGAGTTACAATCCTTCTTCTGGGTTAAGATCCAATTATAATGCCGAGGTCCTTGATGAGTGTAACGACCCGATTCCCGGGCCCGTTATTTTTTTTTTGATATTTGCGCAGGTCCTGCAGATAACCAGTGAAAACAAAATAGTCACGATGCAGAGATGTACAAACTACCCAAATAGTGTCCAAATATTACATCCATATTGTACAAATTGTTCCAACATACGTACACGAAGGAAAGAAATTACAAATGAAAATAACTCTGAAAGCTGCTGTCTCAGGGTCGAATTCTGGCACTATTAACTCAAGAGCATCTACCTCCATATGTACGTCATCTGTGGTGCCACAGAGATGGAACCATAGGTAAGTCACAACAATTCTAGCAATAGAAATAAAGGAGTGCAAAAGTATGGAATACACTATAGTAAACGAAAGATGGTTATGCAGGTGCGAAAAGTAAAGTATGAGCAGACATGTATATAAGAGTGATAAGTAAAGTACTGGTGGCTGCTCAAGTGTGGTATGTAATGCATAAAGTAAAGAGGACCGTACAAGTGCAAAAGTAACGACTGTGGCGTGGCATGTGGTAGTAACAATATTTTGACCAATGAGATGGCAATAGTAAAACAACCAGGTTAACAATGTTTTGACCAATCAGTAATGGGATGACAATAGGTAGACATAGTAATACTTAAGAAAAGATGAACGTCGCTTGACTATCTAATAGTGTAGGATGGCCTAATAATAAGAAGTCTAGTTTAACTCCCAAATCAGCCGGGCAGTCAGGGCTTGAAGGCACAAGTCACTTCAAAGACCACAGGGACAAGTCCCTTGGTTGACCAACCCCCTTCCCATTCCTTTCTAGACACTGATTCGGTCGTATTTTAAGACCGCTTGTTATAATGCCGCTCTGTCATGTTCGAGTAGTCTCGACTTAGTCAGTAGAACAATGGTATCAATTCAGCAAATAGTGGCATAGTAAACAAACAAACTAGTGCATTAGTCTTAAATGCCGCAGGGGCCCAATATTGTGCTCTGTAAAGTGCTCCGTAAATGCCCGAGGGCCCAATAGTGTGTTCTGTAAATGCTCCGTAACTGCCTGAGGGCCCAATAGTGTTTTTCGTAAAGTGCTCATGATAAGTCCCTGTCCGGGTTGGTAGTATGTACTTGATGCACCCTATCATCGGGGGTTTACCGTGACGCCTTCTTGCTTGCCTCCATTGGTGTGGTTATGGAGGGAGCCGTAAGGTGGTCAAGCTACATCTACGAACCCTACTACTAAGGACCAACCCCACCTAAGTGTCATAACCAGTCACCGACTAGTTTCATTCTCCATCTGTAATCGATGGGTTTTTGTTGTAATTCGAGGGTTGTATCATACCATCTGTCCCGTTTTGCTTCAATTAAAAATATACAGAGAAAGTTGTTCTTTTATCAAGGGACTATTAACATGAAAAGTCCGCTTTTAGTCAGCTACAACAGATAAAATGTGAGCGTATAGAAAATGATTGTGTTAGTTTTTAGCAGTTGTCCCAAATTCAAATACGATAAATACTTGCTGAAAAGTCAAGGCAGAAGCCTCAACAGAGAATATCAGTCCTGAGCAATGCTTTGAAGTCCAACAACTATGATATCTAATTCCATAAAAGTGCACTATCTCAATTTAGTCCTGAGCAATGCTTTGAAGTCCAACAACTAAGATATCTAATTCCATAAAAGTGCATTATCTCAATTTAGTCCTTTGGTCATTCCACTATTGATTAGTTCTATAGTTAATTAGGTCTCTAGTCAATTGTTCAGGTCAATAGCTGTTCTGAGAATATAAATGAGGCCCTAAGTTCATACGAGCACACTATCTAAATTTCCAAAGTTAGAATTAGAGTGACTTACCCTATTTGAGATCGTCGTGGTAAGACGAGGTTGGAGCTAGAGCTTCTAAAGACGATGGTGCATGAAAATTGGTACCTGCAAACACCAAAAACCATTAGTTACAGGCTATCCTATTTTCCATCTATTTATCTTGATCGTTTCGATTTTATAATCGATTGAAACGTCGTCAAAAACTGTTCTAAATTTTTCTATAGGCTAGATATGATAGAAATAATTTTACTGTAGGAGAAAATATTTTTCTGAAGCTGATAGTAATTTTTATAATTTTTAAAAGTTCAAAATAGATTTAAAAACTAATTTTTAATTAAGTACGTAATTATTCAATAATTTCTCCTGGATGCAATCTGCATCGGAATGTTGCAAGTGAGATGCCAAAATGACCGTCTCGGAGAGTTCTTTAACATATATTTTTTATCACGTATTAGTTTACGTGAAAATAGCAAGTTACTGATTTTTGAATGAAAATAACCTATTTAACTTTTAGATTTAAAAATTAATTCTGGAAAATCTAAGCGTCCGATTGAGACGAAACTAGTGCCATTGGATCCAGAATGTTATTTCTGATTTTCTAGAGCTGGTTTCACATTTTTCTGATTTGTATATTATTTATTATCAATTTAAAACCATTAAACATTATTTAATAAATTATAAAATACTGTATTTATACGAAAATACGCTGAAATACGTATTAAAATACGTTTATACTGCATCCCTCAGTTCTTATGTGCGTGTATGGGGCGGGGCTCTGCTCATGCCTCGTCGATGGCGACATGGGAGGCGACGGCGACGGTGGGGCGAGTTCGTCGGAGAGCGGGGAGTTGGGGGGTCACTACAGCGCTCGGAGATGGCGTTGCTCGGAGGAGCTCTGGGGTTCATTCGGTTGGCACGTCAGAGTGAAGCGGGCGGAGCACCGACAACGAGGAAGAGAGAGCGAGGGCGCTGGGGGTCGAGCTTCTGGCGAGGGCTGTGCAGCTGCCGTTGCTGCGGGCTCATGGGGACGGAGATGACGGCGATGGCGGACAGCATGGAGTCGGAGCTGCTCGGATCAGGTGGGGTGCAACAGCGGCGTGCTAAGGGAGACGGCGGCCCTGCGGAACTCGTCGGAGCGGTGTACGATGGCTGAGGGTGTCAAGTGGTTTGCAGCGCCACGGAGGACGGAGCTCCGGCGTCGCCACGACGGAGGGGAGCGGCGGTTCTCGAGTGCGACGGGGGTGTGGCTTTGCCGTCGTCGGAGGGCTCCCGTTGGGCTGTGTATGCTCACGGCGGGGCTCAGGCGAAGCGGGAAGTGCGGGCAGCGGCGTGAAGCATCGGGGCTTGGCAGCGGTCGTTCGGTTGGTGTTGCTGGCCGTGGGTTGAGCTTGGTGGAGAAGAAGAGGGCGGAGGAGCGTGGGTGAGCGGGGGTAGGCAGACGGCGAGCTCACCGTGGGTGAGAGTGAGGGGAGAGAGAGAGAGAGAGAGAGAGAGAGAGAGAGAGAGAGAGAGCGCGCGCGCGCGTGGGGAGACCGTGTGCATGCGTTGCATGGAGAGAGGGAGAGAGAGAGAGAGGCTGAGTGTATGAGATGGGTTTGGGGGGTTAATATAAGATAATTATAAAATTATAAAATTAGAAGTAGTAATTAATGCTTAGTCAAATATTAATTAGGGTAGGTTAGCTTTAGGACTAAATATTAAATGTAGTTAGACTAAGTTTGGAAACGTTTATCGTGTCATCACCATGTGTTAGTCATGTTAGGTTAATCTAATAGTTAATTAGGTTAAGGTAATTAGTGATAGAAAGTAATTAGTAAAACATAGAGTGTGTTCAACTAGACAACAGTGTCATCTTACAAGCTCAAGAAGGAGATTTCTGAAGTAGCGACACGGCCGTATGGCTTCACGACACGGCTGTGTTGAAATTAGAAAGAGCTAAGTCTGTTTACATGATCGTTTACACGATCGTGTCACACGGCCGTGTTGAAATTCAGACAGAGCAAAGTTTGCTCTCCAAACTGTGTCACACAGCCGTGTGCCTTAAGCAACAAAGGGGCGTGAAGACCGATTGACACAACAGTGCCGATTAGCGGCACGGCCGTGCTCAAAGCAACGATGGCTGATTAACACTAGTTTTTGGTGGCGACATAGCCGTGTCGATTTACGGCACGACCGTGCGTCCCCAATTTTTGTAAAGCTATAAATGGAAAGTGGGTGCGTTTGAGAGGGGGATCCAGCTTTTTATCTTGCAATTTCTTTGGGATTTCTGTCCTCTTTGGGGGCTGTTCCTCTAGAGTTCTGTAAGACTTTTACTATGTAATTAAGTCTTCTATTTCTCTTTATTTTGCATTGTTCTTGATTTTTTCTTTTGTTATTTCTACGATGTGTTTTTTGGTTCATTTGTTGTTTATTATCATGCTTAGCGAGTAGATCTTTGTGCCTAGGGTGAAGCTAAAACCTAGCGTAGATTATTCATGTGGGTGAATCGCCCCAAATATTGATTCAATTGGATTATAGTATAGGAATGGGTTTGGATGAGCTTAATTCAACTCACCCCATTGTTGAGGAGGGTTAACTATCTAGTGCTAAGTGCTGACGAACCATCGCGCACACTCACGTGAACCACACATATCGTAGTGATCGTCGACCAATCGGGGCTACAACAGGGGTCCAACCTATTCTCCGAGTCCTCTCTCATGGTTAGACATCGAGAGTACGAGTAAGATTTGACTATCATCTATGAATATAACCCGTTGGCTCGAGAAGCTAGATCAACCTGCATGTTTAGTCTATGCTAGTGGCGATGCTTAACTCTTGGCACCTTTCTTTCTTTTAATATTTTTAGTGCAATTACCACATCATTGTCTTCGTTAGCATAGCTAATTAAATACGTAATTGATCAATACTCAAACCACTGCCTCCATTTTTTGACCCGTAAGCTATAACAACGACGTGTTCTTGCGATTAATTTAAAACATAACAAGTTTTTGGTGCCATTACCGGTGAGGCAATCGTCTTGATATCGACTTAGTTGTTTATTTGTTAGACAACGCATAAAAAACAAATAAAAGAAAATTTTTACCCATCCCACATGTTTACTACTCTTTATTTTTACTGACGATCTTTTTCTAGTTCCTCTATTCTTCTAATAGCCAGGTGAATTTGGAGCTACAATGTGGATGCCATATGGAACGTACAATTATGATTTTGGTAGCTCGGCATACCGTGATTCTCAGATGGGACTACATGACCAACCTCTACAGGCCATAGAGAAATGTGGGATTTTCAGTCTACTGGGGCATACACCCACCAATTTCAAATTTTATACCAACCCTTACGACCCAACCCACATGCCTATGGCCACCATCTAGACCACTCCTAACAATACACTCCACCATATATGCCTCTACCGGAAGAATAGGAACACATTGAAACTATGATGAAAACTTTTATAGCAAACCAAGGCATTTTCCCGCTACCCCTCCTCCCATTTCAATCGACACCCATCCTAACCCACTAGCCCAATCACTCTCCCAATAACATGGGCACTTTGAGCAGCACTCATGGGATGAGATCTATGGTACCATGCCACATGAGGGAGATCATCTGGAAACACCATTTAGCCCGATGCATACTTCTACCACCCTTTCATGGCACGATAGAGGAGGATCTACATCTACGGTGGTGGATGTTCATTGGCCTGACACATTGCCGGCCACTTGTACGATGGAAGGTAAACTATTTGAGTAAAATTCTTAATTTCCTGATATATTTACCTCCTCAGTTGCAGGTTATACCACCTATAACATTATGCTGGTGACATCATCTAGACCTACGCCCCCACAAAGAATCTGAAACTTGATGGGGGCATTAGCTGAGACTGTGGGACTCCTGACCCATTTTCGATCAGAATTTCTAGAGGTTTGCATGGACGAGGAGAAGATGGCCGAAATAAAGGAGCATGTGCCGATCTTTCTTTTTGTCAGGTCCCTGAGTTAGAGCCACGCACAAGCATCAAGGAGACTGCAACCTATGCGCATGCCTTCGAGGAGTACATAAGTTTGAGCATGGATGTGATGATTAACATCATCTAGCCCGAACCATGTCCATTTATTTCAATACGTCGTAGCCACTCCCTAACCCACCAGAGCCTGGGCATCGACACTACATCGATCAGGGAGATCCCTTGAACCCTGAACACTCCATCTCTGAATCTCGCATTTTATTTCAAACATTTTTAGATTCAGATTTCTCTAATGCAACGTGTCTCTCGCATGAGATAGATACATATGCATCGGAGGCATGCTTGGTTGCGCAAGCACTTGACCACCCAGAACATGAGAAGAACAAGGATCTGATCGTACCCACCCCCGAGAGTTGAGAAATTCATCCAGGGAGTATTCATCAACTTGCTTTAGGATTTCCTACATATATTGATGACTTCCTCTGGATAGATTTTATTAGGGGAAATAACTTTTCTCATTGGGTTGACATGGCTTATTCATTACAGGTTATATGTGGACACCTATTGGGAATGCAGGGAGCTGTGTCGCTGGGTCTAATGACATTCGTGGAGTAAAGCTACTTGCTGAGCCACGAAAGCAAGATGAGGAACATATACCTGATCAATTAGAGATCCTTGACTTTTCCTTTGATCAAGTGCATCCTACTCCAGTAGATATTTTATTTTATACTTTCTAGTTTAGTATCCAAATAATCGTGTCTCATCTCGATAGCGAGAGGAGCATAATGTAAGGACCATGTCTATGGGGAAAACACTAGAAGGGGGGTTGAATAGTGTTTATACAAATTTAAAAGGAATTTACGCCAAATAAAATGCAATCCAACAAATAGTGCGGAATAGAACAACAACCCAAAAGGAAACACATGCAAACGCAGAGATGTTTCAAGGGTTCAGATTACCCAAGTCAACTCCCGACTTGTTCCCGGAAATCCTACATCCCTACCACCCGGATACCACCGGATACTCAAGTTAGAACCATAACTTGAGGTTTCCTTAATGCCCACTTGTAGCAACTCTACAAGTGCAATCGAATACAATCGATGTTCTTGACTCCTACAACTTGGGAGCAAGCAAACCACTCTCACAACCGAGAGCAAAACTCAAATAACGAATGTTATGAAATAATGAAAACAAAACTTACAATCACTTATGCCTTGAAGTAGAACTTGAAGAAGGAGTGTGATGTGCGTTGAAGAACTCTCTTGGAAGAGAGGAGAAAGCCCTTTCTCTTGACTGCACCAATTGCCTAGAAGATCACTCTTTGGTTCTAGGTTGGAGAGCAAGAGAACAAGATTTGGAAATACTTAGGGCTTTGGATTTGAGAGCTTTGATCTTTGGAAATGAAAGCTTGAGAGATTTTGCAATCAATGAGTACCCTTCCAATGGAACAGTAAAAGCTCTATTTATAGCTTTCTCAAATCCACAAAACAGTTTTGGCAAAAACCCAATTGGAATCCGTGAGAAAAATCTCAACGGATAGAAACTGCACCCGCACCAGTCGACTGATGAAGACACCCCAGTCGACTGATGCACAGTCAGCATGGGTAGGTAAGAATTCATAACGGTAACTTACCATGTGGACAGTCGACTGATGAAGCACAAACAGTCATCTGTTCAACTAACAGGCGACTGTAAGTTATTCGATAGGCGACTGGTCGAGAGAAGGGTAAGTTAGACAAATACGGGAAATCTCACAAGAAACAGGACAGACGACTGATTCAAGTAATACAGTCTACTGTTAATCAGAACAGGCGACTATAAATCCTTAAACAGACGACTGTCAAAAGCAAGAGAAATTTCCAGAGAGCTGAGTCAAAGAAATGACTTACAGACAGTCGACTGTTGCAGCATAGACAGTCGACTGATCCAATATACAGTCGACTGTATATACATCATTAGTCGACTGGCCGTAAAAGTCAGATCAAACAGAGTTTGGGCAAGGATAGACATGCGACTGATTTAAAAAACACAGTCGACTGTCATTTGGACAGGCACCTGTAAATCGTTCATCAGTAGCCTGTGCGAAATAATTAGAGAAGGCCTAAAACTATATTGTAATAGTCTGTGCATAACAGGCGACTGAAGATCAAAACACAGTCGACTATTTTTGAGACAGGCGACTGTAAACTGTTCAGCAGTCGGCTGTTATAAACAATCCTAGCATAAACAACAAAGAATTGAATTGGGATCAAAGGACAATTGATCTAATGAAGCATATGACTGAATGTAGATGTGTGTGAGTGCTCCATCAAAGTTCTACTTCTAAGCTACATGCTAGAAGAGATAAAAGAAAAATTACATTGACGAATAATCTCTTCTTTCCATCGTCTGAGCTTGAAGTCTTCACGGAGCTTCAATCATCATCTACGATCATCCAAGCCATGTCATTTGCCTTCAATGACGTTTGTGAGTCATCCATTGTTAGTAGATCTTCATAATTAACTTAGGCAATGGATTAACTGCAAAATAGGGGATTAGTCACAAGTATTTATGTTTGCTCATCATTAACACCAAGTAGGGAGAAGTCCAATACTCAACATTCTCCCCCTTTTTGATGATGACAAACAAACATAAACAAAAAGATAAATAATTGTGCGCAATGAAAACTTACTCCCCCTACATAGATGCCAATCAAGTTAGTCAACAAATATTAGGGCATCTTCATATCAATTGAAGCAAATGACTAAGGAACGCATGAATATAAATTCAAAAGATCTAGGAATAACAATCCATATTCATTGTAATCTTACTCCCCCTGAATCTAAGGCAACGTAAATCTTAGATTCAAGCGTTAGAACATAATTAGCACATCCATTATGAATCTTGTATGTTTATTTCTCTCCCCCCTATGGCATTATCCAAAAAGGTGGGAGCAAATAACAACAACAATAATAGTGCTAAATACGAACTAACAATAATCAAGGAGTATAAAGATATATCGAATCAAAAACTCATAAATCTCATCATATACACATGTGAGTAATAGAATTGATGTCCAATATCGACATTAGATATACACACAAAAAAATAGTTTCACAAGAGATTTCACAAATGCATTATACCAGAGATAGCATGAAAAATCGAATACCAAATTCATATATTGTCTCAAAAGCACATCAAAGAGAGTATAGCATACATGGAGACAACATATCATACATCACACAGCTAAGATAAACAGTATAGCATAGTGTGACACAAGATAAACAGCAACATCATATATATATATATAGAAAATAAGGAGTACATCAACGGATGGTCATCTACATGGCCATCACAAAAAGATACATCATGATCCAGACAAAAAATATACATCATCATGACGACAGCGAAGTACAACATCATATATAAAGTCACTGACAACATCATCCAGCATACATCAAAATAATCATCACCAAACAAACACCACTCAAACACATATCTAAGAGTGAGCGTCTCCAGGGACTGCAGAAGAAGAAGCATGTTCTGTGACAGCAGGTGTATCCTCTGGAGGAGGGTCAGAAGGAGCAGCAGTAGTAGCAGCAGCAGCAGCAACATCCTGAGTAAAAGCTACACCAGGAGGCTCAACGACATCAGTGTGCTGAGGAGGAACATGAAGTTGGGGAACAAACTGTCTCAGATCCTCGGGGAAGGGTATTCCCTGATGGAGGAAAGAGAGGGACAACAATCTGTAAATACCAGAGACCATCTCCAAAAGAATATCACGAGATGGTGGAGCAGATGATGAAGGCAGGTCAGCTGGAGGAACAGTGGATGAAGAAGGAGCTGAAGTAGATTTCCTCTTCTTCGAGGCAGTCTGCAGAGCCGAAGAAGACTTCGACTTTGTAGAAGCGTCGAGGAGAGGACCAAAGTGCATGGGCTCATAACGAGTCAAGTCAACACCAAAATGACGGAAGACACGAGTCAGAAGACCACCATAAGGAATGTGAGACGAGGAGGTCGTGAAATCAACCCTGTCCATCCTATCAAGGAGGACACCAGCCCAGTTCACGGGCATGCCAGAGAAAATAGCATAGATACACCTCAGTATATCCTGAGACGACTGGTCAGATGATCCATATCTCGGCAGGATGTTGGACTTCACCACTAGGTGAACAGCCCAATCTCTCACAGATAACATAGATGACCTGACACCCGAATCAAGAGCTAAAGGTACCTCTCGAAACATATCCCAGAGGACAGACTGGTCAAGGTCGTCAATATCGGAGATGCTGATATCAGAGGGAAGGGAACCAACAGAGGGAATCCTAAGAATAGTCCCTAAGAGAGAGGGAGTGATCTGAATGTGGGTTCCCTGAACGACAGTATCGAGGTTGCCGGTAGACGAATACTCACCGCGAACGCGGTTCCCATAGAAGAGCTTCACCAGAAATGGATAGGCTCTGGGGGACTCGCTCTGAGAGAAGCGAAAAATGTTGGCTAGGTGAGTAGCAGAAAGAATGTCAGAAAGACTCTCAGCTGTGAAAGAGGGGAAATGTATGAACGCTCCCTGAGAATCTTGATCCCTAGAAGAGAGTGATATTTTGCCAAACAGAGATCGTCTCGGCAGATATGAACTAGGGGATTAGCAGGGGGTGCAGCAGGAGATTCTTCTGAAGAACTCGAAGCAGAAGGGGACAGACGAGGGTTCCCAGCAGCAGGCTCACTGATGTGAACACCAGTGGGCTTGCACTGACGATGGATCAAGGGCTGAGCATCGGAAGAAGTAGCAGAAGAAGAATCGGCATGTTTAGTTCGGGCTTGATAAGGTTTCTTCTTCTTGGCTATTAGTTTCTTGGGTGCCCTAGGACGCTTAGGAGCAACGATTTTCTCTTTTCCCTTACCCTTAGGTGCCATGGAAACGAGAGAGAGAAACGATGCAAAGAAATCGAAAGAAAGAGCTAGAGAGAGAGAGAAGCAAACCAAGTAGAGAAGCAACGACGAAGAAACGACGAAGCAGTCGACGAGCGGGGAGGAGGAGATCGACGGCAGTGACAACATGAAATCGACTCACGAAAGGAAGAAGGTCGACGGTTTTTGGAAGAGAAATCGAGCGGGAATACGTAGCGGTCGAATCGGATGAGAGAGAGTCGACGTGGGAAACTGATCGGGTTTTCTCGAATATAAAAGTTGGGGAATGGATCTGAGCCGTTGGATCAAAGAATCGACTGCTCGGATCAAATCACTTGAACCGTCACAACAGAAGACAGTCGACTGATGAACAGAAGTCAGTCGACTGAATGAAGTGATAACGGTATAGCTCAGAAAGATAGAACAGTCGCATGATGACTAAAATGCAGTCGCCTGTTAAACTAACAGTCGACTGTAAAGCAGTCATCAGTCGGCTATACGAAAGATACCAATTCTCAGACTGAGGAGATAGAGTAGGGCAGTCGACTGTCGAAGGAAAGACAGTCGTCTGTCCTGATCCAAAAATGCACAGTGAGATAGAATTCCAGAGAATAAGAACACTCACCTTAGGACCTATACTCTAATCACAAATACATCGTAAACAATGTAAAAACAATAAATCCATTGAAACACGAATCACTCCAATCAATCTCAAAAACTCATGAAATCAATTAAGTCACAATTACCTTTCTTAATCACATATATATAATATAGCACATGCACATAGGCAACAAAATGATATGAGCTCAAAAAGGAGTTATAACATGAAAGATTGAGCTTCTAGATTTCAGATTTACCCATAATTCCTAATTCTCCACGCAACCTCGCAAATGAATCTTCTTTAAGAGGTTTAGTGAAGATATCAGCAATTTGTTTTTGGGTTTCAATGTACTCTAAGATGATGTCCTTCTTAGCTACATGATCATTTATAAAATGGTGTCTCACGTCTATGTGTTTGGTACGAGAGTGGTGTACCGGATTCTTGAAAAGACAAATAGCACTTTGATTATCAACCATGATAGGGCAAGTATCACAATTGACACCATAGTCACTAAGAGTGTGTCTCATCCAAAGAACTTGTGCACATGCAAGACCCGCGGCAATATATTCCGCTTCAGTCATGGACAATGACACCGAATTCTATTTCTTAGAAAACCAAGAAACTAAGGAATTTCCTAAGAAATGGCAAGTGCCACTAGTACTTTTCCTGTCTGACTTGCATCCGACAAAGTCGGCATCACTATATGAGATTAACTCATATGTGCTAGACTTAGGGTAAAGTAACCCATAATCTAGAGATTGATTGAGATAACGAAATATTCGTTTTACCGCAATCAAGTGTGACTCCTTAGGTCTTGCTTGATATCTAGCACACATGCATACGGAAAACATTATATCGGGCCTACTAGCGGTTAAGTAAAGTAAGCTACTGTCACGCCCCGCTTAACTAAAATGGAAGACAAGACATGAGGAGGTCCGCTCAGACGTGGAGCTGTGAAGCTGCAGTCTGATAAGCGTCTATAAAAAAATTCAAATGATTTGCAGGTTCTTTACATCGCGAGAAACAACAACAATAATAACGCAGCAGATAAAGAAACATCCACTAGCTCAATAACATCCAACAATTTCCAACACCCCAGACAGTCACAAAAGAAATAAGTCTGAACAATAGGCCTAAAACATGGCCGAAACAAAAGAAAGGAAAGGCCGGTGCCACGCACCGAAAACTAACTGCAACAACTAATAAGTATGACAACTAAGAAGACCCAGGTGAGTCTAGGACTGGTCACCAGTGTCCTCGTACTCAGTCTCTGCAGGCACCTCGAACTCAGCGTCCACGTACTGCTCGTCCTCAGCGGGTAACTCTAACTCAGAACCTGACATGTGACACCCAAAGTGAAAAGGGCACATGTCAGCAAAAGTCTCCCAAAAGAAAGCGGAGAGCTTTTGTGCAATGATACAAATAACAAAAGACGACTAGCATTTCTAAAATAATGCAATAAGTGGAAATGACATTTAAGAATGCAACATTTAAAAATGACATGATGGCATGCATTACGAGAACATTAATTCATAATCACGATCACTATCCTATCACATTGTGCACAGAGTTTTCTCCTTACAGCTGAAGGAGCGGATCAGGCATCCTTCTACGCTGTGTGGCAGCTTAACCCTACCCCTCCACGTATATCGAGCCAGGGTTTCCCAAGTACATGAGCTCGCTTCTGGATCACAAGCCAGGAAGTGTTTTTGGCATAGGGTTGTGCCCGCAAAAGCAGGTGCCTAGCCTCAATCATTACAATAGGTGTAGCGTGTGCTACTCAATCACGATGAACATTAGATGCATGCAATGACATGGCAATGAACAGATAATTTGCGTACCGTTAATTGAAATTAAACATGACATGGTAGTATGAATGCAAGCATGATTAAAGTGTCGGATCTAGCTTCGTTGTCAAGCTAAATCTAAAAGTGTCGTCTAGTCAGCTATCATTTCACTGCCTAGTCTCTTTTACACTACTGTACAAAATGGCTCAAGACGTGGCCTAAATAGAAAGTTGGCAAGTATCACTTGCCTGTTTTCGGTGATATCGGCTGTCGTGGGTCCGTACGGAAGGCGCGGATGTTTTCTGTGTTTTCGGATTTCGATATCAGATTAAATGAAAATAACTTATCAAATTAACTAGCATATTTACACGATTAATTAATAAGGATACTGTTCCTTTCACTAATGCTTCTAATTTCTTATATGAGCTCTTAGGACTAGTTCATGGGTTGTGTTGCAAAACCTAGTTTGGTATGATTAGTTACTGAAAGGCAATGGAACACCAATACACTTGTTTGCTCACATATAAACACAGAGATAATTATAAGCTAATTTACATAACATGGTCACACCTAATATGCACTAACAAGTAACTAACCCTAAGGTATGATCTGATAGAAAACACAATTTATTATATAAACTAACTGCAACTAAAGCAGACCCAAAGATCAGAACTAATAGCTAACTTAAGATATAACCACGGGGTATTAAAATTCTCACTTTTCATTTGCTGTCGACCATTTAATTATTCCATGCATGCATGTCAACTACTAAATTCTAGTGATTGAATCACAGGTTTCACAAAGCTTAATAGGTTGAGAAATATTTGCTGAATTCAAGTCCTAAAACATAGTCTTTTTTTTATAAAACAATTTCTGATTATTAACATACTAACACTAACTAAATTACTAACTGATAATATAACCTACGACTAATTAAGCATACTAATTAAAAAACATATTGCACCCTAACATTATGAAAGTACAGGTCGTGAGAAGAAAATCATTGATACTTGATTGAGGGGTTCACAAAAGAGCACAGTCAATCTATCAAGAAATGTGAACAGAGTGTTCCAATATGTTACATCAAAATGGTGTAGTCTCCTTTTTCTCATCAAGGAATAAAATTATGCTCGTTTTGTCCAGGGTTCACCGGCTTCATCCCACTTTCAGTGAGTTCTGATCAAAAACTGACATGGTTTAATTTTTCTCTAAGTTTCAACCAATTTCAGCAAGTTTCGAATGAAACATCCTGCAACCTAAGCATTATGAAAAGCAATTATTGATACCCATTTGAAAACTTACCCTCCAATTTGCTTCACTATAATAATATTTAATAGAACTAATAGTACTAGTAATATAATCTTAGTAACATTAATAATACACACTGTTTATAATATTTAAAACCTTTAATAATATAAGTTATCAAACTCACCATTCTTGCTTACAGATGGGGACGACCACTTGCGGCAATGACGTCCCATGGCGGCAGGGAGAAGGACGGGGAAAAGCCGTCGGTGTGAGGGAAGGCCCGGAGAGCGGCTGTCGTCATGAGGCTGGGCGGGGCGGCGCCTGGCGTCGTCTGTGGACAGCTGCAGGCGCTGAGAGGGAAACGCTGTGAGGGGAGCGCTGCGTGGGAAGGCGGTGATGCAAGGGCGGAGGGAGGACGTTTACGATGCTGGAGAAAAATTTTGCGTGGATAAAAATTGAGGGGTGGCGACTGTGATGCTTTGCTGGGAGATATAAGAGATAACCCTAGGTGCCTATTAAATAGAGGGGGCATCACATGGGTAGGCATTGGTTGCTCCCCTTTTTTGTAAAGATTTAAAAAAAACCATTAAAAGTGATGTGTGTGTGTGTTTGCAACGTGGGGTGCGTGAGTTGGGCCATGATTCAAATAAATGGCTAGGTTTAATAATAATATTAATGTTATGAATCAACTACTGGGGGAGGAACCCCCAGCCCTTTATTTATAGGCATGGTAGGAGAGTAGATACATCGAATACATAGATATGGGCGTATCTCTAAGATACCTGCAATCCTAACCGACTCTGGTTATTTCCATTCACAACACTCCCCCTTATCCAGCCATAGGTGTGGACTCCGCTCAAGAGTACTTCGGGATTCTGAGCGTAATAAGAGTCTCACATGGGGTGGATACTTCGGGATCCTGAGTTGGTGAGGTTTGCCTCGTTAAAACCTTTAGCTATGGAAAACCCAGTGGGAAAAACCATAGTTAAGGAAAAAGAGTGCAAACGCTCTTTAACTCCCCCTGATTTGTACAAGTGACTCTGCTCATGAATACTTCTGGATTCTGAGCGTCACTGAGGGGTGGATACTTCAGGATCCAGAGTTGATGTGATTTGCCTCGTTAAAACCTTTGGCTATGGAAAACCCAGTGGGAAAAACCATAGTTAAGGGAAAAGAGTACAAATTCTGTCAACTCCCACTGATCTGTAAAAGCTCTTAGGCTTTCAGATCTCGTAGGCTTATCTCATCACTCCTATTTACAATATTCCGAAAATGTACACAGATTACGAATTTTATCACCATCAAGCAGCTGCTGAATCCAGAAACTCTGAAGAAGTTGCTATGTTTCGTCGCCTCTGATGTGGTCTTCAGACTATATGGTCAGCTCCACAGAACCAGCCTCTATCCCAGTCGTCACTGGGATGTGATGTACCACCAGGCGCCCTCAAATACACCATTGGTGTGATTCTGGAATGGTGAGGATCTCGGAATGATAGGATGATGTTGCCTTCATAAGTTGCTTTGCAGATCTACAGGGGATGGCCATCCCACTGTGGGTACCTGTTCTGTGATTTCTCAGCATAGGGACTGGACCTGAAACCTGCATTTGCATAAACATTGGAGGATGCTACTACATTTTGTAAGTCCAAATATTTTGACCCTTGGAGGAAGCGCAGAAGGCTTAACTCAGGTCTAATGGCCCTTTTTAGGTGCCAACTATCTCTGGCTAATGAGTTTACTGCAATTGCTATACCGGGACACATGCAGTTAGCCAGGAGTGCATGATTGCACTAAGATAAGGGACTTTAGGACCAGTTATATCCTCCCCCTCTTCCAGCGATCGGAAGGGTTCTTTTTGTTCATCCAGTAAGTGTACCACCGTAGGTGTACTTTGGATGACAATGGTCCTTTTAATATCTCCAACGCACTTCTGGGCGTTTGTAACAGGATTCTATGAGCCATGACTTTATATTTGCCTAGGTCTTTTTATTTCATGTTTAAAAGTCAGGCTTGAACATTTATTTCGGTTTTCTCTTCAGGAGATCCGATGAGATGTTAGTTGTCTACAACTAAGATCTCTAATCCTGTTCTTTGCACAGATGCAAAGACAACCTTCAGTAGGAATCATTGACTTGTCAAGTGATTCTCTTGGTTGTACATTTATTTATACTTATTGTTTTTATTGAATAGATGTCCCGAAGTCTATTCAGGCATTTTAAGGAAATGTGGAAATTATCTTTACAAGATATCCACGAAGGTATGCCGTCACAACATCCAATAACAGCATATCCAAAATTTTCCTTCGCCAAATCGTAAGGTATTCGCTTTTGATAACTTAGGGAGACTGATGCATCATTTATGAGACATGCTCATTTGAATTTGTTCGATCCTTAGTTTCAGCGAAATTTTCCTTGGGCTATGGGTTGTACCGTATAGCATACGATTTTGTATTTATTTTTCTTATGTTTGCAATACTTTGTTTTATCCACAGGTTCGACACTTTTTAGTGTCTGGACTTCAGGTCCGAACATTTCATGTTTCATAAGTGAGTCCAGCTCATCTTTTATTTCCACGTTCCACGTTTGGCCAATCTCTACGTTTGCCTTCTAGCAACGGAGTGTGGAACGATAATTTACAAACATCATCACCATTGCGATGTATATAGCAATATGATACGTGAATATATTGTCGACAATTTATGTTCTATCTATCCAACACCTCCCCAGCACGTACAACATTTACTTAATTTCACTTTTTCCCGGCAATTCCTCTGCAGTGGATTCCGGGAAGGGTGATGGTGTGGATAGGAGCTCATTGTCCTGTGGTAGTATTTTCTTAAGGTCTCCAGGAGTTTTTTGTCCTAGGAGCCTGGTGGTCAGCCTCTTTTCTGTTGAGGATCAGCCACTTCTGCTGCTGGTGGATTGCATCTATTCTCGGGGATGTCAATCCGAGCTGGAGTTTTTGCAGCAGGGATGTGTGATCTGACAATCTTCTGGTTGTCAATAAATGATTCCGATAATTGGTAGACAGTGTTCTGTATGTGGATGATCTTCGGGATCTCATCTACACATTGTATTGTTACCGGATCATGGTGGGTCAAACTTTTTGTATCCCACGTTATAATTTTCTTTGCGCCAGATTTTCTACTATCTGGGCATATTTTTGGGAAACTCGTCTCATCGAAATCACAGTCTTCAAGATGTACCTTAAATGCGTCCCCCGTTTGGGGTTCTAGGTATCTTATAAGTGAGGGTGAGTCAAACCCTGCATGGATACCTAGGCGACGTTGAGTACCGTTTTGGTCCTCTTTGGTGGTGCAATGGGGATTTAAGACTGCGCGACCGAAGATTCTCAGATGAGAAATGTTCGGTGGCATTCCATATGCCAATTGCATTGGAGACTCTGACCTCCAGAGGGTCTTATTTTCATTTACGATGCAGCATGCAGAGTTTGCATGTCCCCATGCATCCATAGGCAATCGGGATTTAATGGACGTTCAGTCCATTGGAGTCTACTTTTCAGTGACTCTGCCGACCCATTTTGGGTATGAACATGCGGCACTTGTATGTTCATTTTCAATTCCCGTTGATTGGCAGTACTCTTGAAAAGACTGGGAGGTATATTTCCCAACATTAACCAGACTTATTTACAACATTTTATTGTCTGGGAAATGTGCCCGCAACATTTTTATTTTTTTTGCCAATAGCTTTGGAAAAGCTAAGTTGCGGGTCTGTAGTAGACACACGTACGAATATTCTGAGGATGCATTAATCAGTACAGTGAAGTACTGAAATAGCCCACTAGGGGTGGTGGATTTTATCCACATCTATCTCCTTGTATTCTTTTTGAGGAAGCGTGGAGATTCTTTTTCAACTTATCGTGTAGATGGCCTTGCAATTAGCTTTCCCTTATAGTAAGGGATGCGAGGGATTTTTTTCCCTTCTGAAGAATCTTCTGGTTCTTCAAGTCATACTCATAGGATAAGATGCGATGCATCATCACAAATCCAGGGTGGCCAAGTCCATCATGTCGGAGTAAAAACTCGGCTGATGTCGGGCACTTCAGGTACTCCGTTTAATTCTGCTTCCTTTCTCCGAATCTTCGTATGGTGGAGGCCTATAAGGCTCTCAAAACGTTCAAGTGTGAATTTTACTCCTTTTTCTTGAGACGTTGCAGACGGTAATTTTTTTTGTTTCATTTATTTTTGCTGTTTCCAAGTGGAATCCGTTGAAACGGATGTCCTTGAAACTTAGAAAGTTTCTTTTGGAATTCGGAGGGATTAGTGCATCCTTTATTTTTGTGTCGTTTGGGGGCAACAGTGTTGCATTCCCTGGATCTTCAATATAGCCCTGATATTGGGCTTTGTATTGAAAGAGATCGTACGTGTTTATTGTCTACTATTTATTTATGAGAGCAGTTTCATCTATTAAAAGATGAATCGTTAGGCACATGCATATTCAGATAAACATTTTCATTTATTGTCTACTAAACATTTTCATTCAGAACAAATTTCATAATTAAAATGCTCTCATAAATTATTCTCAAAACAAATTGCTAAGATAAAAATAAAGGCTAATCAAGCAAGTCATCATTTTCGAAGTTGTCAGCTGAAAACTTGACTGGAGCATCAGAGGTCATCAGGTTTGTTTCAGCTTTATTTTACTTGTTCTCTTTATACAAATCCTGGAGGTGCTGCGAAGTTCGGCACATTTTGGACCAGTGGCTTTTCATGCCACAATTATGGCACTGGTCTTCCCATTCCCTCTTGGGTGGGGGTGAATCATTTTTGTCATTTCTGTGCCACGTGAACTTCCGCTTACTTTCATTATTTCGCTGCTGCTGTACATGACCCTTGGCATTTTTCTGTTGACCCCCCCTTCTGTGGTCTTTCTTTTCTTTTATTATCTCTCTTCTTTTTGAAGGAAGAGGAATGGTGAGCTTCTGGTAGGGGGGGCAGTGCCGGGAGGGCGCATATTGTGAGTGGCGAGAAGAAGCTCTCTGTTTTGCTCAGCCATGAGTAAACATGACAGCAGCTCAGAATACTTGGTGAACCTGTGTTCACGGTATTGCTGCATGAGTATCACATCTTTTCCATGGAAGGACGTATACGTCTTTTCCAGCATGCGATCTTCTGAGACATTCTCACCACACAACTTCAGGCGTGAGGTGATGCTAAAAAGTGCTGAGTTGTACTCAGTAATGGACTTAAAGTCCTGTAGTCTCATGTTCTCCCACTCATATCGTGCCCTTGGGAGTATAACATCTTTCTGATGTTTATACCCGTCCTCAAGGGCGGTCCATAGCTCAAGTGGATCTTCGACCGTAAGGTATTCAGCCTTTAAGGTCTTGTCCACATGGCGGCGAATATAGGTGATGGCTTGCGCCTTCTCTATATCGCTAACATTTTCTTTTTCAGTCACAGCAGCGATGATGGACTTTGCCCGCAGGTGAAACTTTACATCTAGCTGCCAGCTTAGATAGTTTCTACCTGATGCTTCCAGTACTTCGAAATTAACGCTTGCAATATTAGCCATTTATCTAGCAGAGCACAAACATGCATGAATTAATAATTAATTCAGAGAAAACATTTTCAAGCGGAGGCAATATTTAACGAAAAACTAAATGTGTGGATCGGCCAGTCCCACAAGAAAGAGTCCAAAAAAGTCCACAGTCCAAATTATACAAATTTGCAGCTTAAAGAAAATGAAAATACAACTTTTGAAACCCCGTGGGTCCCATATGATATCTCCATCTTCAAGCGTGGCCTCCGTCTCTATGGAAGTTGGTCTTCTTTCTTTGACATTTACATAAATTCCTCACTACAATTTCTCTCAAAAATAAAAGAAAAGTGCGGGAAATAAACTGTGGGACTAAACGGCCGATCCAAAAACCACATTTAGCAATTCATGTAGAATTATTGTGCTCATCAACATTTTCATCAGACATTTTCATCACAGGCATCACAGGCATTTAATATTCGCAGAGATGGATAAATAATTTAAACACTTAATAATTATTGGACCACTGGGCAACGTCATACACCGTTAGGTTAGGTTACTAACGGCAGAACGGTCGCAGGATCTTCCTAATTATTAAGTTTTAAATACAATGCACAACCACGCATATAATATCCAACAGAATATACCAGAGATGCAAAGCATGTAAATATGATTTTTGCAGAAAAAATCATTACAATGCAAAGGTTGTAAATTGAATGGGTTTAATCAATTAAATTGATTAAGAGCCCAAAATAAACATTTTCTTTGTCAGAGGGAAAAGTTTCCCTCATCATCCCAAAAGCCCCCCAAGAATCCCCAAAAAGTCCTCGCCTGCCCGATATTTGTCCCGTAATTTACCGTGATTTTTCACGAATATTTTGCCCTTAAATCCCCTTTTTAAATTAATTTTTAGGCTAACAAGTTGCCTTTTGAGTCGAGTTTATAGCCCTTTGCCTCCCCCATTTTCTTTTTTTTCAGATAAACCAGCTTGCGGGCCTGACGCCCGCAGTCGACCTATGGGCTTCAGGCCCATAGGCTTTTTTTTTTGAAATCTGTGGGCCCGAAGCCCACAACAGGTCTGTGGGCTTCAGGCCCATAGACTCTGTTTTTTTGTTCGAATTCTGTGGGCCTGAAGCCCACAGATCTGCTATGGGCTTCAGGCCCACAGATCTGGAAATTTTTTTTTAGGGTTTCATTGGGGGGCCGGCGCCGCCGCCGCCCCCTGCAGGGGGGGCGCGGCCGCGGAGGCCGTCCCCCTGCAGGGGGGAGCGGCCGGGGCCGCCCCCCCTGCAGGGGGGCGCGGCCTCGGGGGCCGCCGCCCCTGCAGGAGGGGCGGCGGGGGCCGCCCCCCCCCCCGACAGGGGGAGGCGGCGGCGGGGGCCGCCGCCACCTGCAGGGGCGGCGGCGGGGCCGCCCCCCCTGCAGGGGGAGGCGGCCAAGGGGGGCCGCCGCCCCCTGCAGGGGGGGGCGGCCCCCGCCGCCGCCCCTGCAGGGGGCGATGGCCAGGGTGGGGGGGTTTCCGGTGGGGGGGGTTTCCGACGAGGGGGTTGGGGGGGTCCGGTGACGACTAGCCGCCGGAGGGTTCAAAGTTAGGGTTTTTACCCTAAAAATTGAGTTTTTGGGATGAAAAATCCGTCGTTTTCAAGGCGACGATGAATCCCCATGACGATCTTGCGAGATCTAGGGGAGGCGCAATCATACGTATGATTAAAAATATCGTTTTTAGTATTTTTACCTCTATATCCGTCCTCTGGATATAGCGACGGTTGCTCGAAGCCCTACGCAGATGACGACCCTTGATGGAGGAAGCCTTGCACCGCGCTCGTGGATCTCCCGTCTCGCATTCGCCTTCGCCTTCGCAACGAACGGAAAGAAAATTTTGTGGAAAAGAAAATTTTTTAGAGTCGTGCTGATAACGTGTTATGAATCAACTACTGGGGGAGGAACCCCCAGCCCTTTATTTATAGGCATGGTAGGAGAGTAGATACATCGAATACATAGATATGGGCGTATCTCTAAGATACCCGCAATCCTAACCGACTCTGGTTATTTCCATTCACAACAATTAATTAGTTTTAAAGTTTTTGTTTTTGTTTTATAAGCAAAACACTTGATTCCCTTACAAAAATGCAACCTGCGAAAGTCAAAAGGAGAAAGTGTGGTCAAATTTTAAAGGAAACAAGTATTTAAGTTTTTTTTTTCTTTTTAACAAGGGAGAAAAGTACATTAATAAAAAGTTATTCGAGGCTAATAACGAGTTTTTTTAGCAGATAGGTCAATCGACGTCCTAAAATTACAAGGAAAATGTCGGGGCGTCCGCGCCTCCGAGAGGGTCGTGTGTACGGGGTTCGACCGCGCGAAGGAACTACAGAAATACAATAATTAAACCAAATACGAAAATACGCACACGAATCAACATACGCACAAGATACGTACGACCGGAAGTGGTCGTTACATCCTACCCACCTTAAGAAAAGATTCCGCCCTCGGAATCTACACCCACTAAGGCTCAGGAAAATAAATGCGGGTAGCGCTCTCTCATATCTTCCTCGCGCTCCTAGGTAGACTCCCCAGGGGAACCATGATGCCACTGCGCTCTAACCAAGTCGACGGTCTTATTCCTCAACTGCTTCTGCCGTCGATCCAGAATCTCAACTGGCTGCTGATCATAAGTCAGATCCGGACGAACCGTGATCTCCGAGAAATCCACAGCATGTGACAGATCACTGACGTATCGACGTAACTGAGATACGTGAAATACGTCGTGAACACCCTCCAGTGATGGTGGCAACGCCAAGCGATAAGCCACCGCTCCAACTCTCTCCAGAACATCAAAAGGCCCAATGTACCTCGGACTCAGATTGCCTCTCTTTCCAAATCGGATGACTCCTCGATTCGGAGAGATTTTCAGAAAGACGTGATCTCCAGGCTGAAACACCAAAGGTCACCATTTAGCATCTGCCCAATGCTTGAAACGGTCCTGCGCGATCCTCAGCTTCTCTCGGATGTTCCTCACAACATCCACTGCCTCCACGATCATCTCTGGCCCTAACAGCTCCCTGTCTCCAATGTCATCCCAGCTCAGTGGCGATCGACATTTCTTCCCATATAGCGCGGCAAATGGCGCCATATCAATACTCGCCTGGTAGCTGTTATTGTAGGCAAACTCCACATGATGGAGATGATCCTCCCAAGATCCCTTGAAGTCCAACATGCACGCTCTCAGCATGTCCTCCAAAATCTGAATCGTCCTCTCGGACTGGCCATCCGTCTGCGGGTGGTACACGGTACTGAAACTCAGACTCGTACCGAGACTCTTCTGCAGACTCTGCCAAAACTGAGATGTGAATCTCGTGTCCCTGTCCGACACGATACTCACGGGGACTCCGTGAAGTCGCACGATCTCCTGCACGATTCTCGTTACATCACTATCCAAACTAGAGAAGGAAAAAAAACGGAGAGTAAAAGAATTTACCTCCATATATCTCTTCGCTAGCATCTCAGTAGACTGTCCTACTCGAAAGGAGATAAAGTGCGCGGATTTGGTCAATCGGTCCACGATCACCCAAATCGCGTCATTCTGTTTCGGACTCCGAGGTAGTCCAGTCACGAAATCCATAGTGATTGCTGCCACTTCCACTCCGGAATCGGAAGCGGCTGTAGCAACCCTGCTGTACGCTGATGCTCCGCCTTTACCTGCTGGCATACTAAACATTTGGCTACACTCCGAGCCACACTCCGCTTCATACCATGCCACCAATAGTTCAGACGAAGATCCTTGTACATCTTGGTACCTCCAGGATGTACAGAGTACGGCGAACTGTGTGCCTCGACCAATAACTCCTCTCTAATATCTCCAGCTGGCACACACAACCTGGCTCCAAATCTCAACGAACCATCTCTATGAATCAAGAAGTCAGTCCGCAGACCGGCTTCTACCTGCTCCCGAATCTTCACCAACCTCGGATCTTCGGCCTGACCTGCCTTAATCCGATCCACGATCGTCGACTGTATCTGCATACACATCAATGGAGAAGCCTCTCCAGGAAGAACAATCTCAATACCAGACTCGCAAAAATCCTGCTGTATCCTCCACTGCGAAGTCAACATCATTACCGCTGGAAGTCTGCTCAGCGCATCTGGAACCACATTCACCTTGCCAGGGTGATACTGCAAATCAATCTCATAGTTGGCCATGAGCTCCAACCATCGACGCTGTCGTATGTTGAGCTCCTTCTGCGTAAAGATATACTTCAAGCTTTTGTGGTCGGTGAAGATCTTCACCTTCTCACTGAGCAAGAAGTGCCTCCAAATCTTGAGCGCAAATATGACTGCAGCCAACTCCAAGTCATGCGTCGGGTAATTCTTCTCATGAGCCTTAAGCTGAAGAGAAGCATACGCAACCACGTGCCCATGCTGATACAGAACACATCTGAGACCTTTGCCAGAAGCATCGCAAAATATCTCAAATCCACCACTCCGATCGGGCACAGCAACAACAGGGGCAGTCGTCAACCTCTCCTTCAGAACAGAAAAGGCCTTCTCACAAATATCGGACCAAACGAATGGTATATCCTTCCTCATCAGTCTGGTCATCGGCTCTGCAATACGGGAGAAGTCCTTAATGAAGCGTCGATAATATCCTGCAAGCCCAAGAAAACTCCTGATTTTAGACGCTGACTGTGGAACCGGCCACTCTCTGATAGCCTTGATCTTCTCCGGATCCACAGCAACACCATCTCTTGACACCACGTGCCCAAGAAAATCCACTCTATCCAGCCAGAACTCGCACTTGGAATACTTCACAAACAAGCGATGCTTCCTCAGAATCTCCAGAACAGTCCTCAAGTGCTCAGCGTGCTCCTCCTCAGACTTCGAATAGATCAAGATGTCGTCAATAAAGATAACGACAAACTTATCCAAGAAATCATAAAATATCAAATTCATCAGGTTCATGAAAACTGCGTGTGCGTTGGTCACACCGAACGGCATAACCACGAACTCATAGTGTCCATACTTCGTTTGGAACGCTGTCTTCGGCACATCTTCCTTCTTCACCTTCAGCTGGTGATACCCGCTCCTCAGATCCAATTTAGAGAAAACCCTCGATCCTCCAAGCTGATCAAAGATGTCATCGATCCGCGGCAATGGATACTTGTTCTTGATGGTGACAACATTCAACTCTCTATAGTCCACGCACATCCGACGCGAACCGTCCTTCTTTTTCACCAATAGAACAGGTGCTCCCCATGGAGACACACTCGGATTAATGTAACCTTTCTGTAGAAGTTCATCCAACTGTTTACGTAACTCCTCCATCTCTGCCGGAGCCATACGATAAGGTGCTTTCGATATAGGCTGCGCTTCCGGAATAAGATCAATCGAAAACTCAAGAGCTCGATCGGGCGGCAGTCCTGAAATCTCCTCGGTGAAGACATCATCGAAATCTCTCACCACAGCTGGTCTAGTCACCTCCATCTGCATAGCTACAAGCTCTACCACTGGCTTGGCCCGAAATCTGACAGGCCCAAGCGAACTGCTCCCGCTGCTGAATTCGAAGACCGGATATCCAGGAATCTCGAAAACCACCTTCTTCCGTCGACAATCGATCGTAGCGAAGAAGCAGCTAAGCCAATACATCCCAAGAACTGCATCATAGTTGGTAATGTCGTGGACAATAAAATCTGCATAAAGCTTGAGTCCACAGACTACCACAGAACAAGATTGACATCCAAGGGACACAGAGATCACCCCATTCCCGGTAACGATATCCCAACTCTTGGAAAGAGGGGAAGTCGTCAGAGAGTGCTTGTCTACGAAACTCTGGGATAAGATGCACATGGATGCACCGGAGTCGAAAAGAACTCGGGCGGGATAAGCACAAACCAAAATAACACCTAACAGGCAGACTAGCAATCAACACCTATTCTAGCAAACAACTTCTAATTTAACATGCAAGATCAATTAAAGAAAAGTAAGGACTAGTCTGAGGGTTACCTGCAATGACGCTATCCTCAGCCTCGACCTCTACCTCGGTCATCGTGAAAGCCTGCCTCCTAGGCTGAACAGCCTGCTGGAATGCCTGCTTCTGGGGAATGAGAGGCGCTCCGCGTCCAGCGGCTATCGGTGCTTTCGGCAGGTTTCTAGCAAGCTGGCAATCCTTCACTGCATGCTTAGGGATGCCACAAAGTTGGCACTGGCCCAGAAATCTCCTGCACTGGTCCTTCACATGGCCGGTCCTGCCACGAAAATGGCACGTCTTCTGGACAGTCCCTCCTGGCTTCTTGAACTGCACGGACTGATTAGGCTTCATCACTGGCCTAACCACGGCTCTGGCCTGCCCCATAGGCCTCTTCCCAGCTCCAGAATACTGCCCTCTCCTCCTATTGGCAATCAGCTCCTGCCTCTTGGCAGCGGTCAGCAACTTCTGATAAGAATCCATGTCCGATGAGGACATCAGACTCTGAAGCTCCAAAGATAGACCCTGCAAGAATCTCTGAGCTCGATCTTCAGCGGTCTCCACCATCTTCGGTGCAAAGCGACTCAATCTCATGAACTCTTGGTGGTACTGATCCACCGTCAGATTTCCCTGCTTCAGATTAATAAACTGCTACATAAGCTCCCTCCTCGCAGCCTTAGGGAAATATTCCTCATCAAATCTCGCCTTGAAAGTTGCCCAGGGAATAGGCCTTGCCAGCATCTGCTCCTCAAACTCCCACCAGCTACGAGCATTATCCTTCAGTTACTTCTTCACCAGGCCAACCCATCCAGCCCGGTTAACCTTCGAGAGAAGCAGATTGTCTTCTGTATTCTTCATCCACTCGTCTACAGCTAATAGTCCTTCCGTCCCATCAAAATATGTCGGGCCCAGCTCCCGAAACTGCTTCGCTCCCGGCTCGAAGCGAGGGGCATTCTGTAGCATCCCCTGCTGAACCTGCATCATCTGATGCATCATCCTCATCATCTCAGCTGTAGTGGGCTCTCTATCAGCATCCGCAACACGTCCAGCTCCACCACCAGCTCCAGGTCCACTACCAGCTCCTCGAGTAACGCGTCTACCGGCCATCTAAAATAGAAAAGTTCAGATCAGACTTTATTATGACTCGAATGTTATAAATAATTAATTGGATGTTATTTATCATTCTTGTTGTTCCGATAATCCGCGGATGCAATGTGGACCTGCATGGGCCACCAACAAAACTTGTCGCGCCCCGCTTCCCTAAAATGGAAGACGAGACATGAGGAGGTCCGCTCAGACGTGGAGCTGTGAAGCTGCAGTCTGATAAGCGTCTATAAAAAAATTCAAATGATTTGCAGGTTCTTTACATCGTGAGAAACAACAACAATAATAACGCCGCAGATAAAGAAACATCCACTAGCTCAATAACATCCAACAATTTCCAACATCCCAGACAGTCACAAAAGAAATAAGTCTGAACAATAGGCCTAAAACATGGCCGAAACAAAAGAAAGGAAAGGCCGGTGCCACGCACCGAAAACTAACTGCAACAACTAATAAGTATGACAACTAAGAAGACCCAGGTGAGTCTAGGACTGGTCACCAGTGTCCTCGTACTCAGTCTCTGCAGGCACCTCGAACTCAACGTCCACGTACTGCTCGTCCTCAGCGGGTAACTCTAACTCAGAACCTGACATGTGACACCCAAAGAGAAAAGGGCACATGTCAGCAAAAGTCTCCCAAAAGAAATCGGAGAGCTTTTGTGCAATGATACAAATAACAAAAGACGACTAGCATTTCTAAAATAATGCAATAAGTGGAAATGGCATTTAAGAATGCAACATTTAAAAATGACATGATGGCATGCATTACGAGAACATTAAGTCACAATCACGATCACTATCCTATCACATTGTGCACAGAGTTTTCTCCTTACAGCTGAAGGAGCGGATCAGGCATCCTTATACGTTGCATGGCAGCTTAACCCTACCCCTCTACGTGTATCGAGCCAGGGTTTCCCAAGTACATGAGCTCGCTTCTGGATCACGAGCCAGGAAGTGTTTTTGGCATAGGGTTGTGCCCGCAAAAGCAGGTGCCTAGCCTCAATCATTACAATAGGTGTAGCGTGTGCTACTCAATCACGATGAACATTAGATGCATGCAATGACATGTCAATGAACAGATAATTTGTGTACCGTTAATTGAAATTAAACATGACATGGTAGTATGAATGCAAGCATGATTAAAGTGTCGGATCTAGCTTCGTTGTCAAGCTAAATCTAAAAGTGTCGTCTAGTCAGCTATCATTTCACTGCCTAGTCTCTTTTACACTACTGTACAAAATGGCTCAAGACGTGGCCTAAATAGAAAGTTGGCAAGTATCACTTGCCTGTTTTCGGTGATATCGGCTGTCGTGGGTCCGTACGGAAGGCGCGGATGTTTTCTGCGTTATCGGATTTCGATATCAGATTAAATGAAAATAACTTATCAAATTAACTAGCATATTTACACGATTAATTAATAAGGATACTGTTCCTTTCACTAATGCTTCTAATTTCTTATATGAGCTCTTAGGACTAGTTCATGGGTTGTGTTGCAAAACCTAGTTTGGTATGATTAGTTACTGAAAGGCAATGGAACACCAATACACTTGTTTGCTAACATATAAACACAGAGATGATTATAAGCTAATTTACATAACATGGTCACACCTAATATGCACTAACAAGTAACTAACCCTAAGGTATGATCTGATAGAAAACACAATTTATTATATAAACTAACTGCAACTAAAGCAGACCCAAAGATCAGAACTAATAGCTAACTTAAGATATAACCACGGGGTATTGAAATTCTCACTTTTCATTTGCTGTCGACCATTCAATTATTCCATGCATGCATGTCAACTACTAAATTCTAGTGATTGAATCACAGGTTTCATAAAGCTTAATAGGTTGACAAATATTTGCTGAATTCAAGTCCTAAAACATAGTCTTTTTTTTATAAAACAATTTCTGATTATTAACATACTAACACTAACTAAATTACTAACTGATAATATAACCTACGACTAATTAAGCATACTAATTAAAAAAACATACTGCACCCTAACATTACGAAAGTACAGGTCGTGAGAAGAAAATCATTGATACTTGATTGAGGGGTTCACAAAAGAGCACAGTCAATCTATCAAGAAATGTGAACAGAGTGTTCCAATATGTTACATCAAAATGGTGTAGTCTCCTTTTTCTCATCAAGGAATAAAATTATGCTCGTTTTGTCCAGGGTTCACCGGCTTCATCCCACTTTCATTGAGTTCTGATCAAAAACTGACATGGTTTAATTTTTCTCTAAGTTTCAACCAATTTCAGCAAGTTTCGAATGAAACATCCTGCAACCTAAGCATTATGAAAAGCAATTATTGATACCCATTTGAAAACTTACCCTCCAATTTGCTTCACTATAATAATATTTAATAGAACTAATAGTACTAGTAATATAATCTTAGTAACATTAATAATACACACTGTTTATAATATTTAAAACCTTTAATAATATAAGTTATCAAACTCACCGTTCTTGCTTGCAGATGGGGACGACCACTTGCGGCAATGACGTCCCACGGCGGCGGGGAGAAGGACGGGGAAAAGCCGTCGGCGTGAGGGAAGGCCCGGAGAGCGGCTGTCGTCGTGAGGCTGGGCGGGGCGGCGCCTGGCGTCGTCTGTGGACAGATGCTGGCGCTGCGAGGGAAACGCTGTGAGGGGAGCGCTGCGTGGGAAGGCGGTTATGCAAGGGCGGAGGGAGGACGTTTACGATGCTGGAGAAAAATTTTGCGTGGATAAAAATTGAGGGGTGGCGGCTGCGATGCTTTGCTGGGAGATATAAGAGATAACCCTATGTGCCTATTAAATAGAGGGGGCAGCACGTGGGTAGGCATTGGTTGCTCCCCTTTTTTGTAAAGATTTAAAAAAAACCATTAAAAGTGATGCGTGTGTGTGTTTGCAACGTGGGGTGCGTGAGTTGGGCCATGATTCAAATAAATGGCTAGGTTTAATAATAATATTAATTAGTTTTAAAGTTTTTGTTTTTGTTTTATAAGTAAAACACTTGATTCCCTTACAAAAATGCAACCTGCGAAAGTCAAAAGGAGAAAGTGTGGTCAAATTTTAAAGGAAACAAGTATTTAAGTTTTTTTTTCTTTTTAACAAGGGAGAAAAGTACATTAACAAAAAGTTATTCGAGGCTAATAACGAGACGTCCTAAAATTACAAGGAAAATGTCGGGGCGTCCGCGCCTCCGAGAGGGTCGTGTGTACGGGGTTCGGCCGTGCGAAGGAACTATAGAAATACAATAATTAAACCAAATACGAAAATACGCACACGAATCAACATACGCACAAGATACGTACGACCGGAATTGGTCGTTACAGCTACCGATCATTACCTCGATATAGACGAACGTCTACATCTTTTCCTCTTTCATCCTTGTGTAGATGAAAAGTAGTACTCATGGGAGTCCTTTTGCTCGAAGACGATTCCATCCCAAATCGCTTAATAAGCTCCCCGGTGTACTTCGTCTGATGTATGAATGTGTCATTCTCCATTTGTCGAATTTGCAATCCAAGGAAGTAGGTGAGCTCTCCCATGTGGCTCATCTCAAACTCATCCTTCATAGACTTGGAAATTTTTTGACAAAGATTAAAGTTAGTAGAACCGAAAATAATATCGTCTACATAAACTTGAATCCAAAGAATGTCATTTTCATAATCTTTAATGAAGAGTGTAGAATCAACTTCTCCCATTTTAAAACCTAAATTCAAAAGAAAGGTTTTAAGTCGACCATACCAAGCTCTAGGAGCTTGTCTCAACCCATACAACGCTTTCTTAAGTTTGAAAACATGGTTTGGAAATTTTTCATGAATAAAACCGGGAGGTTGAGAAACATAAATTTCTTCATTGACAAACCCATTTAAAAATGCACTTTTGACATCCATTTGAAATAGTTTAAAATTCTTATGGGATGCAAAAGATAAAAGCAACCTAATAGCTTCTAATTTAGCTACGGGGGCAAAAGATTCTTCGAAATCAATACATTCCTCTTGCCGGTAGCCTTGAGCTACCAACCTTTCTTTGTTCCTATGATTACCTCGTTTTCATCCGTCTTGCTCTTGAAGATCCATTTGGTCCCAATGACTTGGTGACCACTTGGAAGAGGTATGAGTTTCCAAACTTTGTTTCTCTCGAATTGCATTATTTCTTCTTCCATTGCCACTATCCAAAAGCTATCATCGCAAGCTTCTTGAATTTTCTTTAGCTCAATGGTAGATACAAATGCGCAATGAGAGAATTCTTCAATTCTCGATCTCGTTCGAACACCCACACCAATATCTCCAATAATTTGGTTATGGGGATGATTGCGAACGGTCGGGTAAACTTTGGGTATACCTGGATCACTAGGAACAACTTCAACAACTTCGTTAGAAGTGTTAGTCTCAACAATAGAATCAATAATCTTAACATTATTAAGAGAATCACAAAGAATATCTACATTATCATCATCAACATGAGGAAAATTAAAATCTTCATAAAAAGATAAATGAAGTGATTCCTCAATCGTTGAAGAAGTTTTGGTGTATATCCGGTAGGCTTTGCTACGTGTGGAATATCCAACAAAATTCCTTCATTAGATCTTGACTCAAACTTGTCTAAATTACCAAATGTGTTCTTTATAAAGCATTTTGAACCAAAAACACGAAAATATTTTACTTGAGGCTTTTTTACTATAAAACAACTCAAAGCAAGTTTTGTTTGTTCGGGGTCTCACTAGGATCCTATTGAGCACATAACATGTCGTGTGCACTGCCTCTGCCCAAAATTGTAGTCCTAAATGGCTATCATGGAGCATAGTGCGAGCACACTCAATAAGAGTCATATTCTTTCTTTCTACAACACTATTTTGTGGTGGTGCACGAGGAAAGGAAAAATTATGAGTTATCCCGGAGTCTTCACAAATCTTAGTAAAAGATTCATTCTCAAATTCTCCTCCATGATCACTACGAATAGTGATAATGGTGGATCCTAAAAGATTCTGAATCTTCTTTGCAAATTTGGTAAACTCTTTATGAGCTTCATTTTTATTAGTTAAGAATGAAACCCAAGTAAATATAGAAAAGTCGTCAACGACAACTAATCCATAATGAGCATTACCTAAAGAAGCGGTTCTAGTTAGCCCAAATAAATCTAGATGAAGAAGTTCTAGGGGCCTCTTAGAAGTAATCCCTTCTTTAAGCTTAAATGAAGATTTACTTAGTTTACCTCTTTGACATGAATCACAAAAGTTTTTCTTATTAAAAGCAATCTTAGGAAAACCTTTGACTAGATCATGCTTAGCTAAGTTATATAAGTGCTTGAAGTGAACATGACCAAAACGACGATGTCATAATAGTTGTTCACTTGTGTTAGCAACTAAACAATGTTCTGTGGTTTTAGGCAAGCTCAAATAATAAATATTTTTACGCCTAATACCGGAAAATAAAACATTTGAATCACAATCAACAATAGTACACAATCCTTCTCCAAAGTTAACCTTGTAACCTTTGTCACAAAGTTGACTAATGGAAATGAGATTGTGACACAAACCACTAACAAGATAAACATTAGTAATTAAGGGTTTGGAAGGATTACCAACGATACCTACTCCAATGATGGTTCCTTTTTGATTACCTCCAAAAGTGACTTTTGCACCATCCTTAATGCTAATCACTTCGGAGAGCAATGAGGGATCTCCCGTCATATGTTTGGAGCAACCGCTAACAAGAATCCATCATTTCCATTTAGAGCTAATAAGACATTTATTGCTCTTCTTCTTTCTCTTGGGTACCTATATAATATACCATAAGCTTATAGTACCCAATGTTTGTTGGGTCCAAGGGGATTAGCCCTTTGGAAGCCAAGTCCAAGTGGACTTCCGCTTCCCAACATAATTATTATTTCTAATCACATCATGAAAATAGGAATCACCATAAGCATTCCTATCATTAAGACTAGTGTTCTTAGGACCACAAATAGTGCACATCTTGGGAGTCCTATTCCTAGTTGCATTCATATGTGTTGGATTTCTATATGGTGCATGCTTCTTAGGAACATGATTTCTAGCATGGAGATGTGGTGGAGGATATGCATTGTACATTCTACGATGATATGTATGCTTGGGAACATGCATATTATATGAAGCATATGGATCATGCATGACATGTGGAGGATGAGCATACATGAAAGAATGATGCGTATGAGCATACGGATGTATAGGAGCACGTACATGAGTATTTCTCATGTGTGGTTGTGTATGTGTCCGTGGGTGCAAAGCATAGAATGTGTCATGATTATCCACTTGTGAAGTAGGAGATTTCCTACGTGGATGAGTATTAGTGTACATATAAGCATGGCCTTTATTTTGGTTTCCACCCTTAGTGGGTTTCTTGCCAAAAGGAAAAGAAGGTGAAGTGGTGACATTCTTGGTAGGATTGCTACCTATAGTGTCTTTGACACCACTTGTGGATGCACCGGTGGAAGGCCTCACAAATTCTATAGTGACACCACTATAAGAGTTGCGATCATTAGATACATTTGCTTTCACAAACCCAAGACCAACACGATGTGTGGCCGGAAATTGGTTTGCGAGCAAATCATCCAATTGTCCTTTTCCCTTATTGAATCTCAGAATACGGGAGGACATGAGCTCATATTTCTCCTTTAAAGAAGAAATGTTGGTATCCAAGGGGGACACCTGTGCTTTGAGCTAGTGCACTTGAGTTTTAAGAGAATCATTCTCTAAATCCAATTGTGTGTGACGTGTAACTAGATCACTATTATCCTTAGGATGTGTTTGATCTAGTTGAGATTTGAGGGTATTCACCTCATCTCTCAAAGTGACATTTTGAGAAGCTAAGTTTGCTTTCTCAAGAGTTAAAGTATCAACAATGGTGTCATTGTTGATAATGCATGGAATGGATGACTTGCTAGCATTTGATTTCTTTAAGCTAGTGTATCTAAGCATTAAAGATTGGTATTTAGCAAATAGTTCTTCATTAGCAATATGAAGTTCATCCATTGTTACCTCGGTGTTGTCCATGTCAGAATCACTCTCATCGGAGAGTGGGTCTTCTAGAGCAATGAAACACATGTGGGCACTCTCACCCTTCTCATCATCGGAATCGATTGATGAGTCGTCATTTGAGTCGTCGAAGGTACCTATGAGTCCTTTCTTCTTGTCTCTCTTGTTCTTATCGGACTTGTGGTACTTCGGTGCCTTCCATTTCTCTTTGTTATTTAGCATTGGGCAATCCCTCTTAATGTGCCCTGGCTTATTACATTTATAGCAAAGAGAAGAAGTAGCATTAGTTGACTCAAAACGTTTGTTGGAGGGAAATTTACCATTGCGGAAGAAGCATTGGAGCTTCTTCGCCATTTGGGCCATTTCACCCAAATCCATCTCGTTCTCGGATTCATCACTTTCGGAGGATGATGAATTGGCGTTGAATGCCAAAGCTTTCATCTTGGCCTCTGAAGGATTCATCATGGCTCGAATCTTCAATCGGTTGTCCCGTCTTACTTCGTAAGACATAAGAGTCCCGATGAGATTCACCACGGTGTAGTTCTTCAAGTCATTGACCTCCTCAATGGCGATCGCTCTTCTTTCCCATTTGGAGGTCATTCCCATGATGATCTTCCTTACCTTATCCGGTTTGGAATATATTTGGCCAAGGGCTTCCAATTCATTGATGATGTCGGTAAAACGTCCGTACATCGATGCAATGCTTTCATTGTCCTGCATATGAAATAAATCGAAGTTTTTCACAGCAACATATAACTTTGAAAGTTTTACCTTATTCGTTCCCTCGTGGGTAACGATGAGATGGTTCCAAATTTGATATGCAGTCTTACATGTGCATATCTTGTTGAACTCATTCGGGTCCAACGCACAATGAAGAGCGTTCATTGCTTTAGCATTGTTGACTTCGGCGGACTTCTCGGAAGTCGTCCATTTGTCGAAATCTACTTCGGTGGGCTCGACGTATTACTTGTGGAGGGTTCTCCAAAGCGCAGCACTCCTAAGGAACGTCTCCATCCTGCATTTCCAATAGCTAAAATTTGTACCATTGAAACGCGGAGGGCACACCGTAGATTGACCTTCGAAAAGTGTGGACGCTCCATCACGATCTTGATTATTGTATGAAGGCGGCGGTGGAACGTTGTTGTTGTTGGATGCCATAGATGTAACCTTGGGCTCTGATACCAATTGTAAGGACCCTGTCTATGGGGAAAACATTAAAAGGGGGGTTGAATAGTGTTTATGCAAATTTAAACGGAATTTACGCCAAATAAAATGCAATCCAAAAAATAGTGCGGAATAGAAAAACAACCCAAAAGGAAACACATGCAAACGCAGAGATGTTTCAAGGGTTCGGATTACCCAAGTCAACTCCCGACTTGTTCCTGGTAATCCTACGTCCCTACCACCCGGATACCACCTGATACTCAAGTTAGAACCCTAACTTGAGGTTTTCTTAATGCCCACTTTAGCAACCCTACAAGTGCAATCGAATACAATCGATGTCCTTGACTCCCACAACTTGGGAGCAAGCAAACCACTCTCACAACCGAGAGCAAAACTCAAATAACGAATGTTATGAAATAATGAAAACAACACTTACAATCACCTATGCCTTGAAGTAGAATTTGAAGGAGGAGTGTGATGTGTGTTGAAGAACTCTCTTGGAAGAGAGGAGAAAGCCCTTTCTCTTGACTGCACCAATTGCCTAGAAGATCACTCTTTGGTTCTAGGTTGGAGAGCAAGAGAACAAGATTTGGAAATACTTAGGGCTTTGGATTTGAGAGCTTTGATCTTTGGAAATGAAAGCTTGAGAGATTTTGCAATCAATGAGTACCCTTCCAATGGAACAGTAGAAGCTCTATATATAGCTTTCTCAAATCCACAAAACTGTTTAGGCAAAAACCCAATTGGAATCCGTGAGAAAAATCTCAACGGACAGAAACTGCACCCGCACCAGTCGACTGATGAAGACACCCCAGTCGACTGATGCACAGTCAGCATGGGTAGGTAAGAATTCATAACGGTTACTTACCATGTGGACAGTCGACTGATGAAGCACAGACAGTCGTTTGTTAAACCAACATGCGATGGTAAGTTCTTCGACAAGCGACTGTCCGAGAGAAGGGTAAGTTAGACAAATACTGGAAAACTCACAAGAAACAGGACAGACAACTGATTCAAGTAATACAGTCGACTGTTAATCAGAACAAGCGACTGTAAATCCTTAAACAAACGACTGTCAAAAGCAAGAGAAATTTCCAGAGAGTTGAGTCAAAGAAATGACTTACAGACAGGCGACTGTTGCAGCATAGACAGTTGACTGATCCAATAGACAATCGACTGTATATATAGCATTAGTCGACTGGCCGTAAAAGTCAGATCTAACAGAGTTTGGGCAAGGATAGACAGGCGACTGATTTACAAAATACAGTCGACTGTCTTTTGGACAGGCGCCTGTGAATCGTTCATCAGTAGCCTGTGCGAAATAATCAGAGAAGGCCCAAAACTAAATTGTAATAGTCTGTGCATAACAGGCGACTGTAGAACAAAACACAGTCGACTGTTTTTGAGACAGTCGGCTGTAAACTGTTTAGGAGTCGGCTGTTATAAATAATCCTAGCACAAACAATAAAGAATTGAATTGGGATCAAAGGACAATTGATCTAATGAAGTCCTATGACTGAATGTAGATGTGTGTGAGTGCTCCATCAAAGTTCTATTTTTAAGCTACATACTAAAAGTTATAAAAGAAAAATTACATTGACGAATAATCTCTTCTTTCCATCGTAGAGCTTGAAGTCTTCACGGAGCTTCAATCATCATCTACGATCATCCAATCCATGTCATTTGCCTTCAATGACGTTTGTGAGTCATCCATTGCTAGTAGATCTTCATAATTAGCTTAGGCAATGGATTAACTGCAAAATAGGGGATTAGTCACAAGTATTTATGTTTTCTCATCATTAACACCAAGTAGGGAGAAGTCCAATACTCAACAAATAATATGAATTAGAGTTCTTTTATAAATCTTTCACCCCCTCAATCACCTCGCATGATATCATTTTGCCCATAGGACCCTACGTAGCTTCGATGTTTACACACACCCCCCTAGCACACATGTGCCTGTATTATCATCATCCCTATTTTATCTGGAGCAATGCTTCATGCTAGCTTGGGAGAGATCGCTCATATACTCTTTCCATTTTCCTTAAGCCTAATGCTATCACTTAGCATCCCCATTTTACCACACTCATCCCTCACATATCAATCCCCCATATCTACTATTCCTCTTGTATTGATGACAATGTGACGTCCCCCGGGCTTGTGTGCATGCAAGTGTGCAATGATATATGATTGGGGCATGAGATTTAAATATTTATAACCGCAAGCGCATGGTGTTGTAGCGTGACTCGGGGGTTGAACTCAGGGAGGCGTGGTTATGCTTGTATCAGAAAGGACCAATATCACCCCATGGGTGAGCTAGCCCGAATCGATAGATGGGTTGTCACGGAAACAGAATGCGAGGGATAAACAATAATAAAGGAAACCTGGGACTTCAGTTTCCACCCCATCGTACGATTCTCGCCAACACGGCCGACGGATAGGATAACGTTCAGAATTAGGGTCTATTGGTGAGACGTGGCCTCTAAGAGTGATACCATCGGCCCTTGGGCCCGATATTCCGGTCGATGCCCAGGATGATACGCCGGACTACCTAGGATCGGTCAGTGGGCATTCCCATGTCCATTAACACTGACCGACTCCAGGATCACTAAGCTCGCAACGATAACTCCCAACATCTCATCCTGCCGCTCCCGCGCGCTAGGATTCGATGTCTACGCTAAGGGCGTGAGCTATGGCTAGGGAGTCAACCGCTTAGTTTATTCCCCCTTGGCCCAACGGTCAAAGGCGGTCGTTTTCCCGCCGATGACAATAAAACACCTTGCGTAACCAATATATTCCTAATCCCTATCGATTTTCTAGTCCTATGGATGCATTAGGGAGAACCCATGAAGGGGTTTCCACCAAAATCCCAGATTTAGGAACTACTCACACATATTAAGCAAAAAAAGCAATCTAAATGAAAATCGACCGTTAAAAACATAATCAGACGATTGGAATGAAGTAATAGCAATGCAATTAAGATAATATCAAAGTTTGGTTAAGATCAGAACACTTACAAATAGCAAAGAAATTACAGCCGTCACAAGAGAGAAAAACAGTAAAAAAACACAACTCCCGTTTCTGAAAACATATGGTTTATATTTATAGAAAACGAAATCACCCGATCGGGTGAAGAATCACCCGATCGGGTGACCTGCTGCGAACTTCGGCAGCGATCTTCAGGACTTCACCCGGTCCGGCGACACGGTCGGTTGGCGGAAGCTTCTAGCCGTTTGGATCATTGGCGTCGTCAGGTGAACCGATCGGTTGATAAATCAACCGATCAGTTGGAATCGTCGCCCAAAAGACAGTAACTTCGAAAGTTTTGGCACGGTCTGCTGGCGGTCGGGTGAGCTCTCCGGGTCATCTCTTCGAGAAAACGGCTATAGATGAACCGATCAGGTGAAGATCACCCGATCGGTTGGGTTTCAACTCCCATTTCCCGAGAAGTTCGTCGGGTTGAACCGGTCGGTGACCCGGTCGGTTGACACTCTCGTCTCTTCAGCAGCTGTCCAGAAGGTGCACGCGTGTATCACCCGATCGGTTGGCGTATCCAACCGATTGGGTGGGGGGCTGAAAGATGGAGATCTTTGTGTTTTGACCCACTGGATCAGCGTGACTCCTCCTGTTGCTCCGGGGACTTATGATATCGTCGTTATATGTCCCCTACGCTGGCAAACTCCTGCAAACATACAAAAAACACGGAAAAGTGAAAGAAAACAAGAAAACATGAGAAAATGAGTACGAGACGGTGGGAAATAACGGAAAAACACAAAGAAGACGTGCGTGGATATATAAAATATACACACACGTCAAAATCCCCCAAGCTGAACCCTTCCTCGTCCTCAAGGAAGACGAGTGAGGGTAAAAGCTCAGAAGGTAAAAATAGAGGGAATGAGAGAAAAAGAAAACTCTAAACCCTAAATCGCCCGTCAGGGCCTACAAAATCAAAAACGACACACCAAGCAAGCAAACGACAAATCACCACACTAAACCAAAGAAAACGAGTCGAACAAGTGCCGTGGGCCCACGTCGTGAAGCACGAGTGAGTGTGGTCGTGTGCTAGCAGTCGGTGTCACTATCTACATCGTGCAATAAGCTCCATATACACAAATCCAAGAAATGACCCAAATATCGATTCGATTCGAAATGAGCGGTGAATATATAGCACTAGCATGCATGAGAAGAGTACGAGAATAGAAACGCATCATGTGTCAAGGACTCCACAGCCAGGGACGCGGGCATCACCACACTATCGCCTAGATAATAGCTAGAAATTCCCTCTTCCAAGTGTTTTTGAAAGCGATGGGGGTTGAGATGATGTGGAGTAGAACACTCGGTGCAAATTCTCGCCTTCCCTTTATTCTCGATAGGTAGAGGAATATTCACACACATTTTTTTTGGGTTTTGGATATATGTATTTTTTTTATTTTT